>JAZKJV010004557.1:0-439665 GCA_037367405.1 Ottelia alismoides
TTCCAATGAGTGTCTCCTGTAAGCACATTCGATGTGATGGACCACGAGTCATCATCTCCTTCAGTAAAGAATCATAAGGGACGATCGTCAACGATGGCCCCCTCTACCCACCGCCCCCTCACTGCATAATTTCATGCACTATGGAGGCCTAAGGGGATGATTCCAACCGTCCCCAATACGTTTCTGCCAACGTCGCTTATGGGTTAGGACCTGAGGGGATGTTTGCTAGGAACCGTCTCCTCTACCCTCGCACCCCTCACTGGTACAATTTCAGGTACTTAGGAGGCCGAAGGGAATGATTTTAATTGTCCCAAATATGCTTCTGCTAGCATCAGGTTGTAGCAACCATCCCATAATGATATATAGACGGTTGCATGCGACCATCCCCTCAAGAACTACAGGGAATGATTGCGACCATCTCCTATAGTGAAGCGGAGATATTTTCACTTAAAATCATCATCGTGGATGGTCATAACGACCGTCCAAGATGGTCAAGTCGGAAAAAATCCCAACATGCCTTATTTCCTTTCATTCTTCCCCAAATCCCCCTGTTCCGCCCTCACCACCCCTTGTCACCGTTGAACCTCCTGTGGTCGACGAACTCCTCCCTCTTGTTCTAATGGTGATTTCCAATGCTCCTTTATCGTCGTTCTCGTCCGTTTTGCTCCGTGAGGTATCTATTTTGACCTACTTATTTTAGAGTTTTATTACATGTTTCAATATTTTCTTAAGGCATATACTTGTTTATGAATTGTACTCCTTTTGTAATATATTACAATTTGTTATGGATTGTGACGTATAACTTGTTTATACATTGTATTTCTCATGTAATGTATCACTTATTCCTACTCGAGGTATTTCCTTTGACGCACTAGTTTTTTAGAGCTATATTAGCTTGTTTTAATATTAAATGGTTTAGTATTAATGTATCGACAATGTTATATAGGTTGTTTATACATTGTGGCATGGATCATGGTATTTTATTTGTGATATGGATTGTGGTATGTAATAAGAAAACATCCTTGACTATATTGGAAGTCATAAGAAGAAAACACCCTTGATGAGATATTTATCGGAGTATGGAGATCACAAGGAATATTAAAACAAGTATCTCTTTCGATGATATTTTGTGTATATGCGGTTATTTTAGAAAAGCGAACGATTGAACAAAAAAGGCAACTATGATCATATTTAAGATAACTGATGAGGAATTTTCGTAGTCGGTTGTTTATGTTATGCAATACTCAAGAAAGTAATTAGTTGGACCATCTTTCTATAAAATGATGACATTGGAATGTACGTGATTTTACAAAAGGTAATCATATAACCCAATTTCCATTAGTCTAGTAAGAGGATAGTTGCTCAATAAATTCTATGACATATTAGTCATGCACTTTCTATGGTATCACATTAGTGACCTCAGGGCATATCTCAGGTTGCCAATTCACATTCATCATGGACTGATATTATCTTGCTAATGGGACACAAGAAAAATTGTCATAGAAAACCCAGAGTAGGTATTCAAATTTAGAAGATCATTTTCTAAATTATTTACGAATTTAATCTTAAAGTTGTAGACTTTTAAGATACAAGTAGTGCTAATTTTTCTAAATATTTTAAGTTTTTAGACCTTCTTTGGTCTCATGTGTGGTAGGATGTGGGTATTGTATGATACAATGTGTTAGAATCCATGGTAGAGTGTATGGTGTAATAAGTATGGATTTTTTTCATTTTTTATATTAAAAATATATTCTGTTGATTTTATTATTAATTATCTTTTCTCGTGACATTTCCAAATTTCAGACTTGTGCAAAGATGAGGCCTTGTGAGGAATGCCAAAAGATGATGGTGATCGTAAGGATCTTTACTTTGATTTATTCCTCAATTATCTGCGAGAAGATGGAAAATAATATATACTAGAGATGTCGTATCCTAAAAATATATTGATGATCGTTGTTAAATATGAGAAAGATTATCATAGTGATGAGGACGATGATGACAATGAAGTTGATGAGCAATCTAGTGTCTCAACGTATCAGTCGGTTCGTCACGAAGTCATCATCCACGAGAGTGATGTCAAGGTAGAGAGGAGGTAGAGAGGAGAGGCAAAGTCAAAAGGAATGAAAAGGGAAAGACCATCCTTCATCGAGGGAAGAAGTGAATGAATAATTTAATTATTGTATAATTAGTTTGTACAATATAATATAGATTAGTTTAGTTTATTGTTTAATTGCTTTGAACAATTTAAGGTGAGTAGTTTAATTTGAATTTCTCAGCATTACCCTTTCAGAACATTTCTTGTAATTTGGTATGTGGAATGAATGTGTATTTCATTCTTGATCCTTCTCGTTATATGAAGAGTTTATATTGATACATATGATGAATGTAATGAATGTTCAATATTAGTTGATGTAGGGTAAAATGAAGGTCATAACAGTGGGTAACTATTTTTTTGTAGCAGAAAATCAATGGGGACGGTCACGACCACCTCTAAGGTACATATACCCCGTCCTTAAGAATCATAGGCAATGGTCCAGTGAAGTATCGAAGACGGTCGCGACCGCCCTCATTGTCCTTCAGAGGGGATGGCCGATTGTTCCCTCTTACTTGATTGTTTAGGCGATGGTCGTGACTATCACCTTTGGTTGTAGTAGAAGGGATGGTCGCGACCATTCTCGAAGTGTAATTATAGGGGACGTTGGTAAATATTGTCCCCTATGGCAAATGGGACATGGCTTGTAGAAACGGTCATGCGACCATCCTCGTTGATCAAAGGAGACGAACATCCTCTCAAAAGGGACGTAAGACGATCATTACTTGTTCTATACTTCCATGTAGTGGCAGCCCTCCTCGGTTGTTCTTGATTATTCATCCAAGTACCCTCATGTCGTCGGATGAAGATCACGACCCAGATCTAATCTGGGTCGTTCAAGCGAAACGAAGCAACGCCCATTACTAACTATTCGATCTGTTTTAAGTGCGTAATGTGGCACCATACCAGCCCTCCGATCGCACTATTAGTGGGTAACTTTATAAAGATCCTTGCAACCTTTGTGTTTTGTATCAGGTCATGTAAATATTAAGTACGTTTTAAAAACTTTTATAAAAATTATTAAGGACCTCCTGAACCTCTTTGATATTACACAACGATCGTTGCCCCTCAAGTGCTCTGCCACGTGAGGTGTAGTGAGTTTTGCAACCAAGCCCCTCTGGCTTTGGTTTATTTATGTTGAGTCTTTAAAGTTTGTAAACAAATGTGACCTTTGGGTATGTTTGCACACAAGGCCTAGTAGTATATTTTATTGCAAATCTACCCCCGTTAGACTTTTATTTATTTTTTGCTTGTGAATTTCTATTAGTTAGCTCATGTGCCTTAAAATTTATGGGAAGATTTCGGTAGATACCTTAAATGATGCTCATGCACCTATATTTTTTATTAGGTATTTATTACATTTTACCATATATTAAAAATCATTAGAAACTAAGTATTCCATGATTATAGATAAATATACAAAAAATAGAAAACTCTCTTTAAAAATTTCAAAAAAATTTAGAGTGTGTATGATAGTGTATACTATAATTCCAGACCAAAAATCATAAAAAATATAAATAAAACACTAAAATTTATGAAACCCTAAAAGCTTTATAAAAACCAGTAAAAATTCCTAAAAGTTTTTTTAAAAATAGTTTTCTATTTTATACTTATATTATATATTATGTTACATATTAAAATAGTTTTAAGAAGTTTTGATATTTTCAATATCTTAAAAATACATAAAAGTTAATAAATTATATAAAAAAATCAAAAAATATATAATAATAATAATAACACAAAAATATTTTCTTTTCTAATTTTGACTATAGCTATATTTAAAATTATAGAACTTATATATATACACTACATTATTTAGATAATAATTATTATTACTTATAAATTAATAAATATTTAAAAATTTTAAAAAAATAAAAAAAGAATGCTCCTATTTTTCTATATTTTCACATATTTATATATTATATATCTTATATAGTATTATAATATCCACATTATTATTATATATATTGTATCTCTTAAAAATAAAAAAAGAAACTAAGATATTGCAAAATTAGAAATAAAATAAAAAGTTAAAAAATTTAAAAATTTAAAAATATAAAACAATTAAAAACCCTCAAATTTAAATATAATTAAAAACCCTCAAAAATAAAAAGCAAAAAAGTACAAAAATAATTGTTGATTTTTATTAATTAATAATAACTATACCTATCCAGTTTGCTCTCAATGGTTCGACCGCTACTACTTTATTATTTTTTTGTTCTATCAATATTGTGGGTTGATTGTTATCTTAGTTGGTTGTTTGAGTACCGAGAGCCAAGAGAGGCGTTGATACTATGATTGTTGGATCTGACTTGTCGGACACCACATGCCCTCTAAGATCGGATGATAGGTCCCTCATTAATCTGACTAAATGCCCTCCCTTTCTCTCATCGTCACCACAACTAATTCCCTTCTTCGCCCCTCCACACGACCACCACCACCCTCTCCTCTCTTACCCTCAGCCTCCACACGCGACTAGCATTTATTCGTAGAATTATTTTATCAACTAAATATCACCAAATAATTTACACAATATTTATGACAACTGTAAATAGACCATTAATATTTATAAATCGTATTCATCCATACAATATTAAATGTAAATCATATTTACATTTAATTGCTAAATGTGAATCCAATTCACATTAATATTTAAATTATGAATCCTATTCACAATTAATTATTTCTATGATATTTTGGATCATATCTACCTTATCAATAATTATTAGAGTTTTTATCAGTTGTGCCCCTCCGAGATATTCCAATATCACTTATGCTCCTCTCTTTTTGGGAATATCAGTTGTGCCCCCAATTTCTTGATGTTATATCACTTGTGCCCCTCTTTTAGTTTAACCATCAATGAGTTGACTTAACCATGATTTTTTCAAACCATGGTGCAGTTAAGAGGGGTATAATTGTCCAAACTTCTTCTTCTTCTTTCTCCTTCATTTGTTCTTCTTTCTTTCTCTTCATAATTTCTCTCTCTTAATTACATCTTCACGCATCCATAAAATCATTAAAATTTTTGCATTTTCACAGATATATCACTCATTGTGGATCAAACGGTGAATTTTATTGCGTTTTTTTGATGAAATTTCATGAATCAATTAATCAAAATTTCATCTTAAATAAACAAATGCTGAATACCCCATATTTCAACCCATTCCTCCCTTCTCCATCACCTCTAACTCTTCCTCCTCTGATCACATCCTCTATCCCTTTCTCATTTGTCGTTCACCATCAACATAAACATGTTGACGACGAGGTTGCATGTTCTCGACAATGAGACCGACCACCTCCTACTTCATCCCCTTCCTTTCCAGGTTCTTGACAATTGCAACAAAGGGGAGAAGCTCGAAAGATTAGGCATGAGGGGTGAGATTGAGAGGAAGTGGTGGTCGGTGGAGGGGCTGGAGGGGACAAGTTGGGGTGGAGGCAGTGGAGGAGGGGTCAGGGTGGAGTAGAGGAGGATGAGCAGTGGTTGGAGGTGGTTGGGTTGTGGAGGAGGGGGTGGAAGAAGGTGTAAGGTTCGAACTGGGGAGGAGGGGGCGGAGCTCAGGGCTGGAGGGGGCGGTGGGCTGGGGAGAAGGGGCAGGTGATTAACCAAGAGATACTGAGGTCTAAATGTCTCACACAAGGCGGAGACAAAGTCGCTGCGGAGACCCTCGGTAAATCCCGATTAAATCAACAATTAACCCACGAATAATACAAAGCAATGGAAATCAAAGTGTGGAGTTAAATTTTATTATAACTCTGCAAAATATGTGTATAGTGCAAGTATGTAGAGTGTCGAACACATGGAGCAAACAGATAGAATAAGGCAATAATGCTCAGAAATGTGAAAGTAATTAAATGCCTACAAGTGCAATTTTTTTGTGGGTTTTGAAATTTATATTTTTTATTTAATTGTTTTGATTTTATATTTTATATTTGGGTTTTTAATTTACTGATTTTGTATTTTCTTTTTTATATTTTGCATTTTATATTTTCTTTTTCTTTTAATAAAGATATAATGTAAATAAGGAATATATATATACACTAGAGATAAAGAAAGGGATAAAAATAGGAGGAAATGCTCAAAATATACGAAATGGAATGTTTTTGTGAATTTTATATTTTTTAATGTTATTGTGATTTTTCTAGATTTTTCCTATTTTTTGATATTTTTAAGGGCAAAAATACTAGTAAACATTGAGATAAGTTGCTGGTCGGATTTAAAATAAGGATGAAAAATATCAAACAGAATCAAAACTTCCTCAAATTAATTTAAAATAAATATAACAAAATAAGGAAAATTCAGAAACTGAAATTGTATTTTTAGGATTTTTGTGAAATTTTTAAGATTTTTATAAAGATTTTTTGGTGTTTTGCTATTTTTAGGGTATCTGTCATAATTTTTAATGATTTTTGGTCTAAAGTTAAAACATGATAAGACACACAAAATATAATCTTTTTTGGAATTGTTCAAAAACTTTTACTAATTTTTATGGATTTTCTAATGCAAACAGTGACAAAAAGGTTTATTTTTTATTTTTAATAAATATGAAAATGCAGTAAAAATGCAAACTAAAAAATGTGGCATTAAACTACATTGCAACAGGAGCCTATGGTAAATTTTTGGTAATTTTTCAAGTTAAAATGATGCATGAAATAAATGCAAACTTCCCAAGCAAAAACACAACACTAGTAAGGGCATAGATGTAAATACATAGAAGTCCAGGGCCTACTTGTAATTTTTCCAAAAATATATAACATTAAATACAATTTTTTATACTAAAAATAAATACCCAAACCCGAAGGGGGTTCACTGCAAAATATCCAAACTCACGCGCACTAGGCACGTGACTTGGCAGGGGTATTTGTGCAATATTACAAAACTCCAGGGGCTAACATGCAGTTTTACCAAAATATTACAACTTAAATAAAAATTTCATGGACTGAAACTAAATAAACAAACCTCGGGGGGTCCAATGCAAAATTCCCACCCCCCCACGTGCGTGAGTCACGTGAGGTGACGTGGCTCGACCTAAATGCAAATAATAAAAGTACGGGGGTCTGGATGCAAATATTACAGAAATATTTAAACTACAAATGAAAGTTTATGGACTAAATTAAAATACAAAAATTGGCGAGGGTGTAGTGCAAAATACCCAACGCCTCGCGATCCAACGAATGATATCTTCTTCTTGACACGTGACGAGTCGTGGACAGCCTATACCCCTTCGCGGATGAGGGGCCAGGATTAGATCCTGGGTCTTGATCGAACGGCGGCGAACGGGCGAGATCCAACGGTGGAGGATCGAACTGGGGCGGCGACGAGATCGGACGACGGAGAGGCAACGAGGAAGAACGGGGAAGAACGCGGGCGAGGCGAACTTCCCCGAGCTAGATCTCGGGCTTCCGACGATGGTTCGGGCTCAAAAACGGTCGGGGCGCTCCTGGGAGGTCGCTCTATGTGCTGGAGGGATCGACGTCGTCGGAGGGGCTCTGTGGCGCTGGCGCGAAGGCGGCAGAGCTTCGAGCTCCAGATACCTCCGACGAAGTGCGAAGACAAGGCTCCAGGGGTCGTTATGCGCGATTGACCTGCAAAAGTGGGTGAGAGGGTCCAGAGCAAACTGCCTGGACCCCGCGGAGGTGCGAAGGTGGTCGGATGAAGGCAGGGGGAGTTTAGCCGGAGGTGCGCTCCGGCGATGATCGATGGATGGCGAATTGGTGGACGAAACTCGAAGATCGAAGGGTGGAAATGATCCTAGTACTTCGGGCAATAAAAAACGAAAATAAAAAGGGGGAAAGGGGTATACCTCGATTTCCTGAACCAAAGGAGGGAGAACTCGATGCCGGAGGTCGGCGGAGATGGTGGAGCCGATCCGAGGCTTCCTCGACTCGTAGAGGGTACGGTTGAGGAGCTGTCACCTCCAGCAACGCGAAGAGCGCAACAGGGAGGAGGATCGATGGCCAAGAAGGGTTCAAATCCGAGCTCGAAGGTGGCGGTTGATTATAAACAAGGTGGTGGCGTCTCCTTCAAGCGAGGTCCACGCGCGAATGATGAAGATTTTGGTGCTCGGCGAGGATCAACGATGATCAAGGAAGGAGTCCCCAGAAGAAAATCGAGGCTCGAGGGTGAATGGATCGAGCTCCAAAAAGGAGAGAAATCGGGCAAAATATCGGGTGTCAGAAGGCTGGCAGGCCTCGGTCAGGGAGTTGACCGAGGTCAACCAGTGATCGGCTCTGGTTGGTCCACATGGGACCAACCAGGAAAATGCTGGTCAAAAGTTATTTATAAATTCAAAATAAAATAGTAAATGAATTTATTAATTTTAGGTTATAAAATAAAAAATGTTTCTTTTTTTATAAAGAATTTTGTGGTAATTTTTATTTATTTTTATAAGGTATATAATCATAAGTTACCCTTTATGCCCTATATAGGTATGTATATCTATATATTTTTTATTTTTATTTTTATTTTATGTATTTAATTTATTTATTTATGTTTATTATTTTCTAAATTTATAAAATATTTTTATACACATACATATATATATTTTATTTCTCTGAAGTGTTTTGTACACTTAATAAAATAAAAGTATGGATTATATAGGTATTTATGCAGGTATTATACCTATGTATATTATATACAAGTATTTTATTTTGTATTTTCTTTATGTTTTTGTTCCAGTTTTAATATACATATATATTATAAATAATATTCACAAAATTATAAAAAATATAAAATTATAAAAATAATAAAAAGAATATTTTAATCTGTACAAGTATACAATAGGGGTCCAAAACTCAACTTTCAAACCGTAGCTCCGCCAAACGCGAAACCGTCTTTATTAAATAGATTATTTAAAATTATATACAATTAAAGGTGAGTTTGATGCATTTCAAGCTTTTATTTGAGAGATACAGGTCTGGGAAGTTGGTATTTTGGATTTTTATTCAGATCATAACTTGTTATCTGTACAGTATTTTTAAGTGAACTAAATTTTGAATTTTTCTTTATTAAATTATCTACATCTTTCATGTACAAAGTTTCTTTATTTGAGGTGTAAAAAGTGAAACAAAAAAATAGGTCCCAAAATGAATAAAGAATGAATAAAATGACTAGGTATTTTTATTGTATTCCGGCCCTTATCTCTCCCTACTTTATTCCTTGTCGACCTATTCATCAAGATGCCTATGTCTCGGGGTTTGAGTCATAAAATATTTACAATATTTTATTCTTTTTCTTTTCTTTTCTTTATTCTAATTATTTTGGCTTTAAAAACAGTATTTTATACATTATTTACATGCACATGCCATGGATGCTAAGATGCGGGAATTAATGGTAATTACATGCATTTGCCAAGGTTTTTGAGACAAAAATGATAGAATAAAGATGATGAAATGTGGATTCATCATCCCCCTATACTTTGCCTTTGCTAGTCCCTAGCAAACACTTATGCAATAAGTGCAGATTAGAAAACAAAGAAAAGGAAAAGACGAAAGATGGATTGATTTTAACTATCAAACTTGTCTTCACGAAATCAAAGTTTGGAGCCTAAGTCGGACCTTTGAAATTTAAGTGCGGGCGGAACCTTAATGAGAACCGGACTTGAAATCCAACAGCCTTTGAGAAACCAAAACATTGCTCAAGTCTCCTCAATAGCCAGGTCAGAATACTTCAACTCATACGCAAACCCTTACGGCTATGAATCTGACTCGTATAGTGTAAGTGATGGTGGCTCTCCCCAACTGAAATGACAAAGAGACTGACTTCTCCAATATGACAACCCAATGATTCCCCAATCCAACAACTCATTCCTCTAGGAGTAGGGTATTCCCTTCTAAGTTCAAGTGGCAACCAGCTCAAGAGGATGGGGGTGAAGAGAAGAATGGACGGTAGCCAGTGTAGCTACCTATCCTAGGATGCAAGACCAGTGTAGTCAAGTCATCCAGTTGCAGGCTCACATGATTTGACTTTGAGTCTCAAGCTTGCTTATTGACTATACACATATATACACTCCTACAGGCATTTTACTTTTGTACAAGCCTATCCACTTTTTTGAGTGTTTTTGATTTTTGTTTTTTTTTGTTTTTGTTTTTTTGTTTTTTTAATACTATATACAACAACATTTACATAGGGAGTTTTTCCTCTTGAGCCAGTAGACTATCCCTCTTTTGAAGCTTTATTGCAACCCACAATCTTCTGTCCTCGAAACTCATCATCACCGGACGGGTTGGGATGCATTTCCCTCCCTAGAGGAGGAGAAGTGTTTCCACCTGCGTGCGTCTCATACTGGCAAATCCAACACCCTCACCACTCCAACAGAGTTGAGCCAAGTGAAAGGTGCAGGTGTTCAAGTTAGGTCATTATCAACAAGAGTCGTGTGTGTGCTCCGAACATACTCTACTTAGGCAGTCAAGAATCCATTGAACCAAGTTCCGTGATCCTCAAAGAATTAAGTCAACTAGACCAGAAGTACCTCAATTTCAGCTCCTATAAGGTTCCTATTAATTAGGTAGATTTAAGGTCTAACCAAGCTCCAATCTTCGGATTTTATTTATACTCATTCAATTATCAAACTCAATCCGAAAAAATGCGAATGATATGCAAATGCTATGCAGAAAATATTTTTGTGATGAAATTTTCAAAGATTTTGAACTATGGATTTTTGAAAGATGATGCACATGCATTTTTTAGATTTTCAAAAAGATTTGTCAAATATTTTTGGTATTTTAATTTTGCCAATATTTTTGGGATTTTTGAAAACAAAAGATTTTGGCTAAAAGCTATACAAATATTTACAAGGGGATGCTTCTTATATTTACAAGAATTGGATTTTAAGAATTTACAAGGGTACATGATCAATTTCATAAGTATATATAGTGAATTTTGGTTAGATGTGTGTATTCCTCAAACTTATTTAACAAAGGTTTTTCAACAATTTTGAAAACTATAGTCCAAAATAATTTTTACAAATAGCTTTACAAACATGTACACGTATTTGAAAATCATTTTGCAAAACAAACAGCTTTACAAACATGTACACGTATTTGAAAATCATTTTGCAAAGGTTTTTCAAATAGTATAGATAGATTTTTCAAATATTTTTGCAACCATTTTTCAAACCATTTGCAAATAATTTTTCAAATATTTTATTACACACAAAGAAAATGAATTTTTACAATCAAAATGTTTTTACAAAGGTTGAAAACATGTAACAAAACGTTTTCAAGATAGTTTTCAAAAGATTTTTCACGAAGATTTTCAAAGTATTTTTCAAACATTTTGCAAAAAAAAATATTTTCACCTGATTTATTAATCAATAAGTACAAAAAGTATTTGAGGAATGATCACATATTTTATTAAGATTTTTAATGAATTTGATAAGTATAATTAGCCATATTTAATAGTAAAAATACGAAAGTACGAGTTATGGCCAAAGTATATACACAGTATATACGACCCCCCTATACTTAGCTTGAGTTATGTCCTCATAGATTGGAGAGATAAGAGAAGACATAACTCGTACTGAGTATAGAAAAGTCTAAAGAATAACGACCGAATAAATGAATGAACAAATGAGAAGTTGACCGTCCCCCCTATACTTAGGATCAAATAATCCTAAGTATAGCAGACTGTACACGAAGCAGGGAGTGTCAAGGGTGGGAATGAACAGATCGTACTCAGACTGTCTCCCCCTATACTTAGGGTAAAATACCCCTAAGTGTAGACAAGAAGAGGAGACAATAGAGAGGATCAAAGAATAGGAGCACTCGGGGTGCACACCTGACGTATCCGGAAATGCATGTGTTAAAAAGTTGTTTTTATCGTGAAGTGCGCAAAAATGTGTCGTACGTTGTAGGCGGCAATCGGAACGGTCAAGAAAATAACCACAAATAATATGTTCAATTTTTAATCTCGTGGTTTTATGTTTATTTTACTTGGGCAAGTCCCAAGGTCGATCACAAGGAGGCAAAGGAACAACCTAGAAAGATGTCTATCAAAGTTTATGTTCGGTTTTCGAGGCGGTCTTTTTTTGGAATTTTTAATGCAATATAGGGTGCAATATGCAAATTCGGCCTATTTTAGGGGACTAAAATATAAATTTCGATCAAACGATGTCCGAAAAATATGAAATTGGCCACAATGTAAAATACGATGAAATGATTGCACTATATTCTTTTGGAATTTTTGGATGCAAAATAAATTTTTTTATGAATTTTTGAATACAGATAGAATGATTTTCAATATTTAATTATAATAAATACTAAATCTACTTATTTTCGAGGACCAAAATTATCTAAGATCTACCACTAGGTGATTGATCTCAGAAAAATCCTAAACCTCAAAAATGTGAGATCTGATACCTATTAAAAATCAAACACTGAAATGTGCAAAATGATTTTTACAGGGAAAAATATGCATGCAAATGCAAATCTTTTTAGGCACAATGTTAAGCACAATTAAATCTACAATGTATGATTTTTTGGCGATTTTTAGAACAATGGTTAAATCAACTATCAATTTTAAAGTAAGAAATGGGCGAAATATGCAAATTTCTGCAAAATAATTATTTATTAATTAACCATCAATCACAAAATTGTTCACAATATGTCAAAGTGTAGAGAATTAGTCAATAAACATCATGCTATTTTTAGATTGATAAAATAATGTAGAGAGAAGGTTCAAATCAAAAGGGGAACACAGAGGTATGTCTGCAATATGTAAATAAATAAAAAAGTAAAGCAAACTGCAGTGGGGGGCTTTTCTGAAATTACCAATAACTCCAGGGTATTTCTGCAATTGTACCAGGGGGTCACGTGCGGTGCATGTGACCTTCTGGATCTGGACTATAGTGCGCGAATATGGAGGAATACGAGGGTGCACTTGCAAATCTCCCAGAATGTCACGTGCGGGCACGTGACTTCTGGCAAGGATGTCTCTTTGATTTTAAAATCCTTGCAGGGGCACCGATGCAACGTTCCCCCTCGGCACGTGCCCTGCATGTGGGAGGGGCCTCGGGTCTCACACCCGGTGGCGAGGTGGTGGTGTCGGGGCGAGGCTCCGGTGGCAGAACAGTGGAGCGGTGGTCGCTGACGGCGTGGTCCTGCGCGGGAGGTGGTGGGTGTCGATCGTCGTTGGCGGCGCATCCGACACACGGCCGCGGGTCTGAGGAAGGGGGCTCGACGGCGAACCGGAGGAGTGGCGAAGACGGTGACGATGGCGTGTCGATGATGATGGCTGCTTGGCGGAGTTGGTGGGTGGCGGCGGTGGTCGATGAAGACCGGAGCAGATGTCGTTGACGAAGTTGGAGGTGGCGTAGTCGAAGCGAGCGGCGATGGCGAGACGGAAGAGATGTTGTTGACGAAGTCGCTATTGGCCGACACACGGCCGGGGGACGACGGTGAAGCTCGAAGCGGAGGGTGTGGCATAGCGAGGCGGAGCGGTGAAGGAGGTTGCCGTAGATGGTGGAAGGCGATAGAGATAGAGAGATAGAGAGAGAGGAGAGTAGAGGAGATAACCTGAGATGGTGTAGGGCTCGACAGCGATGATCGACCGGAAGCGAGCAACGACGGAGTTGTTTAGCTGCGACGGCCACTGGGAGATCGGATCTCGCCGGAGAGGAGGACGAGCAGATGCTGTCACCACCGCGCGCCTTTCTCTGTCGTGTAATCGGCGGATGAGGCTTTCGATGGGTGCGGCGGTTTTTTTATAGGGTAGAGATATGGCCGGAGGGAAGGTGGTGTGGCGGGGATTTGACGAGGACGAATATCGCGGGAGGAGGAGATTGTGATCGGAGATGGTCGAGATTGAGGAGGAAGAGATACGCGCGGATCGGCGATGGAGATATGGGCAGCGAGATTTGCGGAGGCGGCGGCCGAGAATCGCGGGGGCGGCGGCGGCTTTCCAAAGAAGGGAGGTGCTTGGAGAAGATGACGTACAGTGGCCATTCGATCGGCCAGATCGGACGGCCACGCGTACGCCGCGTGGCGAAACAAGGAGAGGGGAATGGGGGGCACGTGCGGAGCACGTGCCTGGGAGGCACGTGCGACGCACGTGCGACCTTTTAATTGAATTTTTAATTATTTTTTTTATAATATATTCATATGTGAAAAAGAGCTGACACGTGGCGGCACCATGTGTTGCCACGTGTCAGCACCAGAAAATTCGGAAAATAATTATTTTGTAAAATCGATAAAGAATAGTAAATGACCTCGGATTTCTTCACGAAAATTGCACGTCTCGATGAGATCTACAACTTTCATGAAGACATCAAAATCAAAATCGGTCAAATGCACGAAGTGAATTTTTGGGGTATCCCATGTACGTAGAATACCTTAATTTTGGGGTTTTGTAATTTTATGTCATTTTTAAGATCAGATAAAAATCCGGAAAAATTACGATAATATCAATGACAAATACAGACACTTTAATCCTAATTTTTTGGATTTTTATTAATTAAGAAAAAAATACATAAAATAATAGGTCAAAAATAGCTAAAGTACACAATGTACAAAAGAGACCCGAAAAACCCAACTTTCACATATGAGCTCCAATTCACTTGAACTTGGTCTTGTTTTGAAGGTAATTGAATGTACATTAGTTCAAAAGTAAGTAGGATTAAATCGGACACTGGATGAGGAAGATATGAGGCTTTTACTCCGGAAATCCTAAAACTAGGGTTTGGGTTTTTTGGTCCACTTACTTTGGGTTAGTTATTTTCTTGTATTTTTCATTTATTCTTGCTAGTGATATGGTACACAATGGAGGTCGTTTTGTGTCATTCGGAGTTAGTATGAATGAGTTAAAAATCTGGGAAGTTAGGCTATTTACAGGTCATTTTTGGCATGGATTTTTGGCTTCTTATTTTGTGCAGAATTTTGTGCTAAAATGCAATTCTTATGAAATCATGCATGAATGCTAATTATTCAGAATAGATGCTAAAATGCTGTTGATTTTAAGGGATTTGAGCTTAATAAATGAGATTTAGAGTGATGAATTCGGGATTCATCATCCCCCTATACTTAAAGCATGCTCGTCCCTGAGCATTTAAAAGAAATGCCATGAGGTGAAATGAGATTGGGTTCCATACCAAGACCATGAGCTGAAGGTGAAAATGAATCTAGACTCAACCCTTTGGATTATTTGTGTGTCGGAACTTCTGTGAGACTTAGAATTTTAACATCAACAGTCCTCAAGTTCTACAAATCATTGCTTACAGTTTCGGCTCAGAAGTCATCTTAGATCAATCCTCTTCCCAAATCATACCCTATGAACATTGAATAACCGACTCTTGTGTGTGAAAGGTTTTAGCTCTTCCCACCCAGAATGCCGGACTACTGCGCAACCTCCCTCCAATAATCCTCGGGGAGTCAGGTATTTCCTTCTAAGGTATGTCGCGTTGTGTTCACAATCGAATTAGGGGGAGAAGTTAGAAGAAAGAGAAAAGAACTGGAGGGTCGTCAGTGTAGTTCACCTCTCCTTGTGAAGCTAGCCAGTGTAGCCGAGTCTCCACCAAGATCTGCAGGTTTCTTGAAGCTTGGACCTTTTTGGTCAGATTTTATTTGGTAGTTTCTTCTTTGTATTTGGAATTTTTGGTGGTTCTGCTTGGATCTTGTTTTGCCCCTACGGATATAGCATCTTTTGTTTCCGTACATTTTTTGGGGTCTTAGAAAAAAAATTGTGCCCAGCCGTCCATCCCTTTTCCGAAGCTTTATTTCAACCCGTACTCCGGTCTTTAGATTTCCACGCTACCAGAAAAGAAACTCACACAGTCTTCCAACATATGTTTGAGTTGAGCTAAGTGCATAGTGCAAGAGTACAAATTAATTCCTTATTCCAGAGTTGTACCCAGAATGAAGAGACCAGGTTAGACACTAAGAGTCAAACTCTGTGCATTGTTGTGTGGAACTCAAAGAATTAAGTCAATGACCTGAAGATTCTAAAATCCTATTTCTCGGTGAAGTTCCTCTGAAAATTAGGTTGATTAAGGTTAAGTTCAGACCACTCTCGGTTTCGGCTCATAACTCGGTTCAGAACCCAATGACTTTTCACAGATGTAATGCTGGATGAAGTGCAGGTGTGTGGAATGCAAACATATATTTTTTTCTTTTGATGATTTTTTTATGCAAAAATGAATAAGAAGCCTCTTTCTCTTTTTTTTTCAAAAATTTTGGGCAAAGTCAGTGTTAGTAGCAAATCTTTTTTTAATTAATACCCATCCCGTAAATACATATAGACTTATGCGCAAGTACGAGGTATGGCTAAAATATATATATATATATATATATATATATAGTATATATACAGACCCCCCTATACTTAGCGAGTGTTGTGTCCTCAGAGCACTAGAAGCGTAATGAAGACATAGCTCGGGCTAAGCGTAAGAGAGTAAAATTATACAATGGTTCGCCCCCCTATACTTAGACTGTGAATAGTCTAAGTATAGAAGAAGAGCGCAAAAAGAGGCGGACGAGATATGTAAATGAGGAGAGTATAAACAGATGGGTGGCGGTTCCCCCTATACTTAGGCTCTGGTCAGCCTAAGTATAGAAGAAGGATGAATATGGAGTGATCGAGAGATCGGAATGTGATGAGGGAAATGGTATATACAAATGGCATCGGTCCCCCCCTATACTTAGGCCTTGGCCTAAGTAGAGGAAGAAGTTGTACAAGGGGATCGATGTGGTCGGGAGGGAGGGTGGGTCTGGTCTGATATATCATCAATGTCCTTGTTCTGTGTGAAATAGATGACCTCAACTTGCACTGTATGTTCTTTGGATGATTCTATATATGGCTTCAGTATTTGTCCATTCACTGAGAAAGGTTGTGCATCATCTTTGAGTTCTGCAATGTCCACACTTCCATTGGTATGCACATCGATGACAACATAGGGACCCGTCCATTTCGATTTCAGTTTCCCATGAAAAATCTTCAACCGAGCATTAAAAAACCATACTTTCTGCCCAGGGACAAAGGTTTTATCTCGAATGTGTCTATCATGCCATTTCTTGACCTTGTCCTTATAAATCACACTGTTGTCATATGCTCGGTTTCGGATTTCAATTAGCTCATTCAGATTTAAATCTCGACATAATTTCCCAAGGTGACAACTCCAGTTCAACTTTTTGATCGCCCACTCAGATTTGTGAATCAGTTCTGCAGGTAGATGGCATGGCTTGCCATAGATCATCCTAAAAGGTGAAGTACCAAGTGGAGTTTTATATGCTGTCCTATAGGCCCAAAGAACTTGATCCAACAGTTTTGACCAATCCTTCCTATCTGGATGAACCAACTTTTGAAGTATACTCTTCACTTCTCTATTAGAAACTTCTGCCATGCCATTAGATTGTGGATGATAAGGGTTGGCTATTCTATGTTCAAATTTGTACTCCTTAGCCAAAGATCTCATTTCCCTATTCACAAAGTGGCCACCTCCATCAGAAATCAAAACTTTTGGTATCCCGAACCTTGCAATGATATTATCCTTGATAAACTTACAAACGGTTTTGCTGTCCGCGGTTCGGGTTGGAATAGCCTCTATCCATCTAGACAAATAATCAACCGCTAACAAGATGTACTCAAATCCATTGCTATTGAGAAAGGGACCCATAAAATCAATCCCCCATGCATCAAAAACATCACAGAAAATCATTGGTTGCATGGGCATTTCGACTCTATAACCAACGGTCCCTCCCATCCTTTGACAAATCGGGCAAGACCGTACAAAATCATTAGCATCACGAAATAAGGTCTGCCAGTAAAATCTGCATTGGAGTACCTTGTGTGCGGTTCTCTTTCCCGAATGGTGCCCTCCAGCCTCGAGAGTATGACAATATGTGAGGACACTCTGGTATTCTTCCTGAGGAATACATCTTCTCCAGACACAATCCGCTCCTTCATAAAAAAGGAAAGGATCGTCCCAATGGTATTTTCTTGAATCCGACTTCAGTTTATCAATCATTTTCTTGTCCAACCAAAGGGAACCTTCTTGGAGACAAGATAGTTCACGGTGTTGGAATACCATGGGGTTGAATCAATAGCGCAAACAGATTCATCTGGAAAAGTCTCCTTAATAGGTCCATTGTCAGGATAATCATTTTTCTCAAGTCGGGAAAGGTGATCAGCAACAACATTCTTTATTCCAGGTTTATCTTTGATCTCCAAATTAAATTCCTGGATTAGCAAGATCCACCTCAAAAGCCGTGCCTTGGCATCTTTCTTTTCCATGAGGTATCTAATTGCCTATGATCAGTGAAAATTGTCACCTTGGAGCCCAATATATATGATCTGAATTTTTCAAGGGCCCAAACAAGTGCGAGCATTTCCTTTTCAGTCACTGTATAATTTTTCTTTGCAGCATCTAATACTTTGCTCGCGTAGTGAATCGCATAAGGGATTCCATCCCGTCTTTGTCCAAGCACAGCTCCGACAGCGAAATCCGATGCATCGGTCATTATCTCAAAGGGAAGAGACCAGTCGGGAGCTTGTAATATTGGCGATTCACATATTTTCTATTTGAGGAGCTTGAAGGCTTCAAGACACTTGTGATTTACAATAAACTCGGTGTCTTTTCCTAAGAGCTCAGTCAGTGGGCGGGCGATCTTTGAAAAATCAGGGATGAACCTTCGATAAAATCCAACATGCCCTAGAAAAGACCGCACTGACTTGACGTTGGTTGGTGGCTCCAGTTTCTTGATCACATCCACCTTGGCAGGGTCGACCTCCATTCCTTTTTTTGGAGATGACATGCCCCAACACGACCCTCAATCACCATAAAGTGACTCTTCTCCCAAGAAAGTACCAAATTAACCTTCCTGCATCTCTTTAGGACTCGATCCAAGTGTGCTAAACATGTGTCAAATGAATCACCATGGACCGAGAAGTCATCCATGAAGACTTCCAGAAAATCACCCACCATTTCGGCAAATACGGCAATCATGCACCGCTGAAAAGTTCCTGGAGCATTACAAAGCCCAAATGGCATGCGCTTGAATGCGTAGGTACCGAAAGGACATGTAAACGTAGTTTTTTCCTGATCCTCGGGAGCAATAGCTACTTGATTGTAGCCGGAGTACCCATCAAGAAAACAGAAGAATTCTTTCCCTACAAGTCTCTCCAAGATTTGATCAATAAATGGCAGTGGAAAGTAATCTTTCTTGGTCGCAGCATTCAAGCGCCTGTAATCGACACAGACACGCCACGACGTGGGTACTCGGGTCGCGATCTCTACCTCCTCCTCGTTGGTGACCATCTGGATTCCCGACTTCTTTGGGACGACATGAAGGGGGGCCACCCACTTGGAGTCAGAAATGGGGTATATAAAACCTGCTCTGCACCACTTCTCGATCTCTTTCTTAACCACTTCCCGAAGATTGGGATTTAATCTTCTCTGAAATTCACGGGAAGGCTTTGCGTTATCCTCAACATAAATTTGGTGCGAGCAGAGAGCAGGGTTGATTCCTACGAGATCCGACACCGTCTAACCGATGGCTTTTCGATTTTGCTCAAGGACTTCTAGTAGTCTGGATTCTTGTTATAATGTCAATGATGAGCTAATGATCACAGGGACTTTGTTTTTGGGTCCTTTGAGAAATGCATACTTCAATGTGGAGGGAGGGGTTTCAGCTCTGGCAGATCTATATCATCAATCAAATCTGGCTGAATATCATTTAAGTCTGGGTCAGTGATTGTTGGTGGTGGATCATTCTGTGATATGCTAGCCACTGATCTTGAAAGAAAGTGAGTCGGATCGCAAAAGTAGTGTGGTAATTCAGCCAAAGCCGTGTCCGACTCGTCATTGATTTTTTTTGAAGAGGATGGGATGGACTAATTCGAAAGGAGTTCTGTGCCATCATACAGGTGTTCAGATTTGTCTGGTAATAGATCACACACTGTATGGCGCATTGTTTCTTCTTCTAATGTGATGGTATCCATGTGAAGATCTGGCAGTTGGTCCCAAGGTCCGGTAGTGCTGATTAGATTACACTCAGAGGTTTCGGCATCCTCAGTGGTGGATTCGGAATCGGGTCTTTGCCATTTTGTTTGTCTCATTTCCAGATCCACTTCTCCATCTAGGGAGCGGAATTTCATCATTCCAGTGCCATAATCGAATACAACCTTGGCGATTCTTAAGAATGGTCTTCCCAAAATGATTTGCGACTCTTTCCAATGGTTCGGGGTCTCCATGTCAAGGACAGTGAAGTCCACTTTGTATTCCGTACCCTCAACCATAATGATAACATTTTTCACTTCTCCCTTAGGTCTTTTAGTAGATTTGTCAGCGAATTGGAGTAAAGATAATGATTTTTGAAGAGGTTCCTAACTTCTATCAATCGGTAATATAAGGCTAAGGGAAGAAGATTGATGGAAGAACCATTGTCGAGAAGTGTGCGTGCGAATGCGATACCGCCAATGCGGCTTTCCACATAATGAGCACCCAGATCTCTTTTCTTTCTTGGTAAATGTTGGTTTCTCACGCATTTGGTAGTGGCCACTGTCAGAACATGGGTCTCCACAAACTGGTTTGTTTTCTTTGTTCGAGTCCGGGTGGGAGTACATTTCATTTTCAAATATTTCTGAAATGCAGGGTTACTGGCCACATATTGATCAAAGGGTACATTCACTGTGATGTTTTATTGACAGAACTTTTCCATCACTAGGTCACTCTGGATAGTTTTCTTTTGTCTTCCTTTCTTGAGAGCATGGGGGAAAGGAATGGAAGCATTTGAGATAGGAGAAAGAGATCCAGAATCATAAATAAGAGCATTTTTATTGAATTTGGAGTTCTTATTACAATCATAATGTTTTGGATGATAATCATGTTGCTGAAATGGTAACAAAGGTATTTTCGCAGCAACGAGAGGTTCAAGGTCCTCTGTGGTCTCCATAGATCCTTTTCCTTTCTTTTGGGCTGAAATCCTCGGGTGTCCTTCGTCTTCATCCTCAGAAGCATCCTCCGGTTGATCTTCTGAGTCCTGATGGTCAGCTTCCCTTGCCCGGTCAGGTACGACCATGGTCCTTCCGCTCCTGAGGGACATGGCATTGATATTGTTAAACGAAAGGGTCTCGTGTTCAGATGTGGAAAAATCTGAGTAATATACCTGATTGTTGTGTTGAGATGATTGAGATTTGTTCAAGCTATTGGGGTTAGCTTGAACTTGAGCGGGAATGGCTGTGACTGGGGCTGTCTGTTCTTCCTTCCAACGGGATAGACGATTAACATCTACCCGTAGGTCATACAGTTCATTCCGAAAGCTGTGAGTTTCCTCCAGCATCTGCTTTTGGATATCAACCGGGTCTTTTGAAGGTTTGGATGATCGAGATACTTGATTTGGAGCTTGGTATTATTGACGATGTTGTTGAGGTTGGTTCTGACGGTCGTGAGGTTGCTGCTGCCTCGAGGGCTGATTGTGTTGTGGAGCAGCATTGTAGAAGGTGGGTGGACGCTGATAGTGCTGACGATCCCCCGGATTACCCTGTCGGGTATTATCCTGTGTGTACCAGATGTCATTTATCTCGAAAGTCAGAGGCGGGGCTTCTATGACTGTCTCAGCTGGAGGAGGTGACTGCTGGGAAGGTTGGACGTAGGATTGGTCCTGAGTCCATGGTTGCGGTTGTCCAGAGCCTGGCTGCTCTTGGACATGATGCACATGATAAATTGGGACCGTAGGAGCAGTAGGCATCCCGATCTTGGACACCTTCTCAGTGAGTTCCTCCATTTGTTTTGGAAACTGAGAGAGCCGGTTGTCGATGTCGTTCACCCTTTTATTAATGTGATCCATAACTGTTAATTTGTCTGTGATGATGTTCATGTTGGGCAGCAAGTCCTCTGCTATTTCTGTGACAGTTTGTTTTCCTCCTTTGGCTTGATAGTTGTTCAGTGAATCAGTGTAAGATCTACTAGCAATTTGTGAACGGCTAGTCTCCGCCATTTGCTCCAGTATTTTCCAGACGGTCTCAGCTCCTCGGGATGTGTAGTTTCCTCCACAGGCAGCGCTGACTAGACCCTGAGTCTCGTGGTTAAGGCCAGAATAGAGAGATTGGACCAGGATGTTATTATCTAGGTCATGGCAGGGACATTTTTGCAGCAGATCCTTAAATCTATCCCATGCATCACAAAGTGGTTCATTTGGCATCTGAGAGAAGCTAGTGATGCAAGTCCTCATTTGATTGGTTCGACTCAATGGATAGAATTTTTTTAAGAATAGGTTCTTGAACCTATCATAAGAGGTCACCGTCACTCCCAAAATTTTCACCCAGTAATCTGCCTTACCCTTCAAGGCGAAAGGTAATGCAGTGAGACGAATGTAGTCTTGGTTGACTTGTGGGTGCCTCTGATTTGAACATACTAGCTCCAAATCACGTAAGAATTCATAGGGTTCTTCATTCGAATTACCATGAAATTGTGGTAATTGATTCATGAAGTGTGGCTTCAGTTCATGGTGAACCTCAGGTTGAGGTGGCTGCAAGTAATTTATGACCCTATGTTGCCCGGGATTATATGTTGCCTCCGTTGGTGGTTCTTCCTCTGCATTCATTCTTTCTAGTTGTACCCTCATCAAATTTTGCTGCTGCTCAGATGCAGCTAGTCTTGCGAGAATCATTTGCATCGGATCTTCATTTTGGTCATCTTCAGGATTGGTCTACTTTGAAGGCATTTTTTGTGAAGTCTTCCTTTCACCTTCAGACTGTGAAAAATAGGAGTCAATAGTTTGAAGAGAATTATAAGATGAAGATTCTAGGGGAAGGTGTCCCTGAACCCAAGGTGGTTCTGAGTAAGAGTGGCTCAGATCGTTTGAGACTGGAAAGTTTGTGATAGTCAGAAAAGGGTTCGCTGAGTCCGAACAGAAATTACCACAATTTTCCATTCTCGAATTTCAAGAGATTATCAAGAGATGAATGGATGTTGATCAGATCAAACACAATACAAAATTCTTTTTCACCAACTCACACAGTGAAGGTCGTAAGAGTTCGACCAATTTTCTTGTCAATTTTAAATGGTGAAAAGACAATCTTGTTAGCGAGCTGAAATTTCGGATTTGGGCTCTAGCCTTAAGTGTCGTCTCTCGCTTACTGAGAAAAAATAGAACATCCAAGGTCGGGGTTGCTCTCCCGCAGAAATTCTTGATTTTATGGGTTATTTGAGATCAGATATATTTAGCAGTCCCGATTTTATTGAGGTGATCACTGATAAATTAGGTGAGCACAAATACATGTCTACCTTCCAGTCCCAATTTCCTTTAAAGTTATGTTATAAAACAAGAGAGAGGAATTCAGGAAAAGCCGATGCACGCGGAAAACTATGATGAATGCTCAGTTAGAAGACTTACAGTGAATCCTCGCAATCTCCATGTGGGATGCTAGACAGAATTTAAAAATTATTCTATATGATGTGCAAACCGATGGAAAAACCGCACCTAAGCAGAAAGTTCTATTAGCGGGAAGAATTGATTTAAATTTGGCTAAGTTGAACGATCTATGTGCGTCTCAATTAAAGTACAGTGTGGCTTAAGATCCTACGAGCACAAGCAAAAATATAAATGCTCTGAGAGCCGTATGTGCAGGTCTATCCTAATCGCCACTCAAGTCGGGCCCCACTCTCACCGGAGAGTGAAACAAGCCACGACACACCACAGAATAGAGTTAGAGGTCTTTCTACACACGCGAGAGTCCAAACGGACACCGCTGTAAAATTACAAAAATTTAAAAATTGCAGGAATTAAAAACTAGACTCTACGCTCTCTCACGACTCGACTCGATCTTAAATTAATTACGGTTTTATGCAAAAGTCGGTGAAGTTGCGTCGGTTATTGAAAAACCGTTCCACGTACAAGGTACCTCGCAAGAAAAATAAGAGAGAAAATGTAAGAGAGTGACTCAAAAATATATAAAAAAATAAGTGCTGAAAATAAATTGCAGGAAAAAAATGAGATTTACAATGAGAAATTCGGGGGTCAGACTACCCGAATACGGAAAACCGAATAAAAATTTTAGATAAAAACTAAGTCGTTGCCTCCCCGGCAATGGCGCCATCTGACGTATCCGGAAATGCCTGTGTTAGAAAGTTGTTTTTATCGTGAAGTGCGTAAAAATGTGTCGTGCGTTGTAGGCGGCAATCGGAAACGGTCAAGAAAATAACCACAAATAATATATTCAATTTTTAATCTCGTGGTTTTATGTTTATTTTACTTGGGCAAGTCCCAAGGTCGATCACAAGGAGGCAAAGGAACAACCTAGAAAGATGTCTATCAAAGTCTATGTTCGGTTTTCGAGGCGGTCTTTTTTTGGAATTTTTAATGCAATATAGGGTGCAATATGCAAATTCGGCCTATTTTAGGGACTAAAATGTAAATTTCGATCAAACGATGTCCGAAAAATATAAAATTTGGCCACAATGTAAAATACGATGAAATGATTGCACTGTATTATTTTGGAATTTTTGGATGCAAAATAATTTTTTTATGAATTTTTGAATGCAGATAGAATGATTTTCAATATTAAATTATAATAAATACTAAATCTACTTATTTTCGAGGACCAAAATTATCAAAGATCTACTACTAGGTGATTGATCTCAGAAAAATCCTAAACCTTAAAAATGTGAGATCTAATACCTATTAAAAATTAAACACTGAAATGTGCAAAATGATTTTTACAGGGAAAAATATGCAAGCAAATGCAAATCTTTTTGGGCACAATGTTAAGCACAATTAACTCTACAATGTGTGATTTTTCGGGGATTTTTAGAACAATGGTTAATCAACTATCAATTTTAAAGTAAGAAATGGGTGAAATATGCAAATTTCTGCAAAATAATTATTTATTAATTAACCATCAATCACAAAATTGTTCACAATATGTCAAAGTGTAGAGAATTAGTCAATAAACATCATGCTATTTTTAGATTGATAAAATAATGTAGAGAGAAGGTTCAAATCAAAAGGGGAACATAGGGGTATGTCTGCAATATGTAAATAAATAAAAAAGTAAAGCAAACTGCAGTGGGGGCTGTTCTGAAATTACCAATAACTCCGGGGTATTTCTGCAATTGTACCAGGGGGTCACGTGCAGTGCACGTGACCTTCTGGATCTGGACTATAGTGCGCGAATATGGAGGAATACGGGGGTGCAACTTGCAAATCTCCCAGAATGTCACGTGCGGGGCACGTGACTTCTGGCAAGGATGTCTCTGTGATTTTAAAATCCTTGCAGGGGCACCGATGCAACGTTCCCCCTCGGCACGTGCCCTGAAAGTGGGAGGGGGCCTCGGGTCTCACACCCGGTGGCGAGGTGGTGGTGTCGGGGCAGGGCTCCGGTGGCAGAACAGCGGAGCGGTGGTCGCTGACGGCGTGGTCCTGCGCGGGAGGTGATGGACGTCGATCGTCGTTGGCGGCGCAGCCGACACACGGCCGCGGGTCTGAGGAAGGGGGCTCGACGGCGAACCGGAGGCGTGGCGAAGACGGTGACGATGGCATGTCGATGATGACGGCTGCTTGGCGGAGTTGGTGGGTGACGGCGGTTGTCGATGAAGACCGGAGCAGATGTCGTTGACGAAGTTGGAGGTGGCGTAGTCGAAGCGAGCGGCGATGGCGAGATGGAAAAGATGTTATTGACGAAGTCGGTGTTGGCCGACACACGGCCAGGGGACGACGGTGAAGCTCGAAGCAGAGGGTGTGGCACAGCGAGGCGGAGCGGTGAAGGAGGTTGCCGTAGATGGTGGAAGGCGATAGAGATAGAGAGATAGAGAGAGGGGGGGAGAGAGAGAGAGATAACCTGAGATGGGGTAGGGCTCGACGGCGTTGATCGGCCGGAGCGAGCAGCGACGGAGTTGCTTAGTTGCGACGGCCACTAGGAGATCGGATCTCGCCGGAGAGGAGGACGAGCAGATGCTGTCACCACCGAGCGCCTTTCTCTGTCGTGTAATCGGCGGATAGGCTTTCGATGGTTGCGGCGGTTCTTTTATAGGGTAGAGATATGGCCAAAGAAGGAAGGTGGTGTGGCGGGGATTTGACGAGGACGAATATCGCGGGAGGAGGAGATTGTGATTGGAGATGGTCGAGATTGAAGAGGAAGAGATACGCGCGGATCGGCGATGGAGATACGGGCAGTGAGATTTGCGGAGGCGACGGCCGAGATTCGCGGGGGCGGCGGCAACTTTCCAAAGAGGGAGGTGCTTGGAGAAGATGACGTACAGTGGCCGTCCGATCGGCCGAGATCGGAAGGCCACGCGTACGCCGCGTGGCGAAACAAGGAGAGGGGAATGGGGGCACGTGCGGAGCACGTGCCTGGGAGGCACGTGCGACGCACGTGCGCCCTTTTAGTTTAATTTTTAATTAATTTTTTTTATAAAATCTATATTCATAATGCGAAAAAGAGCTGACACGTGGCGGCACCAGGTGCTGCCATGTATCAGCACCAGAAAATTCGGAAAATAATTATTTTGTAAAATCGATAAAGAATAGTAAATGACCTCGGATTGAAAAACTTTCTTCACAAAAATTTCTCGTCTCGATGAGATCTACAACTTTCATGAAGACATCAAAATCAAAATCGGTCAAATGCACGAAGTGAATTTTTGGGGTATCCCATGTACATAGAATACCTTAATTTTGGGGTTTTGTAATTTTTATGTCATTTTTAAGATCAGATAAAAATCCAGAAAAATTACGATAAAATCAATGACAAATACAGACACTTTAATCTAATTTATTGGATTTTTATTAATTAATAAAAAAATATACATAAAATATTAGGTCAAAAATAGCTAAAATACACAATGTACAAAAGAGGCCCAAAAACCCAACTTTCACATATGAGCTTCAATTCACTTGAACTTGGTCTTGTTTTGAAGGTAATTGAATGTACATTAGTTCAAAAGTGAGTAGGATTAAATCGGACACTGTATGAGGAAGATATATGGCTTTTAGTCCGGAAATCCTAAAACTAGGGTTTGGGTTTTTGGTCCACTTATTTGGGTTAGTTATTTTCTTGTATTTTTTATTTATTCTTGCTAGTGATATGTACACAATGAAGGTGGTTTTGTGTCATTCTGAGTTAGTATGAATGAGTTAAAAATCTGGGAAGTTAGGCTATTTACAGGTCATTTTTGGCATGGAGTTTTGGCTTCTTATTTTGTGCAGAATTTTGTGCTAAAATGCAATTCTTATGAAATCATGCATGAATGCTAAATATGCAGAATAGATGCTAAAATACTGTTGATTTTAAGGGATTTGAGCTTAATAAATGAGATTTAGAGTGATGAATTCGGGATTCATCAACACCCCCTATACTTAGGATAAAATACGTCCTAAGTATAGAAGACTGACAAAAAGGGACGAATCTTTTCGGTAGATAATGAAGATAGAAGAAGAAAAGAAAAAAAGAAGAAAAGATATCAAAAGATGGAAGAAGATATAGAATAATGTACGCATCACTCCCCCTATACTTAGGGTAAAAGAAGCCCTACGTATAGGCAACAACAGGAGCGATGAGACAGAATGATGAATGAACACTCGGCTCATCCACCCCCCTATACTTAGGACAAAGTACGTCCTAAACAAGGCAAACACGAGAATGTGTGGATGAGCAATACGGTAGAGGGATGAAGGTACACAAAAGAGAATATACAACAGAATAGATATACAAATGGTCAAGAAGGTTGAAAGCGAACCTTCTTGTGGGACCGCTGAGGAATAGATCTTGTGTGGTATAGGTCGACATCGGGGTCCTCAGATGACACTAACCGATCAGGGTCGATAGGGTGAAGTTCCTCAGTGGAGTCAAATCAAAAAGGCACGAACTGGTCAATGGAAGAAGTATGGCTAGGTTCGACCTTGGGAGTCTCGTTGATGTCAAAGTGAATTGGGACGAACTCATCATCATCAGAAGAAGTGTAATCAGTGTCGTCCTGCGAGGTCTCGTCCAGGTCAAAACAAAAAGGAATGAAATCATTAGTGGAAGTAGTCGAACTCTGTTCATCCTCAAGAATCTCACTCGAATTATTGTCTTCATCAAAAGGCTCGAATTTCTGAAAATAAACGTTAAAATCATAACCGGCCTCAATCATGACCACATTTGAGTGACCAGGAACGGACTTATCAGTGGAAGTAGTCAAACCAGGTCCGTCATGTCTAGTCTTGGTGTCTGCATTCCGCTCTATGGTATCAATAATGAAATCTCACGGATTTCATCAACACATCGCCACACACTAGAAGGAGGAACCTCAAGGCCTATGCTTTCCGAGTCTTCCCCTCTTCGGAGGATTTCTCGAGTCTCATCAGCGGTCGCAAAGCAAACTTCTCTAATATCGTCAGATGGGTCATAAGCCTCGGAGTCAGCTAGAATCAGTGAAGGTGCATCAGGTGCAGGTCTTTGCTCAGTAGTGGATGCGGTGGTGATCACCTCGCTCTCGTCAACAGGACGAAAGCGAATCTCTCCTGGTCCATAGTCAATAACGACCCTCGTAGAGGCGAGGAATGGTCGTCCCAGGATGATTGGAGAGGGCTCCCCTGTGGAGGTCTCCATGGGTAGTACGACAAAATCAACATTGTAGCTCATGCCCTGAATCGAAATGACGGCGTTTTCAAGGATACCCTTCGGCCTTTTTATTGATCCATCAACAAACTGAACAATCATCCTGGTTTTCTTGAGAGGTTCTAAGTGAAGAGACTGTTCAGCGAGAAGGGTAGAATGCTAATCGAAGCACCACCATCTAGGAGAGTGTGATCACAAGTGAAGTCAGAGTGTGCAGCTAATGAAAGGTATAGATGTGTTCTTCTTCCTGGGAATGGGACGGTGTGTGATGGCGTGGGCAGTGGCCATGATCAAGATGTGACGCTCAGATCTGCTCCTCCTCTTTATCTTCTTGGGAAGAGGAGCAGACATATGGGTCATGGTCTGTTGAAGTGGGACTTGGATGATATCATGAATAATGGCCACCACTTCTGCTTCAGTCAACGTTTTTATGAATTTTTGGACTTCCTCCATACAAGGGAGGAAATCCGAATCAGCATATACATGAGGGGTGCCTAGAGCAGTCTGTACATAGGCTGCTAGGCATCCTCGGGGTCAAAGATGGGACAGGGTGTGAGAGGTTGTTTGGTCAAAGGGTCTGGCAAGTGAGCACTCTCCTCACAATCTGACTCAATCATCTGTCTCCCGAAATCTTTTTGTGTTTTTAAAATTTTCTCATTTTTTTTTGGGCGATTGCAATCTCCCATTGCAATCTCCCATGATCACCCACAAGGAAATTCGTATCCTCGACGAATGGAGCGTTAATCTGGTTTTTCCTTAAGATAGCAAGATCATCATTCATCGAATTAATGTGCTCTATCATTCGGTTCAAAATATCACTCATGGAGATCAAGGGAGATGACTCCCACAGATCAGTCTCGGGTGGAAGTGAAGGTGGAGGTGGATAATATGAAGGTGGAGATGGAGGTGGGTAGAAGTCCGAGGTCTGATACTGTGGTTGAGGCGGGTATGTGCAAAAATCAGAAAAAATAGGAGGAGGATCCTCCTGATAAAAGTGAGGTGGATCGAATGGAGGGTACGAGGGATCCATGAAGGTCGGACAAAAATCACTCCAGTCAGCCATCTCGAAACAAAAGGCGGGGATCAGGAGAGCACGATGGTCAAGTCAAGAGAGATGAGAAGAAGGCGCAAATGCGTAGAAGCGATCTAAGATACACAAGCAATCACAAGAAAACTCACACAAAACAAACCCTCAATTTACCTACTTAACTCGGTTGAGACCGAAAAGTCGGTCTTTTAATCTTATCTATTTTAGAGTTAGGTAAGAAGTCCAAAAGATTGCACAAACACTTAGGGGGCTGAAATGGGATTTTGGCACTAATCCTTAGTGTGAACGCGAGCAAGTAAAATGAAGACAATGAGGGAATTACTCGTCCCAATACAAGGTTTTTCTTTTTGGTTGATTCTAGGATCAAGTAATGTTAGCAATCCCAATTTTATTGGTTATCACTTTTTTGGATTTTTAGTGAGAATGCACGAGCCTAACGAGGAGTCAATTTCACTTAGCACCTAGGTTGGCAAAATCAGAGGTAGAGAGGCGGAAAAGCAATGTCAGCGGTAAAACGATGATGTATGCTAAAGCGTAAATGCTCACCTTGCCTCCAGCACTCTACGTGCAAAGATGCTCAAAAGAATTGAAACCTATCTATATGCAAATGCAAGCCGATGAAATCTCCCTAAGTTCAGAAATTGCTATTAGCGTGAAGAACCGATGCTAATGACTCAGAATGGAATCGAAGTGTCCGGTCTTGGAGTTTCCTTTGTGCCCACCAAGGTGGGTTTTGCACGCGTTGTATGGAGAACTCTCACGGCGCGGTGGTTCCGAGACTAAGTGAGAAGCAATTTAAAATTTGACTAAGTCCAAACGTCACTATAGGTACAGGCAATTTATATTAGGTGTTTGAACCTAATGCTATCGACAAGCAACTCCTAAAACTAAGGGCTCAATCACACAAAAATAAGGAAAACAAAATAGGAAAATAAATGAAAAAATGTGATGGAAACCGATAAAAGCCGCGGTGAGCCCCCAAGTGAACAATCACTTGGAAATTGGGCCCGAAAGTCCGAGTGTTCAAGTTATTACAAATTAAGTCTCTCTCTCACTTCAAATTACAAATACTTTAAACTACAAAAACTCTGCAAAATTAATGGTCTTCTCAAGCCTCCAAGTTTTCTTTGATGCTAAGTGGGCCTTCACATGGGTACCCGAGCGCCTAGGATAGGGCGCTTCCATCGCTCGGTGGTACCTCGCACAAAATCCAACAAAAAGGGTGATTAGACCAATCAATATAATCAAGTAAATGTGTAAAAAGGTAGGCAAATGTTCACAATCAATCAAAAACACTAAACTACGTTGTTGCTTCCCGGCAACGGCTCCATTTGATTAACCAAGAGATACTGAGGTCTAAATGTCTCACACAAGGCGGAGACAAAGTCACTGCGGCGACCCTCGGTAAATCCCGATTAAATCAACAATTAACCTACGAATAATATCAAGCGATGAAATCAAATTGTGGAGTTAAAATTTATTATAACTCTACAAAATATGTGTATAGTGCAAGTATGTAGAGTGTCGAACACAGGAAGCAAACAGGTAGAATAAGGCAATAATGCTCAGAAATGTGTAAGTGGTTAAATGCCTACAAGTGCTAATTTTTTGTGGGTTTTGAATTTTCTATTTTTTATTTAATTTTTTTGATTTTATATTTTTATATTTGGATTTTAAATTTACTGATTTTATATTTTCTTTTTATATTTTGTATTTTTATATTTTCTTTTTCTTTTAATAAAGATATAATGTAAAGAAGGAATATATATACACTAGAGATGAGAGAGGGATAAAAATAGGTGAAAATGCTCAAAATATATGAAATGGAAAGTTTTTGTGATTTTTATATTTTCTAATGTTTTTTGTGATTTTTCTTGATTTTTCCTAATTTTTTTGATACTTTTAAGGGCAAAAATACTAGTAAACAGAGGGATAAGTTGCTGGCCGGATTTAAAATGAGGATGAAAAATATCAAACAGAATCAAAACTTCCTCAAATTAATTTAACAAAAATACAACAAAATAGGATAAATTCAGAAACTGAAATTGTATTTTTAGGATTTTTATGGAGTTTTTAATATTTTTATGAAAATTTTTGGTGTTTTGCTATTTTTAGGGGTTTTCTTTTGAAATTTTTAATGATTTTTGTTCTGAAGTTAAAACATGATAAGACATACAAAATATAATTTTTTTTGAATTTTTCAAAAACTTTTACTAATTTTTATGGATTTTCTAATGCAAACAGTAACAAAAAGGTTTGTTTTTTATTTTTAATAAATATGAAAATGCAATAAAAATGCAAACTAAAAAATATGGTGTTAAACTGCAATACAACAGGAGCCTATAGTAATTTTTTTGGTAATTTTTCGAGTTAAAATGATGCATGAAATAAATACAAACATCCAAGCAAAAACACAACATTGGCAAGGGCATAGATGTAAATACACAGAAGTCCAAGGGCCTACTTGAAATTTTTCCAAAAATATATAAAGTTAAATACAATTTTCTGGACTAGAAATAAATACCCAAACCCGGAGGGGGTTCGCTGCAAAATGTCCAAACTCACGCGCATTGGGCGCGTGACCTAGCAGGGGTATTTGTGCAATATTACAAAACTCGAGGGGATAACATGCAATTTTACCAAAATATTACAACTTAAATAAAAAGTTCATGGACTGAAACAAAATAAACAAACCCCGGAGGGTCCGATGCAAAATGCCCACCACCCCACGTGCGTGAGTCACGTGAGGTGACGTGGCTCGGACCTAAATGCAAATAATGAAAGTACGGGGGTCTGGATACAAATATTACAGAAATATTTAAACTACAAATGAAAGTTTATGGACTAAATTAAAATATAAAAATTGGCGAGGGTGTAGGTGCAAAATACCCAACGCCTGGCGATCCAACGGTTGATATCTTCTTCTTAACACGTGGCTAGTCGTAGACGACCGTTACCCTTCGTGGATGAGAGGCCAGGATTAGATCATGGGTCTTGATCGAACGACGGTGAACGAGCGAGATCCAACAGTGGAGGATCGAACTGGGGCGGCGACCGGATCGGACGGCGGAGAGGCAACGAGGAAGAACGGGGAAGAACGCCGGCGAGGCGAACTTCTCCGAGCTAGATCTCGGGCTTCCAACGATGGTTCAGGCTCAAAATCGGTCAGGGCGCTCCTGGGAGGTCGCTCTATGTGCTGGAGGGCTCGACGTCATCGGAGGGGCTCTACGACGCTGGCGCGAAGGCGACGGAGCTTCGAGCTCCAGATACCTCTGGCAAAGTACGAAGACGGGGCTCCAGGGGTCGTTATGCGCGATTGACCTGCAAAAGTGGGTGAGAGGGTCCAGGGCAAACTGCCCGGACCTCGCGGAGGTGAGAAGGTGGTCGGATGAAGGCGGGGGGAGTTCGGCCGGAGGTCCGCTCCGTCGATGATCGATGGATGGCGAATCAGTGGACAAAACTCGAAGATCGAAGGGTGGAAATGATCCTATCACCACGGGCAATAAAAAGCGAAAATAAAAAGGGAAAAGGGGGTATACCTCGATGGCCGAAACCAGAGGAGGGAGACCTTGACGCTGGAGGTCGACGGAGATGGTGGAGCCGATTCGAGGCTTCCTCGACTCGCCTGAGGGTACGGTTGAGGAGTTGTCACCTCCAGCAACGCGAAGAGCGCAACAGCGAGGAGGATGGATGGCCAAGAAGGGTTCAAATCATAGCTCGAAGGTGACGGGTTGATTATAAACAAGGTGGTGGCGTCTCCTTCAAGCGAGGTCCACGCGCGAATGATGAAGATTTTGGAGGATTTTGGTGCTCGGTGAGGATCAACGATGATCAAGGAAGGAGTCCTTAGAAGAAATCGAGGCCCGAGGGTGAATGGATCGAGCTCCAAAAAGGAGAGAAATCGGGCAAAATATCGGGTGTCAGAAGGCTGGCAGGCCTCAGTCAGGGAGTTGACCGAGGTCAACCAGTGACCGGCTCTGGTTGGTCCACGTGGACCAACCACGAAAATACTAGTCAAAAAGTATTTATAAATTCAAAATAAAATGGTAAATGAATTTATTAATTCTAGGTTATAAAATAAAAAATGTTTCTTATTTTATAAAGAATTTTATGGTGATTTTTATTTTTTTATGAGGTATATAATTATAAGTTACCTTGTATGCCCTATATAGGTATTATATCTATATATTTTATTATTTTTATTTTTATTTTGTGTATTTAATTTATTTATTTATGTTTATTATTTTCTAAATTTATAAAATATTTTTATACACTTACATATATTTATATTTTATTTTTTTGAAGTGTTTTGTACATTTAATAAAATAAAATTATGAATTATATAGGTATTTATGCAGGTAATATACCTATGTTTATTATATACAAGTATTTTATTTTGTATTTTCTTTATGTTTTTATTCCATTTTTAATATACATATATATTATAAATAAAATTCACAAAATTATAAAAAATATAAAATTATAAAAAAATAAAAAGAATATTTTAATCTGTACAAGTATACAATAGGGGTCCAAAACTCAACTTTCAAACCGTAGCTCCGCCAAATGTGAAATCACCTTTATTAAATAGATTATTTAAAATTATATACAATTAAGGTGAGTTTGATGCATTTCGAGCTTTTATTTGAGAGATACTAGTCTGGGAAGTTGGTATTTTAAATTTTTATTCAGATCATAACTTGTTATCTGTACAGTATTTTTAAGTGAACTAAATTATGTATTTTTCTTTATTTAATTATCTACGGTTTCATGTACAAAATTTCTTTATTTGAGGTATAAAAAGTGAAACCAAAAATAGGTCCCAAAATGAATAAAGAATAAATAAAATGACTAGGTATTTTTATTGTATTCCGGCCCTTATCTCCCCCTACTTTATTCCTTGTCGACCTATTCATCAAGATGCCTAGGTCTCGGGGTTTCGAGTCATAAAATATTTACAATATTTTATTCTTTTTCTTTTCTTTTCTTTATTCTATTATTTTGGCTTTAAAAATAGTATTTTATACATTATTTACATGCACATGCATGGAAGCTAAGATGCGGGAATTAATGGTATTTACATGCATTTGCCAAGGTTTTTGAGGCCAAAATGATAGAATAAAGATGATGAAATGTGGATTCATGAGCAGGCTGGGGAGGAGAGGCAGGCTGACGTGGAGGAGTGGAGGTACAAGGGAGGAGGACATGTGTGCGATAGGGACGGAGAAGCTTGGGGTAGGGATGAGGGGAGTTGCTCGGGGTGGAGGGAGGACCTGGGGTGGGGGAAGAAGGTGAGGGCAGGGGAGGCACGAGGGTAGGGGGATCTCGGGCATGGGGAGGAGCTCGGGGTGAGGGGAGGACCTGAAGGCGGGGGTAGGGGTAGCACGGGGGTGGCAGGGGGAGGCAGGGGCATGGGGAGGCATGAGGGCAGGGGGGAGGTGCAGGGGTTGTGGCGGGCGAAGAGGAGAAGCTCGGGGCATAGGAGGCGACACGAAGGTGGGGGGAGGAGCTCGGGGCGGAGGGAGCACATGGAGGCAGGGGAGGAGATGGTAGAGGAGCTGGAGGCTGGGGAGGAGGAAGAGAAGGGGAGTAAGAGGATGGGGAAGAAAGAAGGAGATCGAAAAATGACATTTTTCAACCTTTATTTCTAATTTAATTCCCATTATGTCTCAAACTTAATGTCCATTGTCGTTGGAAATGGACAACAACTGACCATAGGGGAACAAGTGATAGAATGGCAAGAAGTCAGGGGCACAACTGATATTCCCAAAAAGGGACGGGCATAACTGAAATTGCAATATCTCAGAGGGGCACAACCTGATAAAAACCCTAATTATTATGGATAATATTATCCACATTTATTTCATTTATGATAATTAAATCTGATTTATTTATCTAAGGTAGGGCTGCTAATTGAACTGAATCATTCGAATTTGATTAAGATTCGTTCGATAAAAATTCGAAAAAAGCGATTCAGAACCAAATGAACTGAATTTGAATTTAACTTGGGGATCCGATTCTCAAATGAATCGAATCTGAATTTACCTGAATTCATTCGATAATAATTTGATTTGATATTTTCTATCCATACATATATGTATATATGTAACAATATATTTATATATACATAGCACATACATATATATGCATATAATACATACATATTTACATATATACATGTAACAACCACTCTGCGTTGATTAGGATCTTTTCTTAATATTCTTGTGCGAGTAATTATAACATAATTACATCAAAAGGTTGACATGCATCTATTCGAATTCATTTGTAAGTAAATAGATGTAGGAAGGAGTATATGAGTATGTATTAAAAAGCCACTACATTTCATTTACATTGAAAGATTTAGTATTTGCATTATATCACCAAGCGTAACATGTGCAAGCAACTAAAGATACTCTCAAACCAACTTACTACATTTATTAAGTAGGTAATTTTAAACTTATAATCATATCTAGGCTCCGTTGATATGATTTATCATGTTCACCCTTCACCGCTATGATTTCGTACTCATAGTATCACGCTATACCAATGTGACTTGTCAATGCATGATGTGTATACATTAAGCCCTCTAATGAGATTCATTCTCTTTCATTTCCTCTTTATAACTAAGTTCAAGTGGTTTGACTGCAAAATTTTATGAGTTAGAAATGTGGATCCTTCATCCGTCGGTTATATAAAACATCTAAGTTCATGTCTTTATTATTATTATTTTTGCCTAGTGATAGCAGCTTAGGTATAACTTACTTTGTATAAGTACAATAATCAATCTTAGTATACTATTCAGAAATTTTGAGGCATTAAGAGTATACAAAGAACTCTAAGACATATCAAATCTAATATATATATATATATGTATGTATAATCCTATTAGTCAAAGACTAAATATCAAACATCAAAAAGAGTAAAAATATTAGTCTCAAAATCTAATAGGAAAGATCAAATGTTGATTGTTACTCTAAATCCTCACCCATAAATTTATTTTCATGTTCCCACAGTCCTTATACTATTTTTCCATTCTTTCTTACAATATCTATCAAAGACCCTAAATAGCCACGATAGATTACTGTGGCATTTCTCCTAGCATGTGAAAATGATGATTTTGCTACTTCGCGTTCCTCCTTAACATTTGTCGTGATTAGAAATTTATCAAGATATATCCCTTTTGCTTTTTTGTTGTTTTGATTCCTGGCATGGTAATCCATGATGCTTATCATTGGCAAGGCGACATTTATCATCACAGGAGTAATATACAAGTTCTTCTCACCATAATATAAGGTGTTCCATTGTATATCAAAAATTCATATATTTCATTTTCATACCTCAGTTTTTGATAATGAAGATCCTCACTCTTAATGAAGAGGTGTTATCTTGTTACATTATTTTTTTACTATTCTCATTATTTCAATTAATAATATTAATTTGTATCAATTTTCTATAAGCTTGATCATGTCTTGCTTTAACATGCAATGATAATTATAAGATTAAATTACAAAAAAGTCTCTGAACTATATACCTAACTTCAATGTCATGCATGAACTTTAAAAAGTAATAATGTGCTACCCGAACTTTCAAATTTTTTCGATATGGTCCCCACTTATTTAAATTTAAGGTTAAATGATGAAATAATCAACTAAATTTCTATGGTGAAGGACCACATTGAGATAAATTTGAAAGTTGGGGTACCACATTGTTATTTTTTAAAATTCAGATATGACATTGAAATCAGGTGTATAGTTCAGGAACTTTTTTATAGTGTACTCTAATTACAATGTGTTTAAAAAAGAGTATATTTCTTCATCAGGTGCTTTTTCGTCAATGATATTATATCTCTTTGATAGGCTCATCTAATTATATTATATTTATACATTTCTTCATCATTTAAAAAAGAGTGTATTTAAATTGTAAAAGACATAATAATTATAAAGATTAGGCACTTTTATCCACTAAGTTGTATTGGTTTCATATTTTCCTTGATTTTATAATTTGTTCAACTTAACTTAGTAATATACTTTCAAAATTAGATTTATCCAATAAAATATTTATATTATGCTATTCTTCATATAATATTATTTATATATGCTCCAACACATCAATTAACATTTCAAATTCGAAATAAAATGAATTGAATTTGAATATTCGAAACTTTAAATGAATTGAATCTGAATTTAAGTTAGTAATTCGTTTGAAATTCGATTCAAGTTCGTATTCGAAACTTTTACATTGAATTGGTTTAGAATCCTTGTGAATTCGAAGGTATTCGATTCGATTAGCACCCCTAATCTAAGGTGTCTCTCTACACATGTCTGAATAATGTGAATCATATACATATTAATTATGATAATTAATTCTAATTTATTTATATTATCTCTAATGGAATAGTTCTTGAACTCTTTCAAGAATAGTATGCTTTCTCCGAGGATACTGGAGATAAGAAGTCTATTGAGTGAAGTCACTAAAATCAAAACTTGTTTCATCACTCCTATGAAATGGAAATGTCATTGTTATACAATCATTTTAATCATATCACCATCGAGTATTCTCAATATTGTTACATTCTACATACGTGAATACTTTGAATAAACACAAAGTTTTGATCCTATTTGGTATCCATCTTTGTAAATTAGTATCGACATATGCTTTCCAAAAGCATACATCATACCTATAAATACTACCATGCTTCAAAGCAAGATGACCATCAATGAATTTGGTTGGTCCTAATATCTAATGAGTGAGCTCATGTCTTCTGCTTTAGTAGAGATACTCATATGTCCTTGTATGCACACCAGCTCGTCGGTGTGTATACCTTGATTACGTCATCAACCTACATGTGTATTTAGACATATAATAACATAGCACCTATATTATGACAACATACAACACGTGTCTTTGATATGTCGAACTCTCTAAGTCAATTTCTTTGACTGATGTATCTGACACCTCCAAATCTCTATTCCTATGCAAAGGACCTACATCAAGAGGTCGGTCAGATATCAACCAATGGAGTAAGGCTTGACATCTCCTTATCAGGTCGGAGATCCTCTCTTGAAAATCAATTGTTGGTACTAGTTGAGTCCTCAATCTAACTCTTAAGATATCACCTCAGCGCCAATATCTATGATCCAACCATTGTCTCAAAAGCTATATGATTATCAAGATGGTCATGGTATATAACCCTAACTGTACTAAAGGACCTTATAAGTGCATGCATTCATTAATCTCATGCATGTAGTGAAATCATTAACTTTTTTCTGATATATAAATAACCAAAATAATATTTATTGTAGAAATAGTTTACCCTGAGCCCACATGTCAAACATCTAAGATACATATATGCATGGCACACTTCTGAAAAACATCGAGTTTTAGGCCTAAACTAATTTATTTTCTCAATTCACTTTTTGACTTTTCTAGACTACATAATATTTTAAAAAAATCTATGACGTTCTTCATCCATATGTGTATCGTCCATATTTTAGGTTCACAAAATTATAAATAGTTATTTATTTTGAAAATTGAAAAATCATAAGAGAAAGATCAAACTAAAAACTCGTTAAAAATTGAAAATAGCTATATAAATTCTAAAATCTATAAATCTTTTATTAAAATACATGATATATGTAAAAATCCAAAAAAAATACTTATATCTTCCTAAAAATCTAAAAAAATAAAACACTGATAAAATCACATACAAATTTACAGAACTCTACAAATATTAAAAATAGTTTTATTTGTAGATATTTAAACAACCTATTATCTATAAACAAGTACATAAAAATCTATTACATTCATTGCATGTAAGGCCTTCAAACCTATATTTTCCTTAAAACTAAATTACGGTTAAGAAATAATATAATTTAAAAATCAATAAAAATACATAGAATCCTATAAAATATCAAAAACACTTCAAAATATACAAAAACGAAAAAAAAAACGAACTTTGATATGTAATTATTTTATTTTTTCAAAAATGAAAACATTACATTTAATGTTAAATACTCTAAGCTATTAAATAAAAAGGAATACTAACCAATAAATTAAAAATTATAAAACTAAGAAAAATAAAACAATTAAAAAATATTTGAAAAATGTAAAAGTTAAATTTTAAAATCTATTAAAAATCTATAATATATATCTACATAGTCGCCTAAATAGACATAACCAAAATCACAAAAAGAGTATAAAAACAAAACAAAATAAAAATCCATCAAACAACTCAAAACAATTTAAAAGTATAAGAAATAACATGACTCACCTTATTGCCTACGTTTTCACCTAGTTTGAAAGTCTACCTCCTCGAATTCAACTTTGGGACCTACTCACATGAAATAAACATAAAATTAGTGTCTAATTTTTACCTTTCTAGGACAACCGATCAATTAGCAAAACTAGCTAGATGTAACTTTCATCTATGAGCCACATTGACATGGCTTGGTAATTATGGAGCACCTACTTGACTGGATTGCGATTGCGTAGCCGAGTACTTGAATCGGATAACACCCTGGTGTTATTTCAACGGTATTCTATAGTACAAAAATACTCTATAACATTCACAAAAGAAAAGGCGAGTGATTGATTTTTAGCGGTAATTGGTGTGGTTTTGAGGAGATGGAACTTCCACAAAACTAGATGCTTAAAAATGCTACCAAAGCCTGGGTAGGATCTTGAGTTAATGCCATACAATCATTTTTATACAAAACTTGAGTGAAGTCACTGAAATCAAAACTTGTTTTATCACTTCTACGGAATGAGAATCTCATTGTTATACAATCATTTAAGATCATATCACCATCGAGTATTCTCAATACCGTTACATTCTACATACTTGAATACTTTGAATAAACACAAAGTTTGATCATATTTGGTATCCATCATTGTAAATTAGTATTGATCATATACTTTCCAAAAGCATACATCATACCTATAGATACTGCCATGCTCTAAAGCAAGATGGCCATCAATGAATTTGGTTGGTCCCAATATCTAATGAGTGAGGTCATGTCTTCTGCTTTAATAACGAATCAATATGATCCCTTTGAGAGATCGTATTACTCATATGTCCTTGTATGCACACCAACTCGTCGGTATATATACCTTGATTACATCATCAACCTACATGCATACTTAGACATATAGTAACATAGCACCTACATCATGACAACATACAACACATGTCTTTGATATGTCGAACTCGCTAAGTCAACTCTTTGACTTACTTATCTGACACCTCCATATCTTTCTTCCTATGCAAAGGACCAAGATGTCCGTCAAATATCAACCATTGGAGTAAGGCTTGACATCTCCTTATCAGGCTGGAGATCCTCTCTTGACAATCATTTGTTGGTGCTAGTTGAGTCCTCAATCTAACTCTTTAGATATCATCTCAGTGCCAATATCTATGATCCAACCATTGGCTCAAAAGCTATATGATTATCAAGATGGCCATGGTATATAACCCAAATTGTACTAAAGGACCTTACAAGTGCACGATTCATTAATCTCATACATGGAGTGAAATCATTAACTTTTGCTGATATATAAATAGTCACAATAATATTTATTGTAGAAATAATTTGCCTTGAGCTCACATGTCAAACATCTAAGATACATATATACACGTACACTTATGGAAAAACATTGAGTTTTTGGCCTCAACTAATTTATTTTCTCAATTCACTTTTTGACATTTCTAGACTACATAATACTTTTAAAAAAATATTACATTCTTCATCCCTATAAGTACCATCCGTATTTTTGGTTTACAAAATTATAAATATTTATTATTTTTGAAAGAGGATGGGAAGTATGCATCCTGGTGCATGTAATTTTACATGCACCGGGGCCTATATCTCTCACATTTTTTTACTTTTTTTGGAAAATATCACCGTGTGTATTCATCTATATATCCCTCCAATATACCATTAGAATTTCGTCAGAAACAGAGACTCATATGCCCTTCATCTAGAATAGGTAATTTTAACGGTCTTAGAATTGCTGTAATTGACTTTTTCTAGATGGAGGGCATATGGGTCTCTGTTTCTAAAGAAATTCGAATGGTATATTGGAAGGATATATAGATGAATATACACGGTGATAATTCCCAAAAAAGTAAAAAATGTAGGAGATATTGACCCCGGTGTATGTAAAATTACATGCACCAGGGTGCATACTCCCCATCCTCTTTTTGAAAAATTGAAAATCATAAAAGAAAGATCAAATTTTAAATTTTCTAAAAGTAGAAAGTGCCTCCATAAATTCTAAATTATATAAATCTTTTATTAAAATACATGATATATGTAAAAATCCAAAAATAGTTATATCTTCTTAAAAACTAAAAAAATAAAACACTGATAAAATCACATACAGTTTTACCAAACTCTACAAATAATAAAAATAGTTGTATTTGTAGATAAAATAACCTATTATCTATAAATAAGTACATAAAAATCTATTATATTCACCTTATGTAAGGCTTTCAAAGCTATATTTTCCTTAAAACTAAATTATTGTTAAGAATAACATAATTTAAAAAATCAATAAAAATACATAGAATCGTATAAAATATCAAAAACACTTCAAAATATACAAAACAAAAATCTTTTCGAACTTTAATTTGTAATTATTTTATTTTTTTCAAAAATGAAAACCATCCTTTTAAAGTAAATACTCTAAGTTATTAAATAAAAAAGGAATACTAACCAATAAATTAAAAAAATATAAAACTAAGAAAAAATAAAACTGTTACAAATATTTAAAAAAACATAAAAGTTTAAAATTTTAAAATCTATTAAAATCTATAATATATAGCTACATAGTCACCTAAATAGATACAACCAAAACCACAAAAACAGTATAAAAACTAAAACAAAATAAAAATTCACCAAACAACCCAAAACAACTTAAAAGTATAAGGAATAACATGGCTCACCTTCTTGCCTACACTTTCACATAGTTGAAAGCCTACCTCCTCGTATTCAACTTTGGGACCTACTCACATGAAATAAACATAAATTTAGTGTTTGATTTTTCACCTTGCTAGGTGCTTAAAAATGTTACCATAGGTAGATCTTGAGTTAACGCCATGTTGTCTGAAAATTAAGTAATCATCAACTGCTTAGTTATTAACTCTAGGGTAAAAGATATATTTTTAGTACATAAGTTCCACCATGCAAATGATGTCTTTTATTTCCCTTGCCTGAAGGTGTTGCATGCTGAAAGAAAATTTAAGCTGAAGCATGATGGAGATATGCAGGCAATGCAGCCGCTCAAGACAGAATAGGGTGTATTTAAATCTCACATCTCACATCTTGGGATGAGCATCGAGCCGGGTCGGGCCGAGCTCAACCCAGACCAGCCCAAGCCTGGTATCATTTAGTGGGCCTTCGAGCTGGGCCTAAGCCCACCAAAATTCTTTGATTGCGGCCCATGCCCGAACCCGGCTTGCTAGTACATGAGTCGGGCTGGGTTGGGCCAGCCCGCTATTTTTAAAAAAAATCTACAATTCTAATATCTCAACTAAAATTGTGTCATTGAAGATTAGATTTATGTTGAACCCAAGGAGTGGTCGGGTGGTAGAGCAGTGTGCCTCCACTTTTAACGACCCGGGTTCGAATCCCAGTGGGGACGCTCCGGACCCCCGAAATTACTGGGCCTACTATTAAAAAAAGGGATATTTACCCAGCAGACCCTGAAATCTTTCGAAATTACCTCTACGACCTTTGAAACATCATAATTCCTCCCACGACCCCGTAATCTTGCTCCGTCTTACCCCACGAACCCTGCCGTTAAATTGACACATCTTGAGTTAACTCGGGTAGGTTAAAACTGAGTTAATCAAACCATATAAAATCTAACGGTTGGATTTTTTCTCTCATGTTCCTTCTTCTATCATCTTCTTCATCTTCCCTTCCCCAATCCACCACTGAGACAGAACCTGAAAACACAGCAACGTCGAGGGCATTTCTCGGCCTGGGAGCAGTTCGTTGGCTTGGGTGCAGCGGTGCGCCGGGGAGGGGGAGGGTGCAGCGGCGGGAGGGGGGTCGATCTGGGCGGTGGGGGCGGAGGGGGTGGGGTGCAGCGGTGCGCCGGGGAGGGGGGAGGGTGCAGCGGCGGGAGGGGGGTCGATCTGGGCAGTGGGGGTGGGTTGCAGCAGCGCGCCGGGGAGGGGGGAGGGTGCAGCGGCGCGCCGGGGAGGGGGGTCGATCTGGGCGGTGGGGGCGGAGGGGGTGGGGTGCAGCGGCGCGGGAAGCAGTCGTCAGTCTCCGAGTAAAGCACTCAGTTTCGTGCCTTTGGCGTCATCGTCCAGAGGATTATTGCACTGTTTCTGCAACTCTGTGTACCTATCAATATCGAAGTTATGCTTCTTGAAGAGCTTCCTTTGCCTTGAAACGAAGAGCCTGTGCATACCGAGCACTGCATCACAATCAAATAAGTGCTCGGATCCGTGACCCGAACCGACGAAGAGCTCGTATGCATTCGAACCCCCACCTTCTGCTTAATCCCGTGAGAGGAGGTAACACACGGTTCCTCAATTAATGGTAATTTCCCCGACGAATGGTGCAGTTCCTTTGGAGGCGAAACTTCCGCCACCTTTTGCGGGACTCGAGGCGTCGAAATTGAAACGTCCTGAGAACCTTCATCGCATTGGCCGGAGCTCATGTCGGCCGACCGGCCCAAGAGCCCATGATTCACCACCTCCGCCTATGATTTGCTGCGCTCAAGAACATCAAAACCCCACTCCCAACAGGCGCTTCCAACTCCGGCAGTCGTTACCTCAATGTCCAGGACCCCTCCGCGGTACCACACCCTTCTCCAACCGAGCGCCGATGGGTTGAACCGCTGCACCTGGATAAACAACTCAGCATCAAGATCCACATCACTGCCATCGGCCAAGATCTTGTCGACGCACAACTCAGACCTGTTCATCGGCCGGAGGGGGTGGGGTGCAGCGGCGCGCCGGGGAGAGGGGAGGGTGCTGGGCACGGGGCTCGTCGGCGGAGAGCTGTTCATCGGCCGGAGGGGAGAACGATGGAGGAGCTGTTCGCGGGGGGAGGGGGGGTGGCGCTAGCGGGGGAGGGGATCAACTCCTTTGGGATGGGATGATGAGTGGCATTAAATGTAAATTTGATAAACAAATTGGGTATAATATAAATGAACATAACAGAATCGGGTTAATTTTAACGGGTAAATGAACGGGAGTTAACCATAGGGTCTGTAGGGTAAGGGTTAACAAGATTACAGGATCGTGGGAGGAATTATGATGTTTCAAAGGTCGTAGAGGTAATTTCGAAAGATTTCAGGGTCTGCTGGGTAAATATCCCTTAAAAAAAGATTAGTTTTATGTTTTGTTTCTCTATTAGAATGATAGACCCAATATAAATTTGAAAGTGTAATTTTACAGTAAAATTATTCCATAATGTTTGGCCCCCAGAATGAAAATTAGTTTAATAATTTCATTTTCTATTGTTATGCAAAGAACTTATACTTAATGGAGGTAGAGGGGTATTGGGTGGAGGGAGAAGGGGAGAGCTCTCGACATATGTACATACAAGATCCCACCTTAATCATTGAATTTGATTATTGTTTAGCTTTGCAACCCAATAAAAAAGTAATGTCAATATTTGTACAAGTTTTTGCAGCCCGATAAAAAAATCGGGCTTGGATTGGGTCAATGCTCGGGTCGGCCTGCAGGCTTCGGGCTCGGGTCCGAGCTAGCCCGAACCCGATCCGAAATAGTATTCCGGCCAAAAATAAAGCCCAGGCCCGCCCATTTATATTACGGGCTCGAGCCGAGAGTGGGCTTTATCGGACTGGGCACAGGGCTGGATCTAGCCGGCCCGATAATTTGCTCTTCCCTATCTGTATGGTGAGTTATTTCAGATTAATTTATGAATAAAGTAATAGTTTTCCTATTCTAAGATGTCGTATAACGTAAGTCATGTGACATCTACAGATTTTCTAAACAGTAAGATATTTAGCTAATACTATATTAAAAACAAAAAAAAGAAAGAAAAAATAATTTAATCATTCTCTTCTCCACCAGTCTTTCCTTCTCTCCTCCTCCTCTGTCCTCTCCTTTTTTTTCCTCACAATCCCCTCCCCACCGCTCACAGAGCTCTCTGCAGAGCCCTTCCTCCATCTCCGCTCTATCTTCCCAACACCATCGTTACCTCTCTCCCCTTCCCCCTCTGTTGCAAAAGATCCCACCTTTTGTTCCCAAATCCCACCTCCCTGATCCTTCGATCCGCCACTTGCTCGCTTTTTTTCCTGTCAAAATCGGATTTTGACGAGTGGGTTCCTGCTCAATCGTGTTTTTCTCACATAAAGTTTGGATTTTTGTATCCATATACATATACCAATCGCCATGGAAGGCCACGCCGAGCTCCAGGGATGGGAGTTGCTGCCACGGATCGACCCTCTGCGCCCTTCGTCCGCCTCCGCCGCGAGTGATGAGGACGGTGGCGACCCTTTTGGGTTGATCGCCGCTGACTACTTTGTCTTGGATTCGGGTGGTAAGAGTGGAGTTCTTGAGGAGGAGAAGCGCTCATCTGAATTGACCCAATTGGGCGATATCAAGTTGGCTGAGAAAGATCCAATTTTCGATCAGTTGGCAGTTGACGAATCACCGGATTCGACGAAAGAAGCAGTGGTCTATGGGGATAACAGTGTGGAAGAAGAAATGGATTTGGGTGGAGAAGTGTGCTCTGAGGAAGACAGTGATGTGAGTTGGTTGGATTCATGGGGAGATGAGATTGGGGGCATGAGAGAATTTAAACAAGTTGAGGACGACGAGTCTTCTCCAAGAGTGATGTATCAGGGAGACAGTTTCCTGGGAGGTGACAACAATTTGGATGGCCATGCTGATGGTGCTGGGGAGAAGAAGGGTGATGTGTGGTGGAAGATGCCACTTGAGCTTGTCAAGTTCTGTGTCTTCAGGGTGAGGCCTGTCTGGTCTGTCTCCATTGCCGCTGCGGTGGTGGGGCTGGTGGTGTTGAGCAGGAGGTTGTACCGCATGAAGCGACAGAGCCGGAGGATTCATCTTGCGGCCATCGTCGATGATAAGGTGATGATTCTTTTGATCTCTGCTATCTGCACAATCTGCTCTTAAGAGATTTTTCAGTGGCTATTTAGGTCCTGTTAAGTTGTTTAATGTCTGTGTAGAATATGTTAGTATGTGTGAGTAGAATGGGAATGAGATCAATTGATTATAGTGACGTCCAGGGATTTGGATTGTTGTTAGATACTTTAATTCTATAACTGTTTGCATTATAGCCATCAGAATGCGACTGTAAAAAATCCCTTAGGAGATCATGGACTTCATCAAGCAAACAACGTAAGGTGGTTTTAACTCTTGTTCTACATTCTCAGATGGCACCTACTTTTGATTCAGTAGAACATGAAGATAACCTCTGACATTAACTTCAATCATGTATGGTCACTGTTGTATTTAAAGTATGTAATTAGGTTTTAATTAGAAAGCTTATGCAATTAAAATAGGAGCTAATTTGGTCTCAATTAGGAAACCAAATGGCTTAGAGGGAAAGTTGGGAATTCCTAAATTTGAAAGGAGAGTTGTGGGTGAAAGTTTAGTACCACATTTAGTTTTTCTAAACTTTTGGTGGGCTTATATATGAGTTCACACCCCAAGCTCTTGTAGCAATAGTAGAGAGGAGGAATGGAGGACCACTGACTACACACAGACTTATATATGAGTTCACACCCCAAGCTCTTGTACAGGTCGATTAAATTAATCATACGGATTAATTTGAATCGATTGCAATGGAAACTCGACGCAACAGCTCGTTTTTAGCCGCGGTTTTAGAATACGAAGAGAGACAGGGCATTTTCGAAAAACAAATGGTACCACATAGTAGGGCTCCTCCGACGTCGTTTTTCTTTACTCGCAAGAAAACCCCTCTCCCGCTGCCTTGGCTCTGCTTCAGTTCTTCCTCTCTCGCGGACGCACCTCCTCTTTCTCTCGGTTGTTGTTCTTTGAGGTACTTTCGAGGACGATCTTGTCGGTATGTGCAGACGAAGATCGTCTGCCATTGTATCCTGGGAGCGGATCGCCAGTACCTTACACACCGGTATTATGGGGGCGATATCCTCTCGAAGGACAGTCCATTACATGACCGCTTCGGTGATTTCTAATCTAATTTCTTTATCATTTTGTTTGCTGCATTGCGTTTATTACTTTGCCTTTTCTGGATTTCACCCTTTTGATTTATTCCGAATAATGAAAATAGTTAACCTATGGTTTTATTGGTTCCTACGTGCATATCATAATTGTCATATGAATCGGAAATGCTTGATAATATTTTTGTTAATCTGTAATGCATTGATTTATATTGATCTTGTCATATATTATTTTGTATATGCTATGATATTAATCCTGTTAACAACAGTCACTTCAATATATTTGCAAACCCACAACGCTTTTTAATCTCTAATATAAAGTGTTACTTTATTAAGGGTATGCTTTTCTAAACTCGTTGAGATATTATGATCAGGAGAGAGTTAAAATGAGTTGTTTCATATCTAACATGTATTGTATTCAGTCTGAAATAACTGTAATTATAACGATTTGTGTTGTTCCATGTCTTGTTATTGACGCTGAATCATCATCTTTGTTAGTTGGGGTCCCTCAATACTTTAGAGGGGGTTTACTATATGTTACTTTTGTTTGTTTTTTTCGAAACATAGTTTTTCGATGAATATGATTTGCGACTTGCAAGTTGCGTCATCTATTTCAGTTGAACAAGTTACTATATTCGAATGAATCTGTTTTATTCATCAACCCATATCCATGTTGGTATCAATGCCAAGGAGGAATTAAATTCTGAGTGCCTGCACTAGAAAAGTGCCATTAAGTCTTACAATCCCCTTCTACAACCGAGCGCCCTACATGCCACGCAGAAGCTCAATTCACTAATCTCTCTTTTCGTGGGTATGGTTATGCACTGCTTTCTATTATGCTATGTTCATATTCACAGAATCTAGCTAGTATTCTGTTACCGTGATTCGTATCAGGTGGTATTCTTGATTATCGATGAACAACGTCTAGATATGTATTTATACTCATGGTGTCATCTCAGTTTTAATTGTTTTTTTTTCAAACTGACTTACCAGAGTGCTTATATGACTGATAGTGATGTCCCACTCTCACCTTATGAATATGCTAATGTGCAGAAGGCTTCTCTAATCCCAGCAATGGCCCGTCTGAACGAAGCACTCACCGTGCCGAAGCATACACCCTCCATAAAAGCTTCCCTGCCTGCTACTGGCGTGACTCCCTGGCCAACAATGGCTTTGAGGATATGAACTTCACCATCCTGTCGTGCGATGGCTGGATACCCTCGTCTGCCTCTATATTTATTTCAAAGCATGCTTAGATACCATCAGCTGTAGTGTTATGTATTATCTTGCATATACCTCCCAAGAAAGATGGAGTGCCAACTATATGATGCATTTGTTTGGAACTCTATAAATGTATCTCCATGTAGAACTTCATGTCAAATGGCTTATTCTGGTCATTGAGCTTTGCCTACCATGGTGCGTTGAAATGAATTTGTTTGAATCACATGTATTCCATAATCATGAAATTACAGGATACATTCTGCGATCCTGAACGAGCATGTTTCAACTTTGCAGTGGAACAAGCCCATGCTTTCTAGTTGGAGATTGTCATATTAGAATTGTTGTTAGCTTTAGTTCCATGTATAGAAATGCTGCTTTAATGTACACAAATCTCATCTTTTTTTCCAATAATTATTCTAGTTTAGCAGAAAAAGACAAATATTCAGTATTCCACGTTGCTGTTCCTTATTCCTTCATCCAGACGGTATCATGGGGTGTTTTTTTGTCACTCCTGTGTTTCTGGTGTGGTTTGGATAAGGTCGGTACAAATTTGGTTGCTTGCGGATGCCAGTGTCTTTAGTTAGTCTGGTTGATCTTTTTTTTATCTGATGTAGAGCTGTTGTCTGAAAATCTATACTTTATACTAAAGCTGGTTCCACCCAGCTTCTTCTCCAAGATTGGCACGTGGCATCCTATGGTGCTTCCCAAATTTTTCCTCGGAGCTCTCTCCCCTTTCTCCTCTTTCCCTGCCTTCACTCTTTGTAATTGGCCTCATCTCCCATTCTACTCCCCATTTATCTCAATCACTTCTCTCTCCCCCTTCTCTCTCTACCCACTATCTTCTCTATCTATCTTTCTCCTTCCCTCTAATTTATAAAGTGATTTTAATTCTTGCTCTTTCTCCTCTTTTAAAAAATGCTCTCTCTCCTCCTTTAAATGCTCTCTTCACTTGCTCTCTCTCCCCATTAAATGTGTGCCATCTCCATTTCTCTCTCTCTCTCCCCCCTTAATTCACGTTATCTCCCCATTCTCTTCGTATTACTAAATTTAGAATTGTGGTTATTTTAATTTAAGAATAGGTAAAGGATATATTATTTATATCTTTTATAAAATTTTGAAAATGTAGAATAGTTTTTTTATTTGTAGAACTACTATTTAAAAAAACATAAAATGTAAATTTGCAAAACAACTCTTCCCGACCTTCATCTACAATGTAAATTAATGTATTTTTTGATAAGCAATTCTTATATATGTCGCAACAACAATAATAAATAATCAACAAGGTTAAATAATATATTATGCAAATAATACTTGATAACCAATAAATCCATGTGATTTTTATATTTTAAGTATTTATCCTACAATATTTCATAAAATATTCAATTCAAAGGATTATTATATATTTATATCTATATGCATGTATATGTGTATGTGCATGTGTATGTAAGTATGTACATATGTATAAAAGATTATTAACCTAATTTTATTATTTAAAATATATGTATCATGTTGACAAATTTCTTTATCGATACTTTTTGTACATTCCCAAATGAGATCTTTACGTAAATTGAAGAATTATTTGTTAATATTAGATTGCTGAAATACAAAAATATAATTGTTATTGTAGTTTTGATTAATATTGATATTTTTTCCTTTTTGAATATCAGAAAAAAGATCCATCTTGAACTTCTAAAAATATTTATATGTACATATCTGTTATATTTGTTGACTTAAAAATTATAATTCTATATTTATACTTTATATTTATTATATCAATATTTATATATGCATATATGTTTGTGTCATTTATTTGTACACTACAATCAATTTTAGAACTGATTGTAGAGCATAAATATATAAAGTTACGAACAACAAATGTATTAGAACTGATATTTTTATTATCTTTCTTCACTCTTTTTAATTTGTACTTTTATGTGTTGGAATCTCTAACATAAATTTCTTTTAAAAAAGTTTTTATCTGAATTATGAGATAGACGACTTCTTAAATTTGTTAGATTATTTTGATCATATAATATTAAGTCATCATCAATTATATTTGTATAAATACATTTTTTATTTTTTAAACATCTTCCTGTGTTCAAAATATTTCATTTTACACTCGCCGCGAAGCGCGAGTATGCACCTTAAAATACTTATAGATTTTTAAAGTATACCATGTTTTAATTCTTATTGACATATAATATTAAAAAATCTTTCTCATTATACTATTTTTGGATAAAAAATAAAAAATCTTTCTCTTTATACTAATTTTGGATAAAAATAAAAAATCTATCTACTCTCCTTCGATTTCTCTCTCTAAATTATCTTTAAAAAAATATTTTTTATTTTTAAACATTTAAACATATCTATTATGATGTTACCATATTATAATTCAATAGTAATTAACAATTAATTTAAAATAAAATTAATTTCATAGATTCAAATCTTATAGTAAAATGATATAGTAAAAATTTAGAAACTAATTCTGAATCAGTATATACATATTACATAATAAAAATAATTTAATATTACTTCAAATTAAGAAGACTTCAATAGATATACATCCATAAAATACTGAAAAGGATAAGTAATATAATATCCAATATTTAAATATTTTATTGATAACGTATATTAAAAATAACTTAAAAATATAATTAAAAATAATTTTAAAATGTAATATATGTACACATATATGACTTTTTTATGTCACATTATGAGATAAAGGAGACATAGATAGTAAATTCCATTTTATTTAGGGTTTTTATCACTTGTGCCCCTCTGAGATATTGTAATATAAGTTATGCACCTCTCTTTTTTGGAATATCAGTTGTGCCCCTACCTTCTTGCAAAATTCACAGTTCTACCTTTCTATCTAGGTAAAGTAAGGGCATGACTGATATTACAAAAGGGCAAAATTGTGAATTTTGCAAGAAGGTAGGTGCACAGCTGATATTCCAAAAAAGGGTAGGGCATAACTGATATTACAATATCTCAGAGGGGCACAACTGATAAAAACCCTTTTATTTATGTCCAATGAATGAATCTTATATCTATATTTTTACATATTATTTATCATCTACTTTAAATTCTTATGTATGTTTAAAGTACATTTTGGAAATCCATCATCAAAGATTGATATAATTGGGGCACAATCAGCAACGTAGATAAAACTAATGTGAAATAAACTACGTGAGTATAGTGCGGGTGTGGCTGGATAGTTTTGATTTGTTATCAAAAGTCTTATTTAGTAATTCTAGCACATACATCTTTTAAAAAAATTATAGTTTTTTATAAATGTAAATTTGTTGTTTTCTTATCAATGATTAATAAATATTTTATGTGAATTGATGTTTCACGATACAAATAGGAATGTTCCAAACATGTTCTATTTAGTTATTTATTTTTGTAAAAAAAATTAATATGATATCTTGCTTAATTTCTATACTTCTAAAATTATTATTAACAACTGTATTTTTCTTCAACCCCGCCGTAAAGCGCGGGAAAATACACTAGTATATATCAAAGGGTTGTTGCACATGTACCTGCCTTAGCTTCCATCTGCATATAATTTAGTAGTGAGCTATTTTCTGTTCCACACCTACAAAAACTTGGGTGGAAAATGCAACTACAACTGTCATCAAGAGGGGGGGCAACTTTTGAAGTGATTTTTCGCAACGAATTTACATGTGCAGCATTGGCCTTCTCCTGAAGCTAACCAGTGCTATCAAGTTTCTTAGCTCTAGTGACAATCCATAAAACGTAAGTTGTTTATTCTACCATTATCGTTGCTCATTTTCGCTCTATTCTCTTCATCGATCTCTATCTGTAACGTCTCAGGTTTAGGTTTCCAAACTGTTATCGAGGAAAACTGCTTCTCATAATTTGTTGGGTTCGGACTCAAATAAATCCATTGACAACCACCCAAAATGCTTAAGTCCAAGTTGTCAAGCGGTCATCGCCACCACTTATAGCCCACTGCCACACTTTGTGCGTTTTAGATGTGGGACTATGTTTGGGGTTATGTATATTACAACCTCCTCCACTTATATTCGCAACGTCCTCATTGCGACATGGCCCTCACCTATTCCTAGTGATAGTGGCGATTGCACGCTTCGCGTAACCATTTCCTCATTTTTCTTTGTAGGGGTGGCGCCACCTCTCGGATAGTCCTTTCCACTATCGGAGGGAAAATATCTCTGATACTATTCATGACATCTCGGGCTTAGGTCCCCGGTCTATTATTGAGGAAAAATTGGCGCTAACAACTTGTTGGGTTCGGGTCTAAATGGATACGTTGACAACCATCCAAAATGTTTAAGTCCGTGTTATCAAGTAGTAATCACCACCACCTATAACTCACTCTCACACTTTATGAGTTTTAGATATTGAACTATATTTGGAGGTATGGTGTTACACCATCCCTCCCTCTCAATTGAATTGCTTAAGACTTAATTGATTTGTAATGCCCTCCCCTTCATTTCACTAAAAGCAAGGAGATTCACTCACATCTCCAATCCACATTCTACTCCGATCATCCTCTACTTCTGATATGATTTGTTGTGGGAACTCCATCAACAAATAGATATGAAAGTTTGCATCTTGTTTAAGAATCAACTAGCGATTAGAAATGAAAACGAACACAAATATATTCATATTCGTTTGTATCCGCATTTGTCAAATAGAGGATATGGACGTCATTTTCTCATATCTGGCGAATACGGATGCGAATAAGAATACAAATGTTCAACACTAGCCGAATACAGATAGGAAAGTAATATCTTCAATTTTGATGAATATGAATGTTTAAAATTTTGAAGATATGAATACAAATATTCATTTTTTTTATGATATGAATATAGATACAATACGAATATGAATACGAATATGAATACAAATGTTTAAATTATTGATGATACCAATACTTGCATGCTATACAAAGAAGTTTGGTCAGCTTTCTTTTATTATTTGATTTTATCTTTACCCTTCTATTATTTGGTTCTATTATTTGGTCAAATCTTTCCCCTCTTCATCATGGGTCCAAGTCAAGCCTTTTTTTCCTCTGAGGATTGTGTATCAACATCAATAAATCAAAGCTTCGTCATTGTTATCCTCCTTTTAGTTATATGGAGTTGATTTGAGTATATTGAAGCATTTTGCGAATTGCCTATTAAAGATTTAAGTTTTTCTTATGACATGATTTGCAATTGAAAGCATTCGACCAATCATCGATAAAACAATTAATATCTTGTTTGTTGATTGTTGCTTTGTCAGTTATTTAGGAGGATGCATCATTACTTTTCAGACCATTGAACCATCACTAGAGAGCATAGAATCTTATCTATGAAACAACGCCTTTAGGACATGATTGGTTGGAGAATAAGCAATGAAATATGGAGACAAATTACCCATCCAGCACAGTTTCCGTACAGCTGTCACAATCACATCCTATTATTTCACCTTATTTCACCTTATTCCACCTTTAGTCCTATCTTTATTCCACCTTACTATCTTTATTCCACATTATTCTTCTTATTCCTATCATTCCATCCGAATAAAGAATAAACCATTATTCTCTTTATTCATTATTTTTATTCCTACTTATTTCTGAATTGAACGCCCCTTTGATGAATAAGTACACATGTGTCAAGGAAGGAGTCAACTCACACCAGTCAATATTTGCCTTCTTTGCACACCAAGCCCTTGCATGTTTAGCCATTTCACAAAGGAGTTTTTCATATAAAAATAAATATTTGTCCACTTTGCACAAAGTTCTCTACACATTTCCTTTAAAATATCCAACTTTATTAAGTTTTCGTATATATAAAATTAAAAAAAGGAGTTTTCTTCCCAAATTAATATAAGATATTATACATTATTTTTTACAACAAAAAATACTCATAGTTACCTCTATTATAGTACAATCCAAGTGCTTCATGCCCCTTAGATACTATTAATCACTATTTTGCATATTGAAAAATACCATATTATATCTAAAAAATCTAAAAAACCAAAATAAGTACTACATTGTTATAACTTATTCTAGTCAAAATATTAGAGAAATTTATTATTTTTTGCACTATGAATGATAAATATACTTCCAAACATCAAATATCATTACACACGCAATGCAAGTATAATTAAAAATATTCCATACGTTACATAGTATCTATTTTACTAAAAAAATACAAAAACACCATACGTTATATGTTTAGGGATTAAGCTGGAATTATTTTCTAAACTTAGAATTAGTCTAAAACTAAAATAAGATATAAAAATACATAAAATTCTAAAATCATGAATATTATATAAAACCTGAAAATATTTTTATCTTAATTTGTAAATGTGTCTACATCAATTAACTAATTCAAATCCATGAAAAACATAGTAAATTCAATTCTTTTATGCATATCCATAAAATAAAAATAAATAGAATTATCTTTAAAATTAAAATAAATTTTCAAAATAAACATAAAATATTAAAAATACATAAAACTCTATAAATAAAAATATAATAGTAAAAAAATATATATATAATTCTTTTCGCTACACCAACTTTCCTTCTTATGCATCATTCCGAATCCGGTACTTTCATGTATGACCATATATCCACCTTAGCATTTTCATTCTGCTACAGTCATCCTTTGCACATGTCTATGGTTCACATGACAACAATCAAATCCATAGAGCATAACTTGTTTCATGGTTGCTTTGTAATACTTTCCTTTGATTTTTCAAAGAATTTTCATATTACAAAGATCAGTGGAGGCGCCTCTCCACTTTAGCAAACCTGCATTTATTATATGAGTAACATCTCCATCATTTTTTCCATCATGTTGCAAAATAAATCCCTACCTAAAAGAATATTTCTTCTGAATGTTATCATCTCTAATCTTTACCTCGATTCCTGCACTACTGCTTCCATCAAATGTGCACTCCATATATTCAGTCTTAGATTTACTTATACGGAAATCTTTAGTCTCTAAGGCATGTTTCCAAATCTCAAACTTCACATTTACTCCATCTCTAGTCCCATCAATCGAGATAATATCATTGACGTATAGCATACACCAAGATATTTCATCCTGAATGTGACTAATCAATTTATCCATGATTAAAGTAAAATTGAATGGACTCAAAGTTAAACCTTGATGCAGATTGATATCAAATAGTCAGTCTTCTCAGACCGGATTCTTACACAAGTTAAAGCCAAGTCATACATATTCTTTTTAAGGGTAATGTATAGGACATGTACTTGTCTCTTCTCCAAAACTTTCCATAATATCTCTCATGGGACTGAATCATAAGACTTCCCTAAATAAAAATCAAATGGAGGTTCTTGGATTCATGCTATGTCACTCAACTATTGAAGCTATCCTTGTTGAGGAGAATGGTGGAGATTTATAGAGCTAAAAGGAAGAACCTTGTTGATTCGGAGAAGGCTGATTTAGTCCAACAAGAGATATTATGGAGAACGTTGGAGAAGAGAAAAGTACTTGTCCTATACATCACCCTTATAACGAATATGTATGACGGGGCTTCATCTTGTGTAAAGATCCAGTCTGGAAGACTGTCTATTTTGATGTCAACATCTCTGCATCAATGTTCAGCTTTGAGTCCATTCCTTTTTACTTTATTTTGGACGAATTTTCTGTTACTTTGGAAACTTGCCTTTACCTTTTTTTTACTCACACTTTCCAAAATTTTCATAGTATTACTAATCAATTTGATACTTCTGTAATTCGAACAACTTTGAATGCCCCCTTTATTCTTATAAAGAAGCATCGTGATGCTTCTCCTCCACTCTTCAGGCATTTTCTTGCTTCGCCAAATAACATAGAATGAATTTGTGAGCAGGTCAAACTGCATTCACCTAGAACTCTCCATATTCTAGGAATGTCATCAGGCCCTACACCTTTCCCAAGTTTCATAATCTTCAAAGCCTCCTCTACTTCCTGACTTTATATTCTTTTATAGCTTGCACGATTCAGATAACTTTCATTGCTAGCTAGATCTCCCTTTAGTGGTCTCTTTATTACCTTCCTCAATGAAGAGCTTATAGAAATATTGCTTCCATCTAGTCGTTATATACTTAATAAGAATACCTACATACTTTGTTTTAGATGAAAGGTAAATTCCTTCATCATCAGAGTAGAATGTTAAGTAAAGTTAAGTGTCTAAGAAGTACAGGTTTGGACAAGGAAGGTGTCAGCACATGCGCGGGGCACAAGAAATCCATTTAACAAAAACAAGCCCGAAGCACACAAAAAAAAAAGAAATCAGGAGGTCGTCTGCAACATTACGGCTTCCGAGGCAACGAACTTGGTGAGGAAGAAGAGAATCTGCTAGACAAACCAGGGAGACGTTCAGCATGGGATGTAGCCATTGAAGAACACTCCCATCTGGAGTACATGTGAGAAACAAACAATGACCACCAACTGATCAAACAGGGCAAGAGTTAATTTGTTTCATAAATTTTGAAGCATCTTGTCCCAAAATACCTACATACATTTATTCCCTAGTTTAAATTTGTCTCCATGAGTTTGACACCCCTACTCAATATCGAGTCAAAAAAATATGTTTGAATTTAATTTTTCTAGATGCAGCTGTACACTTTATAAACTCCTAAATAACCAAACTTGGAAAAACAAATCATCAAAATGGCATCGTTACTTAAGAGGCAGGCCTGGAGTTTAAACAAGTTTAAAAGTATTTTGTGTAAGCTTTACACATTTTAGGCTTACAAATTTTGTTTACTGTTTCTTACAAAAATCCATATCATATTACATATGTGCTACATTCATTTTCTTTATTTTTCTTCTTTATTTGATCCCTGCAAGTAAGTGTGAGACGAGTTAGCTTCCCAACTTGGTCAGTATTTCCACAGTAGACCAGGAGATCAGCATTATAGTTTCTATCAATACACAGAACTTGAGAGAACAAGATACAAAAATATTAACAGAATTTGGTTTCTGTTTAGTCAATTATTTTAGTCAATTATTTCTTCAGGCACAGTGAAGACCAAGAATAAACGAAGATGATCCGGACTCGTTTAACGAGATTTTTCCCGGACAGGGCATGGCCCTATCCGTAATTCCCGGTCAGGGCATCGTTGCAAAGTTCTTCCCAGTTAAGGCGAACCGTTTGCCGATCATACAGTAAAAATAATATACAATATTATTCCGAAAAACTTTCAATTTTATATTATAAAAAATAATATATAAAAATATTTGGAATTGCCAATTTGCCTATTGGCAATTCCAAATATTTTTATATATTATTTTTTATAATATAAAATTGAAAAGTATTTATATATATTATTTTTTATAATATAAAATTAAAAAGTTTTCCGGAATAACGTTGATCGGCAAACGGTTCGCCGATCGGTGAACCGTTCGCCGAATCATGCCCTGACTGAGAAAACATTTTCTACGATGTCCTGACCGGGAATTACGGACAAGGCAATGCCCTGTCTGGGAAAAAACTCTCGTTTAACCTGCAGACTACCATTTTGAGGCAAGCAAAGAAGGGGGCAAAGCTCGAGGAGACAATAGCCCTCCTTCAGGAAAAGAGAAGAGTAGATAAAGATTGTGATATGACTGTTCCCCGTAAGGCTAAGATATTACCCTACATCCAGGCCTATTGTTACATGGGTCAAGCAAGTAGCCTTTGCTAAAAGAGAGCTTCAAGATTAAACCTTTGTTGATGCAGCTCCTAACAAAGTATCATGGTTTATATAACGAGGAGTTGTAAACAAACCTACTTCATAATCATCTGCAACACAATCTCATGTATAGGTGTCTCCTTGGAACAAATCTGTCTCAAGGCATTCTCCTTTTCTTTGATGGACAGAGCCAAGAACTGACTTGATAACTGGGTAAGGAAGTGACCACATTGGATCAGATGGGGTCTGTAAAATACACACATACTTACTCATTGGCAGAGACCAGAGAGAGGTCGTCTTTTTCTATGCAAAATATAGAAATGAAATTAGATTATATAAGATCTGACCTTAAGATATTATACGGTCTTCCTCTCTTATATATTCATAGGTATTATAAGGTTGCTAGGGGATTCTCAATTCGATGCCTGGATATCTAGTACAATTTAGCGACTAAATTAGATAATTGTCTCGCAGGGTGGAAAAGCATATCCGCTCACTTTTCAGGTGGGGGTCCGACAGGGGGCTTAACCCCATTCGGTGACTTTCGCGGTCATCCTCACTGAACCAACTTGGATCTGAACTACAATTCAGAGAAAGTCTGGCTGAAATCGGATTTCAGAGCAAATGCCTTGATGCATCAAATTAATAACTTTATTCCACGAGAACTCTTCGATGAGATATGGAAGAGTTTCAAGGATCTTTTCGAGAAGTGCCTAAACCATGGCATCATTACATTAAACCTTATTTAGCACAATCTCGTGAATGTTGCATCTGGAGGTTACTATTTCAATAAGGATGAAGACCCCTATCTAGTCGCTTATGAGGAAATGTCAAATAATAGCATGATTCAATCATCCATCCATGATCCAACATTGCTAGAAGACCAACCCGCAGAGACTTATACTTAAGAATCGCTCACGTCCATATGACTCAGCATGAGCTTTCACCGTCATCTAAGCTTATCTTGAAATCATATGCAAGAAATTGGCAAAGGGACGACATCACAACCAAGCATTGTGCTAAGTTGGAAAGCATTCTTGAGCTCTCTAATCAGGGAGAAGTCATACTAAGATCACAGGTCTAAATCAAGCACGGATGAATCTCAGATCCATCAGCATTCACCACTATTCTCATTATTTAGCCATCTCTGTTGAACTATTCAATTAATCTGACAACTAATTACCTAGAATTAATATTTTATACTTTGTAATTAATTAATCTAATTACTGTAAATAAATAATATTTTAATCATTGTATGTATGTGTCTAATGTTTCCCTTATTCTGTGTTTTTTTATTATTCAAAACACAATAGAAAAAAGTGCAATATTGTATACACTATATTGTATATTATCTGTTATATGAAAATACCAAAAAATAACAAAACAATTAAAAGAAGTATTTTATACATAAAAATACTTACAAAAATAATACTATGTATATATGATGTATTTTTGGTTTTGGATTCCACATGAAAATAGTATATCTTAAAAAGATACACAACTTTCATATTGAACACTTTTTCATTTGACTTCATTTATTGTTTATTTTGATTTTATATTTATTTTCTAATTTCTCTTTTTCCGACTGGGCCACATGGCTTCATCTCCTTCAGCCAAGTACCCACCCCTTCATCAACTTTCGCCCCTCATCGGGATCATCTAATCTTTTGATCGGAAGGTGTCGGATCCATCTCGATCACCCGCGTATGGGACGTTTGATCATTTGATCAAGTGGCTCTGAGTCAACCCTCGCACAGAGATCAAGACCGTTGGATCACTTGATCCAACGGTGCCTGGTTGTCATCAACCTCCGTCAGTTGGATTCCAAGCAACACACCCCTTCACCTGAAGGTTCTTCTCCCCATTCTTTTTGAATCTCCACGTGTCGCCTTGGCCTGATTCCGATGCCAATCGACAGATCTCTCATTCTTCATCCACACCAACTCCTCAACCTCCGACGTCCTCGTCAACACAACTTCTCAGTGGTTGGAACCATCGTATCCAACCAGCTCTTCCTTGAACAAAACCAATGGGAAGACGGAAGTTCACCCTATCCGCATGTATGCGAGGTTCCTCCCTAGTTTCACCCCCTTCTAGTGACGGTAAGAAGGCCTCAAGCAAAGCCATGATGGAGAGCGACCCTTCAGCAAGATCCAAGGCTGATTTTCCTTGTTGTAGCATCTTGACTTTTTCATCAAGCTTCAAACCTCGGCCGGGTTTGTTAAGCGAAGACCTCGATGCTCTTGAAGCTTCAATCCTAGGCATATCATCCATCCTCCAACCTTCACTCTCCATGTATATCTCCATTCTTCCCTTTTTGATTTTTCTCGTATTTTTTCTCACACGCACACACCACTGCACGTCGACCTAAGTAGCCTTTCATCTCCGCTAAACATCCCTGGTCCTTGCCAGCCCTTCAGGGCTCCACCTCCTCTTCTCAGACCCTCCTCCGCCTCGATCTAGTTGACATCCTTGCACAGGAGGTTGACCCATTTACGGCTCCAATCTAACCACAATCGACAGCCCTCCATCTCACCCCTTTCCCCCTCAGATCGAACCATAAAAGCTTCAGTTATTCAACTAACCACTACATGTACTTTTTTTTACGCTCAAAAAAAAGGGGGAGACTCTCGAAGGTGTTCGCCCCAATATATTAAAAGGAAAGAGTGAAGAGTTTTTACAAAAGAGAAGAAAAGGAGAAAAAACTCTACAAAAGAGAAAGAGGAAGAAAAGAAACCTACAACAACACCCGAGGGACAGACAAAAGTCCTACCCAGGAGACCAATCATGCACAAACCGCAAAGCAAGGATCGCTATATTTTCCCTGTAGAAACGAAGGCCCGCGAAGAGAGCCTCATTCCTTCCCAACCAATTGCACCACAAGCGCGCGATCGGGTCCACAAGTTCCCTCCTAGTCCTGCCCGTGGAGGTCACCAGGCTCTCGCAGAAAGAAGCGCAGGAAGCAGTGTTGAGCCAGCCAAGGTCCGCCCACAGATCACGAACGCGCCCACAATGGAAGAAAAGGTGATTGATGGTTTCCCGCTCCGTGCCACACAGGCCGCAGGTTGGCCCGACATTGGGAAACAAAGAGGCGCACCGGTCACGAGTAAGGAGTCTTCCCCTGCGTAGAAGCCAAAGGAATATACCAATGCGCTCCGGTAACTTGAGACCCCAGAAGAACTTGCAATCACGCAGAAGACTAGCGTTGATCCCATCAGCGTTATTAACAAGAGCGAAGTAAGCCTTCCTCGTGGAGAAAGAACCATCCAACCAATGCCAGTGATCCCGGCCATCATTGGGCCTGCTAACATCCGCAAGAAAAGCCATCAACGAAAGGAAATCGTCCAATGATGCAGCACAAAATTAACATATAGGGCTTCATATTTTTATCCATTAAATTTTATGATTGTCGCATTTTTATTTAAATAAAGAGATCACGTGTGATCTCAATTTAGTTAGTTAGAGTCAATTAGAGATTTGAATTCATTTCAAATCAATTAGTTAGTCGGTTAGAGTCAAATTAGGATAAGTAGTTTTAATTTGAATTTGAATTTCTATTTTTGTAATCTCATCCCTCCTATATAAACGGATGATAGGCTATTGTTTTGGGACAGTTCAGTTGATATGAAAATTTGAGTTTATCTCATTATCTCTCTCTATCTCTCTCAACGCGATCTTGCGATTCCTTTCCAAAATCCCACGCAACCGGCGTGATCTTCTCTCCTCTCATCCTCTAATTTCTTCTCCCTATATATTTCTTCCCCCGAAAATTATTTTTCCACCGTTGAATATTTCCACCTGCATCATTTGGTATCAGAGCATGGAAACAGAATCGTTCTTACGATTCGACGATCCGGTTGCATATTGGCGACTTCAATACGATTTAAGTTGTCTATCTCATGATCCGCATTCACGACCGCATTCGAGGAAGTTCAAGTATCGCTTCCTATCAAGTCTCAAAGTCCAAGCATGGTTGGACACGCAAAACGAGGGAGAATCACCTGTCGACAACGAAAATCAGACCGTCGTAGATGCTGTTCAACCCAATTTCAGCCAAGAAAATGAAGGTATTTTCAGTTCCAAAGAATATTTATTTGATACAACTATTGTGCAAGAAGAAAAGGAGGACCAAGGGCCCATCTTCGACGAAGATCCCGCGGACGAGGAATACGAAAACCTTGATTTTTTTGCAATCGATGTTGCTGTCCAGGAAACAAAAAATGCAGAAAATAAAGATTTGGGACCCATATTTGATGAAGACCCTATAGAAGAAGCTTGGAAAATCGTCGATCTGCTTGCTGTCCAGGAATATTCAGACCTACAATCGTTGGAAGAATCGATTCCAATGCCACCCACGACTCCCTACTGTGTCCCTGTTGCAGCCCCCCACCTCCGACACCCCCAATCTCCCAGTTGCAGCCCCCTGCTGTCCTCCAAACTGCCACACTGCCTCTCCTGCAACCCATCTCTGTCACCTCGACAACCCTCCCAGCCCCAATAATTTGTAGGAATTACAAGCAGGCCCCTCCTCACTATGGTCTTTATATAAAAGGCCAATTGGAGAAAAAAATATGTTATTGGTATATTTTAAGTGAAGGGATAGAACATTTACAGCCATGCCCCTCGGTGGAAAGAAATTACAAACGTAATATGGAAAAGAAGCCAAACGAGGGAGGATCAATCAACCAATCCCTATCGAATTCTCCAATGGCAAATTGAAGATCAAACAATTCGTCGGGAGACGAATTTTTCAAGCGGAGGAGAATTGATGCAGCACAAAATTAACATATAGGGCTTCATATTTTTATCCATTAAATTTTATGATTGTCGCATTTTTATTTAAATAAAGAGATCACGTGTGATCTCAATTTAGTTAGTTAGAGTCAATTAGAGATTTGAATTCATTTCAAATCAATTAGTTAGTCGGTTAGAGTCAAATTAGGATAAGTAGTTTTAATTTGAATTTGAATTTCTATTTTTGTAATCTCATCCCTCCTATATAAAGGGATGATAGGCTATTGTTTTGGGACAGTTCAGTTGATATGAAAATTTGAGTTTATCTCATTATCTCTCTCTATCTCTCTCAACGCGATCTTGCGATTCCTTTCCAAAATCCCACGCAACCGGCGTGATCTTCTCTCCTCTCATCCTCTAATTTCTTCTCCCTATATATTTCTTCCCCCGAAAATTATTTTTCCACCGTTGAATATTTCCACCTGCATCATCCAACCGCTGGTCCGAAAGATTCGCAGTAAACGTAGGGCACCAGCAGCCCTCGCTCCAGCACGATTCCACTACATGTACTTAACTTCTTCATTGGTCGGAAGTTTCGATTCTCCTCTGATTTTCTTCTCCGCCTCCAACGAAGAAGAGTCGATCCACCATTCCAACCAATGCGGAGCCTTCTCCAACCTTTGACCCTATTCGCCAGAGCTCTAGCTATCTTCTCCGACCTTCATCGACTTCAGAACGAAGCAGAGGACATCAGGGCCCTCACCAGAGCCTCACTTTCACGCCACCGCTCAAGGAGGAGCAGCTCTTCGAGAGGGAGTACATGTATCGTTGGATCATACCCATCGGGATTGATCCAACAACCCTAATCCGAGGGTCTGCTCTGAGACTTGATCCTCGGTGGACCCGATCCTCGCCCGAAACGCCAGCAACATACCACGTGGCCTGAAGCTAAACTGTGTCCCGAACCACACATTGAAGCAGATTATCACGCCTCCAGCACGTGTCTGCTTTGAAATTTGCAAGAAAGCCCCACGGGTTTCCTTAATTATATTTATATCCTCGTGCACCTGGGAATTGTAAATAAGACCCATGTGACTTTGTTTTATTGCACCTCGGTCATTTTGGACCATTTTGTGATGTTTTATGTATTAATTAATTGAGTTTTCTTTGCAAAAATACACGTGGATTGTTTATTTCATATCTTGAGCATCTTGCATCCAAATTAAATGAACTCGGACTCTTTTTAAAGCTTTAAGAATTGTCTTTAATATGGTGTATAGTATTATATGTCATGATTTGTGATTATTTATTTAAAAATCAAAAAAGATCTTTGTTTATTACATACTGATTTGCATGCCATCAATCCAACTTAGCTTCATTAACTGCATTAATTGAACCTTAATTTGTTAAATATTCAGAACTTAATTAGGTGATTGATTAATAGATTCCATATCATTATTAACCTGATTAATTGCTAAATGTTTACTAAGTAATTGAAGTGCATTGTGAAATAAGTGATTTAATTTCTCAAAGTGAAATTTGGAGCTAACATTGTTTAACTTAGGACTATGTTATTTCTTGATGCAAGCTTGATTTTAAATTATTAATTCAGGAATTTAATAAATAATTGTGTGTGTTGTTTTATGTGTTATTTTACGGGCATTACGTCACATTTTGTAGCATCTAAGTAAATTGACTTGCATAGAAAAGCCGCAAAAAGACCATGCATCCATTAGTTTGTCAACCTGACCTAGATACTCATTATAGTCACTTGACCTAGACATTTAAACCCTAATTAGATCACCTAATTTCCCGTGTCATTGTGTTCGACCGTGGACTTATCCAGGTATAAATTACGCCGCTATATCTCACCGAGATTTAATCATCAAGGTTTTGATCAATTGTTATGGGCTCGTATTACAACGAGATATTATTAACTTAGCCAATGAGCGGTCAATCAAGCACCGAAGCAAAAAAGGGGCTCTTAAACATACGTGTCATATTGCACATATTCTTGAGCCACCATTGTAGACTGGAGGTCCTGATGAGCCAGCGCCAGCTACCTGATATGTTAAGCATTTTTTATTGAATTTTTAAGCATCTTATCTAGCAAATAAATGTGGGTACTTATTTTTACTTGGTGCGGTCCAATGTCGACGACTTAGGAAGACCGTTACAAAATAGGAGGGATGTTAATTAAGAAGTGTTTTGTTTTTTCTTTTATGAACTTTTTTTTTGAAATAATTTTGAAATTTTTGTATTTTGATTTCTACGTTTCATGTAATTTTGATGTTTTCTTCTGCAGATGTATATAATTTTTATATTTTATGTTTTTAAATTTTTAATTGTTCCTTTACTTTTATTTTATAATTGTTAAATAATTTTTTTAAAGAGTTTTGCCTTATAAAAATAATTATATGTGGAAAATAGAAAGAAGAGGATTTTCATTTTTAAAACATGTATAATTCAATGAAAATGAATTTTAAAAATGTTTTTGGTATGGTATGGATTTTTAGATATATTTTTTTAATTCTTAAATATGTTTATTCGATTTTTTATGAAAGTTTTTAAGAAAATAATTTATTATATAAGAAGGAATAGGTTTTCATTACCTTATAATTACTAAATAGTAATGATTTTATGGTAGGTATATTTACAAAATAGGGTAATTATCTAATATTTTTCTAACTTTTGTGAATTTTTATTGAAATTTTAGATGTTTTAAAATGATTTTGTGTATTTGAGGTCAATGTATATATGGGTTTTAACAGTTATACCCCTTTAAAATTCTGCAATTACAGTTGTGCCCCTATCTTTTTGCAATATCACTTGTATCCCTACCTTTTTTTGAATGATTAATAGTTATTTTCCCCGTGTTAGCTGTCATCCATTCTCCTTCCAAACGGATGTTATCTCAAGGACACGCGCGTATTTAAAATAAAAATAGAGGGGTTCATGTGTAATTATCTATTATTCTTTTCTCTTCTTAATCAACTTCTTCCTTCGTTCCTACGTCCCCCTCCTCCTCGAGCCCATGGTCGTTTCCCTAACCTCATCAACCACAATCACCACCGCAACCACCCCGGACTCCCAATTATCTGGCCCCTTCCTCACTATATACCCCCTCAACCTCCCTCCTCATATGCCCCTCTCATCAGCCCTCATTGCATCCCCCTCCACCTCTACACCCATCTTACCCCCTTCCCACCTCCTCCTCTACCCCCTCCTTCACTACCTCCCATCTCATATGTTCCCACCCTCTCCCCAACATCCTTCGCATTGAGCCCTCCTCCCTAAAGGGGAAAATAATACTCTTCGCTCTAAAGGTTACGTGGAATCACCATTGTTGAAGAAGATGGGCAAGATGAGTCGTTCCTCAAAGCAACAAGGAGGAAAGGTGTGCCTCACGGTTGGGACAATCATTGATGACGTAACAACAGAAGTCCTACAGTGGCAATGACGATGCTCCAGGAGGAAGGTGGCTTGGAAAGAAGCTAGCCGAGCACATCATCGACAACTCGAGGACAAGGTTGCCATGGTGAAGGAGAGCCAAGGTGGCATAGGGAGAGTAGTTGAGGAGGTGGAGGGAGAAGGGCAGAGGGGATCTCAGAGCAGCAAAAGCGATTACGGGAAACTCAGGGCAATGCGTAGAGGGTTATGGGGAACTCAGGCCAGCATGGAGGAGGTTGGTGAGCTCGAGAGGCATGGAGGGGGCTACGAGCACGAAGGGGGTTGCGGCTTGGGTATCGCATAGGCGAACGTGAGAAGCTCAGGGTGGGAACTCTCGAGACGACTTGTTGTATAAACAGAGAGCTGAACTAATCCCATGGAGGTCTAACATGCTTCAACCTATTGCATAATGATTTTTCTCGAGAACATCTAACAAGTAAGATTCTGATCATTGGTCAGCTACAAGCTGATGATGACCGAAAATTGTAATTATACACCCCTAAGAAAGGCATATTTGAGGTTCAAATGTGAAGCCAATGGTTTCACCTAACACAAAAGTTAAAATCGTGCCTAAAAAAACAAAGGGAAACCAATCACTTTCTAAAATCTTGATGGTTTCGCCTAACATAAAGGTTAGGAAGGTGTACCATATCTGTACAAACTTTATTTAGAAAGGTGTAGATCGGGACATATGAGAAGAGGGGAGGATGGGAGGAAACTCAAGCCATAACTTTGTGAGTTCAACAGGGGGTTGGGGGAATTATTACCATAGAGATAGAATAAATATCAAACCACAAAATACACAATGGTTTATGTGGAAACCCAAGCGGTGAAAACGACGACCCAGAACCTTGTTCTAGGGATTCCCCTTCGCTTTCTCGGCGAATCTCGTTTCTATTATTCCAGTGTTAATTTAAACCGAAGGTAGCACAACCTGTTGTACAATGTGTACCCTTCCTTGGACATCTCCCGAAGGGAGATTATATATATCAAAAAAAGGAATGCACAACTTGGATACTTGGATACCATATTCTCAACAGAAAATAATTTAGCAATGAAACTTGAATTCACAAGCGTATAGACTTTCAATGCATAATCTGCTTGAGAATGATGATCATCGCATTAGAGCACATAAAGCACAAACAACTTCAATAGCTAGACAGCTTTGGATTGAAGAGAACTCGAGAGCAGAGAAACGCTGAAAGAACTTGAATATCACACGAGAACAATGCTCTTTCTTTTTAAAAAAATAGAGAATGCTTCTCGTTGGTTGTGTATTTCAAATAATGAGCCACAGGATCATTTATTTAGGGTTGGTCTCAAAAGAGTCGGTGTACAGGAAGTCTCAACGTTCTGATTACCAAAAATCATGAAATGATCGATCATAGAAATAAGTTTATCGATCAATAGTGATTGATCCATCACACAAGGTGATCGATCATTTTGCCATCGTTGAATAGTAATTTGAAAAGTGACCTATCAAGGTCAAAAGGTGGCAGATCAGGGATGATTGACCAGGATAAAAAACCGATCGATCATGTCAGAAAGTCAACCAAGATTTTATCATGATCCAAAGATGATCAATCAAGGGTGATCGATCAGGATGTCAAGGGAATCGATAGGGTGCCAAGGTGGTCGATCATATATCCAAAAAAATCAATTTTGAAATATTCATGATTCTGATTTAGTTTTGCTTGCCAATCAAGAATATACAAACATTATAAGATTGTTTTTCAGCACAAAATAATAATTGATTTGAGCTTTCAGAATTGAGTCTTTCTTGGAGGCTTTTTTGTAATCTGTTTTTGAGTCATGAGCATTCAACCCGAGTCTTTCAGAGTTGCTTTAAGCTTTGAGTCGACTTCATATCTTTCTACACTTTTCGTCATTGAGCTTCTACTTGAAAAGTTAATCAAGCTACAAAACTATATATTGTCATTAACAAAATCTAAGTCACCAACAAACTTTACTATTGTATATGATGTTTATTGTACCATATCTAGACCATACTCAATACCACACTATGTCATCTCCGACTAACTGGTAATTGGTTCATTTGAGTTATTAGTGCTTTCTCTTATTCTTATATATCAAACAGTCTCACAATCAAACATCTCCATTGATTAACCATCTCTAATAATTCTGCACGTTGTAGTAACGGTCAGATATGAATGCAAACATAGATATAATCATATCCTTATCTTTTAAAAAATATGAATACGAATGTGGATACATAAATTTACGAATATGAAAGACATATTACAATATACTTAAACCAATACGAATGTGAAACAAATACGAATCGGATACAAGTAATAATCGAAATACAAATAAATTACTTTGAATATACTTGTTTAGGATGGTTTGCATATAAAACAAATATGGTAAATATATTCATTTCATAATAATTATATCAATAATGGTGAATTAAGTCATAAAAATTTGTCATACACAACTATAAATAAATCTAAAATTATATTTATATATTAAAATGATATATGGAACTTAGCCATAGCTGGTCCCAAGTCCGGGTAAATTGAGAAGGGTTGTATGTTAGGTAGCTGACAGTCAGCGCAAGAGAGAACACTATTTAGGAATTTATCTCAAAATAGTTCAGATCTTTTCAACATGAATTTACGTAAATATTTAGATTTCGTTGGGGCGTTCCCTACTAGCTACGTGTTGCATCGCCCGAATGCAAGGAGAAGTTGGCAAGGGTTGCTATATCGTTACCCGGATGCAGTTCAAAATTTGTAAGGGTTCTCACATGGGAAACGCATGCGAGTAAATAAACTACTTATGTTGCATCGCCACTCGGATGTAGTCCAAAATTTGCAAGGATTCTCGCATGATGGAAGCATGCAAGTAAAGAAAGAGGTTGCAAAGGAAGTTGCATATATGTAGTTGAAATTTTGGCACTTTGACTAGTAAATCGAAGGAGATAGTAGATACGATGGAAAGAAGGAAGATTCGGATACTCTCTCCAAGTGACAAAATGGGTTGGAGAGAAAGCAAGGGAGATCGAGAAGACATACTTTAAACTTTGGTATTCGTGTAAAGATAATTACAGAAATGGTGTTAGAATGGTTGTTCATAAGAATTTGAAGGATTGTATGGTTGAGGTGTAAACAAGGTTGCAAAAGTCGGTAGTCGGTACTCGGTCGGTTGGGTCACTGACTAAGGATTAATCGGCAGTCGGGCGACTAATCGGATTTAGTCGGACTTTAATCGACTTTGAATTTTATAATTATTTTTAATATATAACTCATTTTTATACATATATTTACATAGATTTTGTACATTTATATAATACCATAATAAAATAAAAGAAAATATTGAATTTAAATAAAACATTAGGCATATTATACTAAGTTTGCTTATAAAAAAAGTAAAACATTAAAAAAAATACGGTATCTCCGAGCAAAAATTGGTCGATTAGTGTATCTAGTCGGAATTAGTCGGTACTCGGTCGGCCACCCCACTGACTAGACTAGTCGGACCTACTAATCGGGCCAGTCGGGCGACTTTTACAACACTGGGTGTAAATATTCGAGGATCGGATTATTTTGCTAAAAGTGGTGCTCGAAGAAGAAATTCCAAATATCATCTCAGTTTATACACCACAAATTGATTTAGATGAAAGGATTAAACAAGCTTTTTGAGTGGATTTGGATAAGATTATGCAAGGAATCACACAAAGAGTGATGATTTGCCTAGGTAGAGATCTTAATGGACATGTGGGAAAGGATGCTTCAGGGTATACTAGTGTTCATGGAGGACATGACTTCGGGGATAGAAATGAAGAGAGAAAAGTCATTCTAAATTTTGTAACGGCTTATGATCTTTTCATAACAAACACTCTCTTCAAAAAGGAGGAGCATTTAATTACTTATAAGAGTGGCTCGACTAGAACACAGATAGATTACTTTGTGTTGAGGAGAAGAGATCGGTTGTATTGCAAAGACTGCAAAGTAATCCAATGAGAGAGTTCGACAACCCAACATCGCTTGTTAGTCATGGATGTGCAAATAAAAAGACCGGTTAAGAAAAGAATGCACCAAGATCACTAGAACTAGATGGTGGAATCTTCAATTGAAGCAATCAAGCTTTAGGGTGAAGGTTTTATAAGACTTATCTTAGGATTGTAACGAAAGTGCAAACAAGATGTGGGAGGCGATAGCATCTTGTATCCAAACGGTAGCCAAGGAGATGCTAGGCGAGTCAAAGGGAGGAGCTACAGACCAAAAGGAGGCTTGGTGGTGAAATGGAGTGGTGCAATAGAAGCTCAAAATTAAAAGAGCATGCTTTAAATCTATGTCTAAGGATAGAAAAGATGAAACTGTCACAAACTACAAAATAGCGAAGAAGGAAGCAAAGAAGGCTGCAAGTAAAGCTAAATCAAAAGCATATGAAGTTTTGTACAAAAATCTCGCTTCTGAGGGCCGGAAGGATATATTCTGGTTGGACAAAACAAGATCAAAGACCTTTCTCAAGTGAGATGCATTAAGGGTGAGGAAGGTCACGTGCTTGTTACCATGCTTCGAAAAAATGTGCTTCGAGGCGCACGAGGCGTACGCCTCGAGGCAAGGTTGTCTGGAAACGCCAAGAACGACTGCTTCAGCAGGTCTCTGAGAGGCGACCACCTCATCTGCTCGAGGCAACGAGGCGGAGGTGAGGCAGTCCTTTCCAAATTATTTTTTAATGTAAATCATTTATCCTATTAATAATTTCATATGTTTATAAAGGTCTAATTGTTTAGGATATAATTATACAAGATGAATGCTTCAATTTGGTCACTTTCATGTTCTTAAACATGTCTAATTATGTCAAAAAACTTTTAAATTATACCCTTAAACATACAAATCCGTTAATATCATAGAAAACATTACCCATAAACATATTTTAAGGAGTGGTTACACAATGAGCTATGTAATATACCGAGAAGGACAAACAAAATAGAATTTACGGGGAGTTTATGTACTACTCCTATTGTAGGAAATGAAAGTGAAAACATGTTTATTCCAAGGAACCTTAGGCTCTCTTATATAGAGGAAGCCTATGGGTAAATTACATAAGACGGAACAATAAAAATAAACATGACACATAAGTACATAAGTACTAGAAATATCTCTATACTCCCCTCAAGATGGAGCATAGATGTCAATCATGCTCAACTTGGAAGAACATTTCTGAAATGGCCCTCTGAGCAACGGCTTGGTGAAAATATCTGCAATCTGTTCACCTGAACTAACATGGGAAGTAGAAATCAACCCCTTCTGAATCATGTCCCTGGTATAGTGGCAGTCTACCTCAATATGCTTCGTCCTTTCATGAAATGCAGGATTATTAGCAATAAATAATGCTGCTTGATTGTCACACTGTAACTGCATGGGTAATGGTGCATCTATATGTAGGTCTGATAATACGGCTCGAACCCACATCATTTCCGTGCTTGCTTGCGCCATGGCCCTGTACTCAGATTCATCAGCACTAGATCTAGCCACTACTGTATGTTTCTTGCTTTTCCAAGAGATTAAAGAACTGCCAACAAATACTGCAAAACCTGAGGTAGATTTCCGATCTCTAAGACATCCTGCATAGTCTGCATCAGCACATGCAGAGATAGAAAGATTTGTTTCTTTCCTGAACAACAATCCTGCATCGGGAGACGACTTTAGATATCTTAGTATCATATATACAGCAACCATGTGTATCTGTCTGGGTTGCTCCATGAATTGACTCACCCGACTAACTGCAAACGCAATGTCAGGTCTGGTGATAGTAATATAGAGAAGTTTTCCCAACATTTCTCTGTATCTTCTTTTATCAACTTCCTATGTGTCATCTCCATACAGCTTCATACTAGGATCCATGGGAGTAGTGGAGGGTCGATACCCGATCATACCTGTCTCAACAAGCATATCTGTAATATATTTCCTTTGGGTCATCACAAGACCCAACGCATTCCTCGCAAACTCCAATCCCAGAAAGTACCGTAGAGTACCAAGATCCTTAGTCACAAGTTGATGGCCTAGAAATGCTTTTACCATTTTTATCCCCTGCATGTCATCTCTCGTAACAATTATGTCATCAACATATACCATAATAACAACAATACCTCTGGGAGTTTTCTGGACAAACAAAGAGTGGTCAGCATTCAATCTTATGAACCCTTGCTTCTGGATGAGATATGAAAGCTTCTGAAACCATGCCCGCGGACTTTGTTTAAGACCATATATGGCCATGTGAAGTCTACACACCAAATGACACTCCTCAGTAGCAAACCCCGGAGGCTGTTGCATGTAGACTTCTTCCTGCATATCTCCATATAAAAATGTATTTTTAACATCAAGCTGGAACAAGGGTCAATCACGTACCACTGCGACTGATAGAAGAACACGTAGAGTTGAATGACGCGCCACCAGAGAAAAGGTGTCCATACAGTCCACACCATAGGTCTGAGTGAATCCATGGGCCACTAGTCTTGCTTTGTAGCGATCAAGGCTGCCATCCGCATTATACTTGACAGTAAAGACCCATTTACAACTGACCACAGAAGCACCTGGGGGAGCAGCCACCAAGCTCCATGTACCACGAGATCGCAAGGCAGCCATTTCTTCTTCCATGGCTAACCTCCAGTTGTTGTCTTTCAATGCTCCTTGATAGTTCCATGGTATCTGCACGGTAGATAGGGCAATAGCAAATCTCTGGAAATCACCAGTGAGGCGATGAAAGGAGACCTGTGAAGCAAATGGATAAGACGCATACGTCCGCTTGGACTTCCTCAAAGCAATAGGTACATCCAAATCATCGGTAGTGTCCACCTGTACATCATTATCCTGCACTCGTGCATTGTCAGTCCCATCAATACTTACATCACTTGGACATACCTAGGGCGTGGTAGATGAATGACGGCCTCCATGAGCTGGATTTGGATGAGTATAGAATTTCGGCAAATGTGGTACTGGTGGTTGTGGAGGTGGTGGTGATGGTGGTGACGGTGGTGACACAGTAGGAGTAGGTATGTGACCAGACAGACGTAGAGGAGGGGTGGCACATAAATGTCATCAACAGTAGTGGAAGGCGTCATCCTATCGCCTGTAGGTGAGAAATACATGATATTCTCAAAGAAGGTGACATCAGCACCGACATAATATTTGTTATTCACAGGATCATAACAACGGTAGCCCTTTTGAGTACGAGAGTACCCCAGAAAGACACTTTTTACAGCCCTGGGTGAAAGCTTGTTAATCCCTGGCGTAAGTTGATGGACAAAAGCAACTGAACCAAAAACACGAGAGTTAGAGAGAACAATTCCCTGTCAGGAATGACAACAGAAAGAGGAACTTTTTCCCCCAACACAGAAGATGGCATACGATTGATCAAATAACCTGTCATACGCACAGCATCACCCCAAAAAGATAGAGGAGAACAACTATGAATGAGTAAAGTCCGTGACACATCAAGAGATGACGATGTTTTCTCTCTGCAACACCGTTCTGTTAAGACGTGTAGGCATAGGTTGTTTGGTGAATAATGCCACGAGATAAGAAGAAATGGGAAAGAGCACGAATGCAAAATTTTAATGCATTATATGTACGCACAATCTTCACATTAGAAGAAAAGACATTCTGAACTTCATTGATAAGATTCTTGATTACATCCCCCGCTTCAGACTTATTTTTCAATAAAAAGACCCAAGACAATCTAGAGAAATCATCTATGACCACTAGGTAAAATCTGTGTCCCCGGTGATCAGGTACACAACTCGGACCCCAAATGTCAACATGCAATAACTGAAAAGGGGAGCGACTGCTCCTGGACTCGCGACTAGGGAAAGTAGACTTGTGATGCTTTCCCAACTGACAGGCTTCACATTGAAAAGAAGACTTGGGTGAAATTTGGGGCAAGATATGACGCAGCTTCTGAAGAGGAAGATGACCAAAACGCAGATGCCAGGTAAATGGAGAAGCAGATCCACTGGACTGAAATGAGACACCAGCATAGGAGGTGCGAACCAACCAATAAAGTCCATCCTGCTCACAGCCACAACCAATCACCTTGCCCGTTAGAATGTCCTGAAAAATTAGAGAGGATGGGTCAAAGATAGCTCGACAATGCAAATCCTTCGTAAGCTGACTAATAGAAAGCAAGTTCATCGAGAAATCTGGAGCATGCAAAACATTCAACAGGCGAATGTCGGGTATCAATCTGATCTCCCCCTGCCCAATGACGGGGGAATGAGTGCCATCCGCTATCACTACCGATCGCCCTGGAGAAACCTCCCTGTTGGATGTAAACTTATCTCTGTCTCGACAGAGATGATGTGTCGCACCAGAGTCCATGATCCATTCCGAAACATCGGGACTATGACATGAAGTAAATGCATAAACGCTACCTGATGTGCTCGTCGTGGCTGACGTGTTGGCAGAGGCTGAAGCTGCGATGTTAGAGTGACCTCCTGGCGAGTCAGTAGAGGCAGGAGGCATGATATCCCGTAATCTGGCTACAAGATCCTCAAACCTCTGGTCTAAAGTAGGATGGCGATGTAGGCACAGCATGCTCAGCTACACAGGTAGATGCAGGAAAACCATGCTTAGAATAGCATGTATCTTCTGTATGACCCGGGCGATGACAGAAGGAGCATGGCTGACGGAAGCAACCACCTCGACCACGAGGTCCACGGCCACGAAAGGAGGAAGCACCTATGCCTCGGGAAGCAGCCATCACCGAGGGAGGTGGCGTAGACGCTGAAGAAGGAATCGAGATTCGGCTTAGTCACCGATACACTTCCTCCACTGGAGGAATAGTAGCATCTGCCAATATCTGCGAGCGAGCCGCATCATACTCCGGGTCTAGTGCCGCTAGTAAGACCCCCACCATTGTAGCATTCCGGAACGTCTTCTGCTACTCAGGGGTCGCCGTCAGGGGAATGATACTGTAGAACTTCTCAAACATCCCCCGTAGGGATGTATACAACGAATGCAATGGGCGGCCAATCTGCTTGACCGTAAAGATGTCATACTGAAGTTGGAGGATCTTAGTCTCGTTCTTCATCTGCGAGTACGTCGCTGCAAGAATATCCCACATGGCCTTAGCCATGGGCTGATGTAGAGCATCATTGGCTATCTCCATTGTCAGAGTGCCAGAAAGCCAGGCCTTGGCATACGAATCGTCAGTCTCCCATAAGGCGTAAATCCCCGTCTTCTCCATCGGTTCATCTTCGGTAAGAATGTGCTTCTTACCATTGGACTTCATCAGGCTCATGAACTGCATTGCCCAGAGCTCGTAATTCATCCCATCCATCTTGACTATTGGCACTGGACCTTTGAAGGCACCAATGGAGGGCATATCGACCTTGTTGTCAGACATAGTTGCCGGAGAAGAAGAGCTAGGGTTTGTAGACCAATGAGGAATCGTCTACATAAACATGAAGGGATATAAGTGCATATGTAGACTTATGCACTCAAGCCCATGAATGGAAGAAGATATAGTTGGCACCGAGTATGTGGAAAGAGACGGCGGGACGGGTGGTGGTGGCGGACATGCACGTGTTAGGGGCTGCGCATGAGAGGGTTGGGCGGCGGGGATGAGAGGGCGGCGGGACAGGAGGGCTAGGGTTTAGGGTGGGCGGCGGGGAAGGGGGGCTAGGGTTTAGGGTGGCTCGGATACCATGTTGTAGGAAATGAAAGTGAAAACATGTTTATTCCAGGGAACCCTAGGCTCTCTTATATAGAGGAAGCCTATCGGTAAATTACATAAGACGGAATAATAAAAATAAACATGACACATAAGTACATAAGTACTATAAAATCTCTACAACTCCCATACAAACAAATCCATATATCTAAATAGAAATAAAATCCTCAATAAAAAATTTCGCAGCGAAGATCCCAACGAGACCTTTGTCTTGTTGGGGTATGGTATGGCAGGAGGGGATGCATACAACAGTTCTTCAACTTGGGTTAGATGGTTAGAATTCAAGGGAATATCAATAGATTCATTCTCTGATTGGATGGAAAATTAGTAAAAAGGCATATACAATTGTATATATTTTCTTTCGGTGGTTCTATCTTTATAATTTCATCATATATTATAGTGATATATAGCATATGTTAGTCATAATATATACAGTTTCGTTAGTATATATTTATTATAGTTTTTATAGGTATTTATCCTTGTAAACCGGGGCTTACACCTCAATCACCTCGAGGCTACGCCTTGCCTTGATTCCACGGAAATTGCCTCATTCCGCTTTTATTTTTTTTCAAATCTTATTTGTCATTCATAAGGATATAGAGACTAGATGAAAGCAGTACTTCCATATGATTTTCATTGGGAAGGAAATAGAGAGATCAATTTGGGAGATCTAGTTAGTAGTGAAAGTTAGTTAAATTGTACAAGATATAGACGAATGCAAAGGAAGTAGAGGAGACTTTGATGATTATGAGACCTAGGAAAGGTGTAAAAACTGATTACATTACAATAGAAGTTTGAGAGTTTTAGTTGAGGGTGGTTTGACTTGGATTACAAATTTATTCAATTATGTGGTGAAGCAAGAAAATGCTCGAAGATTGGAGGAGAGGCATTGTAGTGCCTCTTTATAAGAACAAAGGAGACATTCAAAATTGATCAAATTACAAAGGTATCAAGCTGATGAGTCATACTATGAAAATTTGGGAACATGTGATCGAAAGAAGGTTGAGTCAAGTTTTCAAAGTAAAAGAAAATCAATTCGGATTCATGCCACGCCGCTCAACTATTGAAGCTATCCACTTGCTGAGGAGAACAATGGAAATTTATAGAGCTAAAAGGAAGAACCTCCATATCATTTTTATTGATTTGGATATGATTTTGTCCCACAGGAGATATTGTGAAGAGTTTTGGAGAAGAGACAAGTATATACCCTATACATTAACCTCACAAAAGATATGTATGATAGGGCTTCATCTTGTGTAAGGATATAGTCTAGGAAGATTGACTATTTTGACATCAACATTGGTCTGCATCAATGTTCAACTTTGAGTCCAGACCTTTTTACTTTGCTTATGGACAAGTTGACAAGTCACATTCAGGACGAGATACCTTGGTGTATGTTATTCGTTGATGATATTATGTTGATTGAAGAGACTAGAGATGGAGTAAATGAGAAGCTTGAGGTCTGGAGACATGCATTGGAGACTAAAGTATTTCGTGTAAGTAGGGTTAAGACTGAATATATGGAGTGCACTTTTGATGAAAGCAATGGTGAAGGAATTGAGGTAAAGATTGGTGATGATAACATTCGGAAGATAGATTCTTTTAGATACTTGGGATCTATTTTGCTACATGGTGGGAAAACTGATGGAGATGTTACTAATAGAATAAATGTAGGTTGGCAAAAGTGGAGAGGAGCATCTATCATTCTATGTGATAAGAAAATTCCTTTGAAAATCAAAGGAAAGTTTTACAAAGCAGCCATGAGACATGCTACACTTTATGGATCTGAGTTGGCATGTGAACTATAAACATGTGCAGAGAATGACTGTAGCAGAAATCAAGGCCTTAAATGTCGGTGGTAAGGAGATGCAGCTCTGTGCTCAATGGCGTACTTCTTCACAAGTTTCTTTACTTCTCTATTAATGAAATGCCCTCCCCATTTGAAATCAATATTTTAGGAATCCCGAACCGTGCAATAATGTGGTCCTTGAGAAAGGAACACACCGTACGACTATCTGCGGCTCGGGTGGGAATAGCCTCCACCCATAGACTAACATAATCCACGGCAAGCACGATGTACTGAAATTCTTGACTGACAGGAAATGGGCCCATGAAGTCTATCCTCCAAGTATCAAAAACATCAGAAATTTGTATGTATCTTAGGGGCATGGTATCTTTGGAACCAATGGTTCCTCCTATTTTCTGATAGTCAGTACAACTTCGAACATATTCTATAGCATCCTTAAGCAATGTGGGCCACCATAGGCCACTCTGTAAAACCTTTACTACCGTGCGTTTCCCCGAATGATACCCACCAGATTCTAATTTGTGACGGTGCTCAAGTACACTGGTGTGCTCCTCTTGAGGAATACACCTTCTTCAGATACAATCCGCACCCTCGCGAAATAAGTATGAATCCTCTCACTAGTAATAATGAATCTCAGACATAAATCTGTCTACCTTGTGCTTCGGCCAATCTTGTGGAACTTTCTTGGAGACAAGATAGTTCACAATATCAGCATACCATGGAAGTGAGTCCACAGACAAAATGGCCTCATCTGGAAAGGTTTCAGAAATAGGGATCATGTTCTTCTCAGAGGTCTCTGCATCTGTGATACGGGAAATGTGATCTGCCACAACATTTTTCACTTCTTGTTTATCTCAAATCTCTAAATCAAATTTCTGAAGAAGAAGGATCCGTTTGATAAGGTGTGGTTTGGCATCCTACTTTGCATGTAAGTGTCGTATGGCAGTGTGATCCGTGTATACTATAACATGGGAACCGATGAGACAAGATCTGAACTTCTCTAGCCCAAACACAACTGCTAACGTCTCAAGATTTCAATTTTGTTTCGATAACTCTGGAAAGAGAGATTTGATAGAATTTCGATGAAATGGTCAGAAAATTTGCGAAATTACTGGAAAACTCTTTTTCTAAAATTAAGATTTTTAATATTCTTTAACATAATAAATGATATACAAATACACTTTTTTGCTAATAGTAAGATATTAACATGATATGTTACATTAAATTTCCATACAAACGCTCCAACAGTCAAAATAATATGTTGCTCAGAACCAACACCAAATCTGGGACCGAAATTAAAAGCTATTAGTTTCACCTCTTGACCATAAAGAGAATGGTGACACGTGCAACAATGATAGAGAAAACCATACGTCAATAAAGGTTACTAGCAAATTGATATTTAGTTTTAAAAATAAAATAAGACACACATACACACGCAATTACAAATCTTTCTAACATGTATAATAAATGCATTATATAGCTTCTGACTGTAAAATATATGTTATACAAGATAAACAAATCAATTAACACCAATAAACTGTGTAGTATTCACAAGCATATCTATATTCGACATGATAGTAGGAAAATATTTGCAGTCACAAGACTTGAAAGGTTGATAACAACCTAGCACTCGCATAACCGTATGTACTCCTAATAGAGAGAAGTCCCACGAAAGCAAGGCCTTAAATTTTGGATTTTGGTTTCGTTTCGCCAAGTCCAAGAAGAGAAATTTGGATAATTTCGATGAAATCGTCAGAAATCTTGGAAATGATTCTAAACTTGACTTTTTCTTCAAAAGCTAAGGTTTTTAGTATTCCTAAATCAATAAATAAAATAGAAATGCACACTTATTTGTAAAATAGAATTGTAAATATAAATTTTGAAGTATTATTATCGTCATAATCATCGCGCATATTGATATGTAGAGTAACATGTCGTCTAGAGTCAAAACTGTGTGCTAAACTGGAAGCAAAAGCCATGAGTACTAATCAAAACATACATATAAAGATAAAGAAATAATAAAAAAATATACAAATCTCTTCAGTTAAAACTTGAATTTAACTCTCAAATCTTGTGTCTAAATGATTTGGTTCGGATTTAAATCTAAAAGTTAGAAACTAACTAAAAAATTCTTCAAACAATGTAAAGCACTCTAACAACTCAACACATCGGCAAATAAATAAGTGAAAATTCATTAATATATGCAAATTTCGATGAATGTGAAGGGTAGATTCCCTTATTTTGTTGTTTCGCCAAACAACATGCAACTTCGATGAAATTTCGTTGACATTTCGTTGATATTTGTTGAAATCCTAGAAAAAGAAATAAGGTACCGTTTCAATTTCTGTGACCTAGATAAATGGAAATTCGAATAAATTCAGTAGAATTCATTGAAATTTGAGGTCATGATAGAAATGAAAATGCTAAGGTGGATGTGTGGACACGTAAAGATTGGATTTGGAATGATGCAATCAAAAGGAAAGTTGGTGCAGCTCCGATCGAATAAGAAGCGAGAAAATTGCTTAAAATGGTTTAGCCATTTGCAAAGGAGGTTGAGGAGATGTGAGTTTTGAGATGTAGAGCTGACTAAGAGAGGGTGAGGAAGGTCCATGAAGTGTTGGAATGAAACTATACGAAGGGATCTTAGTTTTTTGGATCTACGCTCGAGAATGACCCAAGATATCTGAATGGAGGCAAAGAATCCATGTAGCCGACCTATTTGATGTGGTTAAGGGGTTTGTTGTTGTTGTCAAAATGATATATGAATACGAATAAGAATATACGCGAATGTCAAAGTAATATCTATATCCGTATCCATTTTAAAATGAATACGAATGTCAAAATACATATAAAACGGATATGATAACGGATCGGATACAAATATATCCTTATATGTTTTCATCTCTAATCAAGCACGACCGCTCAAGTACTACCTAAATGTTACTATGTGCCTGGGAAATACAATAACTAGTTAACCATATTGAGCAACCAAAAGCTTCACTGAGCAAGGTCTTAATCGGTGGGCAAGGTCTAGAAATAACATAGAAGAGAACATTGGACACCACAGTTATTTCAGTCCAATGGGAAAAAGTGTTCAAAAAAAAACATCGATATCATGCAAGCTAGCAACCAACAATCAACCCAACAACTACAAGATAGGTTTAACAACCAGAATCAAAAATTGGTCGGTTTGTCTGAGCTTCTCCACCTGGAGTGCATGAACAGAAGTCCAGGGAAAACTATCTGCAAAAGAATATGGTTTATTTTCTAGACAGATTTCATTCAACAAAAGTGTAGGCAAAACAATGTTGATAAGAAAAATTATTGCAATTTAGGAAGTTCTGGTAAAAGATGTACAAAAAATTTATTAGATTGTGCCCTGAAACTCTGTAATTCAAGCAAGTACTAATGCATTATTTTACATAAAAAATACCTCTCATTATTTATGATTTTGTCAACGCAAACTGCATTTCTGGTGTAAAATAGAAAGATATTTGGCAGCAAACTTTGTATTTCCCGTCACGCCTGATAGATTTCCAGATGCAGCAAAACTTAGCCTCCACTTATTGGCGGGATGATAGCCAACTCGTCATTGTTCCTCAAAATGGTTGAATTCTCTGCATATTCCTCGTTGATAGCTAGGACAACAGAGTCACGGATTTCAACCAGCTTAGGGAAAAAAGTCAAAAGCTTACTCAAACAACTGCTGGCCAGACTACCAGGAGGCATTTCAAGTGACATCTCTGAGCATCCAGCAATCTCTCGTGCTCTAGCGAAAAACAAGACTTTGATCATAATAGTGTCAATGTTGTTAGCTGTGCCTGAAACAGGGGCACATCCGGCATCATCTGGACGATGAGAAGCGTTAATATACATCCCGTTTCAAAATATATTAGAAAAGAAATCCTGATATTTTTTTGAAATGTTTTTTACCAATAAATCTAAGCATAAAAAGTAAATATTATGCTTAATCAAGTATGGGGATTACCAGAAGTTTGAAAGCTGCATAATATGTGTTATTTACCAAAAAAGGTTCAATTTGGAGGTTAAAATCAAGTGTAGGGACTGTTTTAAATGATGAAGTCTATAACTGAGCAACCAAAGCATCTAAGATCATGCCAGGCTTGCTACAAACGGAAATCTAACAATCAACAACTAGGATAGCAGAGGAACGGCCCAAATTCACATTACATAAACTTTATAGTAGACTACTGGAAAGAATGCACCATCTGACATAGAAAAGATTTGGTTTTGGATTATAATAAATGGGTAAGGAGAAGGCACCTTTCCGTTCTTCCATCAGCCGAAGTTAACTCCCTCCTTGCTTCCGGTGGTCTGGAAAAGGAAGAGAAACGTTAAATATAATATCATTATGAGAAGATTTGAATGAGCAAAAGATTTGTGTGCCTATATCCATCATACAAATATAGACATCTAAAATTGAGCAATAATTATGTTGCTTTTTCTCTAAACAATTTATTGTGACTTAGCAACATGGTTCATCTTTTTGGATAGAAAATAAAAGTATTCATCCAAACTTCATGGCTTTCTCTTTCCTCATCTACAAATTTCCCAAAAAAAGTAGCTGCTATTTTTCCCATCATCACCCCATCTACACTGCCATATTTAGAGTTTTTCTCATTTTTAAATCCCGAACCTGGAATTGCTAGAAGTACATCACGTTCCTAAACCTCTGATTGTATTCTTTAAAGTCCAATTCAATTATTGTTTGGTTAGAAAACAAATAACTCAAATTTGGAAAACAGTCCATGCCCATTTAGCTAGCATATGATTCCTGGGCATATGCAAGATACAAGATCCGTTCTTGATTTTCAACATGCAAGTAGGGGTGGTGGTGACAACGAGAACGATGGTCTCTTTTATTAGTTTATGGTTGTTCTGCCATTTTTGTTGCTCCGTGAGTGTTCCCCCAACTATGAACAGCAACAATGGTGGTACATATATGATGGCAGGAGGCAGTGGCGCAAGGTCGAGTCCAATGGGATCCTCGATGGCCAGTTGTTAGCGGCACAAGGTTTTTGTGGCCTTGGCACTAGGAAACCCTAGTAAGAAACTCATGACAAGTAGAGAGATTTCAGCAAAACTTGGGGACATGAGAGAAAAACCCGCACCAACTCGTCAATAATAATTGTTCTCCAGTCTGCTCCTCTGGATTGGTTGCCTTCTTGACGATGGTACCTGGCCATAGCAACTGCCAGCAGTGCCTGCCTCTGCCAACAGAGGTTATGAACGCAAGCACTCCTGGCTGCCATTATGAGACATTACCTTCCACCTTGCACCATTGCCACCTGCCATAACATTGCAATGAATTCAATGGGATCCTCAATGGTCGGTTGTCATCAATGTCTATGATGAATAGAAAAGTAGACCAGTTTCCTTGCCCGATGGCAAAAGGTGGCAGCAACATCGTCACAGGTAGACGGGGGATGAGGACTAAGTGACACCCAGAGGCTCCGACCATGGCTCATGATTTGACGGCAGCAGTGGAAGGCCACTAAAATATTGCCACCGCTAAGATCTTAAAGTTTGTTTTTTTCAAAATACTTTGAATGTTTCTTGCAAGGCTTCCACCAATTCTCAAGTTGCAAACACACAAGCTTCGAACTTCCACAAGATTCATGGGGATTTTTTCATGTATAGTTTTAGGAAAAGGATCCAAGATCCTTGTAGGATCATCAAATGTAATTTCGATGCCATGATATGATACCAAGCTTTGCCTCAAAAAAATGATATGATACCAGGTCATTCAAGCAAGAATCAAGGATGTGAGAAGAGGAACTCCACCTGATTCGTCGGTTAGGGAAGAACAGGGAGATTCCACGGAAAAAAATATATATTAATGGGAGAAAGAAAGAGATGATATGGGAGTTGAATGGCAATGATTTCATAAAAGCTTGTCACTTTACAATAACCTACTAACCTGCGATATTTATCTTTTTCAATCACTATATGCAGAAGCTTTTCAATTAAACAGATCCAACGACTAAGTCCACTTAATCTGTCTGATCAACACAAACAATCAATACCAAACATAATTCTGTCAACCAAAGAAAATCAAGAAATAATAATGGATACGTGTATTTTTACAAGTAAACCCAAACCAGGTAAGAACCTTGACCAAAGTCTTCCAGACTCGGGATCTCAACCGATTGGATCTCTCTGCCCCTTTCTACTATCAAACAGTTCCCCTCGTCATTCTACCAGTATCTCAAATTTTGAGTGTGTCTATGGCTACCTTGTTCATGGACTCTGACTATTTCCATCGGAAAAATTTAGTGCTTCTACGGACGATCTCGCCGAATATATCCACAAACAAGCATGTACCCTCCTACAGACCATGACCGACAAATGTGAAGCCAAAGCTTATACCCACAAGAGAGTCTGAATTTTTAAAGGTGGATTTGCTAATAGTGTATTTCCGCAAGGGAAGATTCCCCGTGAGTGTCCACCAAAAATTGGGTTCTAGGAAATTTTAACCTCTTTCAAATCATTAGGTGTAACGGTCATGCATATGTTGTGGACTTACCCTTGAATATTTTGACATCACCCGTCTTCAACATCTCCGAGCTCTTCCCCTTATCATGAGGAAACTCATGATGCCTCCACATCTGTTGATCAGGATCTTAGCAACCTTGAATTCCCAGCAACAACTAAGAACACTACTGAATATTTTCTCGACGAATTCATCATAGAATTTCTCGGTGTTCCCTCGTTAATTGGCCCGCAATATTTTGTGCATGATAGCTCTTTTTTTAATGAAGCGGAACATCAAGCTATTTGTCTCGATCACCTCCAAAACTATATGGACCATCTTGTAGGAGCAAGATGTTTATTTGCAAGGGGGGGTTTATGCTGCAACATTATCAGCAAAAAAAATAACATGTGCACTATCACAATTTGCTTATTTTCTATTATTTATTAAGTTATTATCAAAAAGGGAGTGTATGAAAGGATGTATTTCTATAGAAATGCATATTCTATTAAAAATGGTGTGTTGGTTCTTTTGTGCTTAGCCGACTCAAACAGGATTTTTTCCTGACAGAAGGGACTAGGGGAGGGAGCCTGGTAAGTGAATGAGGCAAAGCTTTTGGACGCTTGTCTGGCCTTTTGACCTTACCCTTATTGCCTAAGTTGACCTCGGTTTCCCCGCTATTTTTGGCTCTTTATACACACTACAAAGGAAAATAGAGATCTTGTGCAATGCCATTCTAAGTGGTACCATCGTCGTCCCATTGCTTCAAAGATCAAAACCAAGGTTCTTTAAAAGAGGCCAAAACTCTTGAATGTAAATTTTGATTAAAAATGCTTGTCAATTTCGTCTTTTCCTGATATTTTTTCAACTTACAAATTATATACTAAGCTACTTTGAAAGAAGAGTTGAACCAATAATCATCAAAACTAGGTAGAGGATTTTATAACCTAGTCGAGGATTCCACTTTCCTTCCATACCTCTTCGCACATAGAGCATAAAACTCTTTAAATGTAAAGACTCATCCAGGAAAAGACTTGGCTGAAACTGCAGCCTGATGGCTGATCCTGTGAACAACTACGGAATCACTTTCGGAGGTCTTTAGACCCTAACTCCTAAAAGTTTGACTTTGACTTTTCAAATATTCAAAACCAAAAAATCCTCCAAGTGCTAGTGTACCGAACTTGCAAACTAGTCCCAAATTAATATATATGAGGCTAAGGTTCCCATGTAAAGAGAACAGATAGGTCAGCAAAATCGAGACCACATCTCATTTCTATTTCCGCATTTCGATAAGATGTCGATCAACTTTTGCCCAATATGGATATTATTTTTGCAAAACGTCAAAAGTAGGTGAATCTAGCTTCACTTTCATTGGAACCAAATGCTCTTACACCTTATTCTTCTCTCTGCTCACCCCAACTCTCCCTCTCACTAGGACCCCTCCCTATTCCTCTTCGTCCCCTTTCCCAACTCCACTCTTTGCATTCCACCCTCCTCTCTGCAACCTCAATAACCACCCACTCTCACACACATTGTCACTGCTCTAGGCCACCTAGCCCAACCCAATGCTTCATCTTCACCCCCCCTCCCCCAATCACCCATACACCCCTCCCCTGACTATTGTGGATCCGCCCAATCCCTCCTCCCAACCTACCCACCTCTTCACTGCTCATCTCTCTGCAATCGCAATTCTAGCCTCGACATGTGACCAAACCACAATCATGCCCAATTCTGGTTGGTCTGCGCCAACACCTCCACTCAGTGCACTTGTAGCTCTATAGAAATCTATAAAGCCATCAGGCTCATGTCGACGTGAGATAAATCACTATTGCATCTTTTTTATTTAATGCCATAAGTGATATTTATTAAAGTTATTGTCTCAACTATTTTGAGTTATTTCCAAGTATGATAAATTGCCACTATTTATAGTAACTCACCTATCATCATTTGGTCAAATCTAAAATAATTATGGTACTACTTGTAATGTTGTGCTAATTGATTGATTTCAGTGGTTTGCATCATCCATGCTAACAATGCTCCAATTTGGCAAATGACGATACGGACCCTAGGGCAATTTGGGCACTCACTTACACTGACGATCTGGTCCAGATGGCATGGGGTATGACTCTTTCAGCACCCCCGGGGACAAAGAAGTGCATAACTTTAGAGATATGCAGAGAATTACTCTCATGAAGATCGAATAGCACCCCCAAAGGACTTCATGCAACGAAGATGGCACCGACAGTGATGTAAAGGTGGGTAATGTTGGCCAGAAAAAATGTAATGGTAGGGGACTATAGAGGGCAGACCTCTGGTGTAGGATCGTTGCTCTAATATGATGTTAAAAGGAAATGACATATTAATATATTAATGGAGAACCTTGTAGAGGGGGCTAATGTTAGCACATGAAAGTAGAGAATACAAAACTACCCATGATTACAACTCCCATATACTCTAACATGAGAATTTCAAGTACATTGCTCTTTATGAATGTTTTTTACCCTATTATGGAGAAGTTTCTAAGTAACATGCCGAGTATGAGCCTAGACAATCTTATCAATCCATGAAAACCAATTTTTTTATCATTGTCGATTTATGATGGATAGTATTGTGATGCTTTTGGAGATAATGATCGCTTGGAGGAGGAAGTTGTCCGAACTTCTTAAGAAAGTAGACTTTTCCAAAGGCTCAATACAATGGACTAGAATTTACTTGGAAGCATTCTCCAGTAGAAAGATTTCCCATGCTTGTGGATTGCTTGGATGCAGAGGTGTGCAATTATTACCTCTAAATTAGTGCGAAAGGAGGGAAGGTTATTCAACTACTTAAGGTATAAGGTGGGTCGCCATCTTGCACCTTTTCTCATTATTTAGCAATCAACACTTTAGCATTGACAATGAACGAAATTTTCCACCGTGGTTGATTCAAGGAGTGCATAGTTCGGCCTGTCCATCTCGATGCAGAAATACATAAACGGCACTTTATTCTTCTTAGTCAACTTGGTGGAGGTTTTTATATTGACCACAAAATTATGGATATGTGTATTTTAGTCTCTTTAAAGAGATTGCGAGGGGGCATGCACTAAATTCATCTCATCGGGGTCTACTTTGCAATTTATGGGGTTGCCTTTAATTGGAGGCGAGACTACCCAAAAGGATTAGGGATTGTTGATAACGAAGGTAAAGCATAGGATGGAAGGTTGGAGACAAGGTGCCTATCAAGGGTGGAAAGCTTGATTCTACTGAAGATGATGCTTTCAAATAGTCAAATATTCTACCTATACGTGCATATACAGTAGCAAAAGTTCATTGAAGATTGGAGGGAATGATGCGGAGAATTTTATGAATTTAGATTTAAAAATAAAAGCAGTGACATTACACAGGTGGATTGGGGCTTGGTCATAAGGTAGTCGAGTTATGGGACTGGTGAAGACTTCGTGTGCATATTGTACAAAGACATTTATGGGATCTCTACTAGGACCAATGACATAGATCATAGTGTGAGATCCAGTTCTACATTCTGAAGGGGTATTTGTTCAGTTCTCGGACTCTGTTGCCCATTATGTAATGTGCTTGGGAATGGCTTGTCCTTCAAGCTCTAGAGAGATAATTGGATGAAGGAGGTGTTCTTTGTGATTGTTTCTCATGATTGTTTACTCTTGTTAAGGATAAGGAGGCTACAGTGACAAGTTATTGATCTGATTCTTCTTGGGGAGGGACTGGCATGTAATCACCTATTTTCCCTTATACCTTCTTGGAGCTACAGCTCAGGGCTATGTGAGGCTGGCGGAGGAGCTGCATGCTGTCAGTAGTTCTTCTTGGCCCGTAAAGACCATTAGAATCAGCAGATGGGCATTCCTCCGATACGAAGGTGTGTAAAGCTCTTCCCCAACCGTGTTTGAGCTTAAGAGCTCAACTTATCCAAGCACTATATATTGTGCCTTAAAGTGATGCGCTTAAGTACACGTAGAACAATAATTGTATTCAGGCTGATGAAGATGGATTTGATTTCATAAATACCAATATTCCGTTCCATTGACCAACCCAAAATTGAAAAATATCTTTGGATTGACGGTCTGATTTAATTAGCACCAAAAGATCCAATATTGCGAACAATAATAAGGAAAATTTGGGCATGAGCTCTTTGGAAAATAAGCTCAAAAAACAAAATCATACCTAGGTCGAAAGGTGTCGCCCAAATTGCGGAATGAATGGTAGTTCCGCGGGGGAGGTGCTCGAGGACACGGAAGTCGCTGACGGCTACAAGGAGGTGGGAACTTGCCGGTGACGATCTGTGGATTGGTGGTTGTGGAGCGACTGCGACTTGGAAACAATAGGCAGGGGTGGGGCTTCGAGCAGAAGGATCGGCGCGGGGGTCTCGAGTGCTCGGCGGGAGGGGAAGGCTCTGAGCAGGGGAGGAGCAGGAGGGGGTGGGGCTTCGAGTGGAAGGGTCGGTGCGGGGGTAGGGGCCTCTCGAGTGGGGGTTGCTCGAGCAGGGGAGGAGCAGGCGGGGGCGGGGAGGAGGGGGGAGCTGAGGAGGAGCGGGTTGGGGGGTGTGGCTTCGATCGGTGGGGTCGGCACTGCTCCGTGGTGACGGCGGGCTACTGAGGGCTTCGAGCAGGGGAGGATCACCGACGGGCTGCTTCGAGATGCGGGGGGGAGGGGCAGGCACGAAGAGAGTATGGCATGTTCCGTAAATAAGAATGATCTTTAGCGGTAGTTTTGTCTTTTTAAACGAAAACTATCAAATGTAATGGATATCTCAAACAGAATATAACACGGGGTTATGTCATGTAAGAGTTAATCATTACTCGGGGTTTCGAATGTAATTCGCAATTATACAGGATTATGATTGCTATTGAGGAATTATACTCAGGGTTATGAGTGTAAAAATTCCTTTTTATTTTTTGAAAATTTTCCCGTGAATATTCATCATTATATCCCTATATTATGCTATTCAAATTTTGTGTGAAACAGATACTCCTATGGTCTCCATCCAGATAGTCATTTTTTTAACGGTAATGGAATTGCTAAAAACGATCTCGTCTGGATGGAGCCCGTAGGAGTTTCTGTTTCGCACGAAATTTGAATGACATGATATAGGGATATAGTGATGAATATTCACATAAGAAATTGAAAAAAATGAGGAAAATGAGGTGGAGGGAGCTAAGTTAGCTCCCCCTCTTGGGCCCAGTCCCATTTTACCCGTGTATTTTTGTTGGACTTAAAATTGGAGAATTTATTCATAATGACATGTTTTATATTATTTATTTTATGCATTTTTTGAGAACACCAAAAGCACAAAACACATTTTCATCGGCATAGTTCATTTCTTTTTATATTTTTCTGACACAATTATTATCATTACGAATAATTCAAATCACGCCATTTGATAATGTCATTCCCTGATTTCGATCTTGATATACTTGCCAAGCAAAAAAATGACCACATGATAATTGATTAAATTTGTGATTTTTTATTATTCATTTTCTATCTCGTTATACTACAACTCGACATTTTTAATAAAGGTAGAAATCGGTTTATTGAAAAGCAAGGTTCCCAAGTACTTTAGCATAACTCCCTATGAATGATCGAAAATTCGAAATGCAAGATCTGACGTGCAAATGGTCCTCTCAACCAAGTGTTGAACCATTGTGTATCCAGCAGGCAAGGACATTGTAAAATGGAGAAAATCTTAGGCCTGTTTGGTTGCTGGGTTTGACTGGGTTGGGGTACTCCTGTGAATAGTAAATTGTACCCTTGTGAATAGTAAACTGAGAAGGATTGAGAGGGGTGGAAGGAGGGGTACACCGATGTACCCCCAACCCAACCCAGCAACCAAACAGGTCCTTAGGGTTGAGTTGCAAAAAAGTCAAGCACGGCTGTACGAGCTTGGGTGATAGATTGTATGGTTGAGATGGCTCGGGCCACCTCGATTGTGCGCCTCCGAATGGAAATTTGGACGAGCTGATGGCGACGGTTTTAGAAAGATCGGACGGCTAGAGAGGTGTATTCAATGAACGGCTGCAACACTCTCGTCTTTGTTATACATCAAGAGGTACGGATACATGAATTTATAAAGAAAAAATGGGGTTGTCCCTTGCGGTCAACCAACATAGCTGTCTCGTCCTATTTTTCCATAAATTTTTTTATTTTTTTGAAAAAATTCACCATGTATATTCATCTATATATCCCTCCTATATGCCATTCGAATTTCGTCAGAAACAGAGATCTGTACGACCTCCATCCAGACAGACATTTTCTAACGGTCGCAGGATTTTTTAAATCGACCTTATTTGGATGGAGGCCGTGCGAGTCTCTGTTTCTGACGAAATTTAAATGGCATATAGGAGGGATATATATATGAATATACATGGTGAAATTTTTCAAAAAAATAAAAAAAATGCGAAAAAAATAGGGCGGAGCAGCCATATTGGCTACCCGCAAGGGGCAGCTCCATCAAACCCATTTATAAAATACTAATATTAATGTACATATGAATGCTTTTATTAAAGAATTTAACTCAATTTTCTATTTTTAGATGTATGAAACATGGTTACATCATCAAACTTATGAAGGAATATTTTATATTTTACGATGCCAAATAGTTAATGAAAGATTGTCAATGGAAAACTTTGAATTATATGTATCATATCCGTAAGGTCTGTTATGAAAGTGTTACGGGTTGAAATCTAAGTTCCAAAATGTTACAATTTTGTTCAACACATTTCTAAGTCCTGAGTTTAGTTCTTCCGGCTGTTACCAAGGAAAACCGGCATGTCAACTTGTTGGACTCGACCCGATTGGACAAGTTGATAACACCCGAAATACTTAAATCCAAGTTTTGAAGCTGTAGTCGCCCGTCTTTAATATCATTCTCACCCTTCATGAGTTTGAAATGTTTATATTTGCAACATCTTTGTTGCAATAACGACCCGCTATTTTTTCCTAGAAATAGTGGCGGTTGCACAATCTAGATAACCTTTTCCTCCAATTTTTGTGTATGTGTAGCTTCATTTCTCGGGTATCCTTTTACACTATTATAAGGAACCCGCTTTAATACTATTTGTAATATCATGAGCTTAGATCTTTATACTGTTATTGAGCAAAAATGATCTTGAAAACTTATTGTGTGCAGATCCAATTGGATCAGTTGACACTAAACAAAATGTTTAAATCCAAATTATCAACTAGTAGTAGTCTCCCACACTCTTATATAACTCACTTTAAACTTTTTTATGTAATGCAAACTCTGGATCTTTTCAAGTAATTTATCCTTTTTTTTGCTATGATGACCTGGAACTTTCATATCTGAAATGGTCTAAATATCAAGCTGGCATACCAAATAGGAAAAAATGGGGTTGTCTCTTGCGGGCAGCCAACATGGCTGCTCGGTTTCTTTTTTCCACATTTTTTTTGAAAACACCATGTATATTCATTTATATATCCTTCTAACATGACATTCAAATTTCATCGGAAATAGAGATTCCTATACCCTCCATCTAGAACAAGTAATTTTAATGATCTAAAGATTGTTGTAATCCACATGTTCTAGATGGAGGGCATATGAGTTTTTGTTTCTGGTGAAATTCGAATAGCATATTGGAGGGATATATTGATGAATATACATGTTGAAATTTTTCAAAAAATAAAAAAAAATACGGAAAAAATGAGGTGGTGCTGCCATGTTGGAGTAACCAATAAGAATCCCTTGTATGTATGGCGTATATGTGACTTCCAGATCTAAATGCCATACAGTTCAGATTATTTATATCAACTGCCAATTCAAATGTAGAACTTGAAATTACAGTACAACGATTAAGATGAATCAGATATGAGAGGCATCGTCTATGGACTCTCGTCAAATATATACATGCGTTGTTGCATCTATAGCCAAGCATGCTTGGATGATGGCCAACAAAACAGGAGTTGTTGACTTCTCCAGTCCATAATTTTCCTTGATCAATAAGAGCATAGATTGCCATGCATATATCACCAGAGGTTAAGATGGACAGAAGTTACTTTCGATAAAAAAAAAACTACCCTCTTCGTTTGTTAGAGAAGTCTGGTTTCTTGCAACAAGAAAATCAGGATACTGGGTATCTCTTGTGACTCATGCGGATAGCACTACGAACGCAGGACGATGGTGTGAAGTAGAGCGGAAGAGGTACGGTGGTGGTGCACGATTGGGGTGGCGATGGCAGTGACATGATAGGCTTCGTTTGGTTGTAGGGTTGGGCAGGGTTGGATTGGGGTAGACAGTAGACTGGTGTATCCCTCCTTCCAACCCTTTCAATCCTCCTCACAGTTTACTATTCACAGGGATACCCCAAACTAACCCAACCCAGCCCAACCCAGCAACCAAACGAACCCTAGGGTTGTAGAGGTGGCACGGATGTGGTGGCGGTGCAGTTACTACAACAGAATTGACCGAAGGCAATGAATGATTAAATATTCGGTAATATCTTTCATAGTTAAGTTAATAATAAGAAATATTGTTCGTTGCATTATTCTTTAAATTCACAACAAATATCGTAATGCATTACAATATTCCTCGTGACAAATCATAAAATAATATCTATTTATTGATTTTTTTTCTTCTAATCATCATTAAATTTAGCAACGATTAGTGTAAATTATAGGGTTTTTACCAATTGTGTCCCTCTAAGATATTGCAATGTCAGTTACGCTCCTCTTTTTTATGAATATCAGTTCCCGACTTCTTATTATTCTATCACTTGTGCACCTCGGGTTAGTTGTCGTCCATCCCGAACGCAAATGGACGCTAAATTTGTAAACATGAGCGAAAATAAATCGGAAAAAGAGGATGACAGGTCTTTCTTGATCGCCTCACCCTCTCCATCCCATCCTCACTGGGCTGACCTGCCCCTGCCCCCCCCCCCCCCCCCTCCACCTCGTCCTCTCCTCTGCCCCCCAGCCTCCACCTCTCCTCCGCTCTCAGCCCCCACCCCACTACTCTGCCCTCAGCCCCCACCCCACTGATTTGCTGATGTGGCGTGACAAATAGGATGGGCGAGTTTTTGCGCATCATTTCATATTTTAGACCTATTTTTCTTCCACGAAATTAAATAAAACCGAAAAGAAAATCGGGCATACGTAGACCGTACATCTAGCGTAGTACGTATGCATGTAAATATCATCTCGTCACATAATCTCATACACGCACGAAACCATGCACGTAAAGGAAGGGAGCAAGGGCACGTAAAGGTGAGACGACAAAATCCCAAGGAACAAATGGTATTAAGCATCAATGATACAATTAATTAATTAATTAATAATTAGGGTTTGTGACACTTCATGAGCCTATATAAAGCCATCGATATGGAAGGCCCTCCATCGATCAATGGCAGCAATGGCTGTATCCAAGTTGATGATAGCAGTCTGTGTCCTCTCGTCCTTTGCTTCTGATCATGGTCTTAGTGTGATGGGGCACCCTAACTATGGGGACGCCCTAGCCAAATCCATCCTGTTTTTCCAGGGACAGAGATCAGGCAAACTCCCTTCCGATCAGAAGATCACCTGGAGGGCAGACTCCGCGATCAAGGACGGCTCCGCCGCCGGGGTAAGTTCGTGGCTAAGATCGGCCTTCATTTCGAATCGTAATTTTCTTGTATTCTTCTGATGTGATTACCTAAGAATTGGCTCCATATCATATAATTAGATCGAATGGAAAAAATATATACCACAACAAAATTGGACTATAATAACATCTTTTCAAAATCCGCCACTAAATCAGTCGTTGTTAAATATATAACGACTATATTATTCGTAGCGAAACTATCTTTTATACTTGAAATAAGCAAAATTTTAAGTAATAATGTCGTTTATTTCAAATATAAAAAATAATTTCGCAACAAATAATACCGTTGTGATATATATTTAACAATAACTGATTTAGTGACAGTTTTTTTATAAAAAAAAGTCACAATAGCTCAATTTTATTGTAGTGATGATTAAATATACAACTTATTGACACGATTAACTTCACTGATTGGCAGTATTATAACCTGAGCTAAGCTAAGGCAATTGTAGGTCAATCTGCACTATAAGATTCCACCCTCGCTGTCATGAAATTATTGAGGGGAATATATATAACTGCAATTCGGGATATGATCAGCTGCGTCTATTAGAAACTAACCAAACAAATTAAATGAAAAATCCAACTTCAAAATCATAAATATGGAAATTAAAGAAGAATAAAAAGATGCAACCCTTTCATTTTTCCAAGAAAAAAATAATCTGCACAATAAAAATTTCTTTATTATCATGGACGTCAACATTTTGCCAACAATGTGTTTGTTGTTATTTCTTCGGAGATAAAAAAATGTTACAAGTCTCAAGAATATTTACTTATTTATTTATATTTAGTTATTTGTGTGTGTATGTATATATGTATGTATAATTGCTTGTTATGATTTACGTTCATTTGTAGTGCTTTCACTTTCGGCAAAAACCGAATTGATTTGAATTATGGTGAGAATCAATACATCTACGGCGTGAGAATATTAAAGTCCACATTAAACCTCACATGCCAACTTTCTTATCCTATCAATTATTACACATTGATCACTTCCACTTAAATCAAGACGTTCAATTCAATTCAAAAGCTGTTCACTTTCATTCAATCCAAAGATATCCATTTCATTGAAGTCCACGCCTTCTATTTTAGATACAAGGAATATGAGGAGGCGGATCTTCTGTTGTAAGTTCGTAACGTGTAGTGCGGCAGATTATGTTGCCGAGTGATTCGTACGATCTTGTACTTTTTGTGGGCATATATCATGTAAAATCTTGTAAATCGTTCAATCAAAATTGAGCGGCTCGAACGACACCACAATAGAAAATCTCTCTTAGAGAATACAGAGTTCAATTCGATGTGTTCAGTGCAATGAATACGAGCTCAACGTATATAAATCGTCCGTATTATTATTTATTTATAATTGGATATATTTTTGCATCCAAACACGGAGATGTACGTGCGTTTGAATCAGGTGGACTTGGCCGGTGGTTACTACGACGCCGGCGACAACGTCAAGTTCAACCTCCCGATGGCCTTCACCACCACCATGCTCTCCTGGAGCGTCATCGAGTACGGCAAGCGCATAGGCACGCAGGCAGCGGCCGCTAGAACCGCGATCCGCTGGGCCACCGACTACCTCCTCAAGTGTGCCACGCAGACCCCTGGCAAGCTCTACGTCGGGGTAGGCGATCCCAACTCCGACCACAAGTGCTGGGAGCGGCCCGAGGACATGGACACCCCCAGGACCGTCTACTCCGTCTCCGCCGACGCCCCTGGATCCGATGTCGCAGCCGAGACCGCGGCAGCGCTCGCATCCGCGTCCATCGTATTCCGGGGGACCGACCGAGTGTACTCAAAGAGGCTACTGGTGGTGGCGAAGAGCGTGATGAGCTTAGCCATGAAGTACGAGGGGAAGTACAGCGACAAGCTAGGCTCCGTTGTGTGTCCCTTCTATTGCTCCTATTCGGGATATAAGGTACGTATTTTGATACGCTTATATACACAAACACGTGTATATCTACGTATGTACGCAAGCAGTGATAGGATCCTCTACTGCAGCAAGGGATATGTAGCACTCTGTTGTGGCCCTTTTCCACGAATTCCCTTGATCTGGGTCCACACAAAGTAGGAATTGGTGAGAACCAAGGGTCACAGTAGACTCTGATGCATCCCTTGCTACAGCAGAGGATCCTTTGTGACACAAGTATGCATGTATGTAATAGGACGAGCTACTATGGGGGGCTGCATGGATGTATTGGGCGACAAGCGACGCGTCGTACCTCGACTATCTGAAATCCCTTGGGGCTAACGATGATACCGACATCTTTAGCTGGGACAACAAGTTCGCCGGAGCCAGGGTCCTCCTTTCGCGGGTATTCTAATCTACATGTTTATGTCTTAACTAAATGTTGATTTATCTTAATTAAGATCACGTGGGCCTAATTAACATCATGCTATGCAGAAAGCTGTGGTGGAGAAGATCAAGTCTTTTGAACCCTTCATGGCGCAGGCAGAGTCCTTCATGTGCAAGATCCTTCCCGATTCTCCTTCTTCCACCACTAAATACACCCCAGGTGGGAAATTAATTAAATTTCCAACTGTGACTAATTAATTACTTGATCTAAATACTTTCTGGTATTGGTTTGTATCATTGTTACGTATATGGCAGGAGGTCTGATGTACAAATTAAGCCATGCAAACCTTCAGTACGTGACGGCCATCTCCTTCTTGCTGTCGACCTATGGGAAGTACATGCAATCCTCCAATCACACCTTCATGTGTGGCACCTTCCTCGTCAAACCTTCCTCTCTCAGATCCCTCGCCAAGAGACAGGTAAACTAATTAGATCCATTTAATTAACGAAGCCATCTATTACAATGGTAAAAGTTGATTCCGCGTTCTTTTCGCTGATAATGAATCCATATAGTTGCTCTATACACCTGTAGATAGGGAAGAGTATGGATCGGGCTGGGTCGGGCTTTGAAGGGTTCAGGCACAAGTCCGCTTAAAAATTCGAACCTTGGGTCGGCTTTAGGCCCGCAAACTTTTTTTTGTTCGGCCCAAGCTCAGGCACGGCCCAATTCATTTGGGTCGGGCTTGGGCCGGACCGGCCCATCTCCCAATTAGATATTATTAACTTTGACTTTTTTGTTTCATCTCAACTCGAGTTACGCAAGCCAAAATTGTTTAAAACATGTACCATAATACTTGTGAAACAACTAAAATTCAATTCTTCTGAATTCGAAGATTCTCATTTTACACATGTTGAGTCAATGCTAGATACCATGAATACCCAGTTAACAATAACAGGTGCACCAGATCCTACATGTTAAAAAAATGAGTATAAGACCCATATTGGATAAATGTACAATAATAGAAAATGTTTCGATTGAAAAAAAATTAAATACTAACAAATTCAAACCAAAAGAATCTAAACCAAATACTAATTAAGGAAAATTAATTCTTAATTGAAATGCATTGATCATCAACTCATGTCACACGCTTGACTTTCTTGATTTATAAACATTGTATGAAGACATGATACAAGAAGAGAGTGCACATGAAATAGGTGGGAGTTTTCATGCATATAGGATGTGGGAAAGGATTCGGGTCCTCTTCGGGCCAGGCCCTTGGGCCGGGTCGAGCTGGACCGAGCCGAGCTCGAGCTCGGCCCAAAAAAAATTTGAACCTAAATGTTAGACCCAAGTCCGGCCCGATATTCCTTTGGTCCTGGGCCGGGCCGGACTTTTTGGGCTGAAGTTCAGGCTTGACCGGGCCGACCCAGCCCAATGCTCATTCCTACCTATAAATTTCCATCTAAATCCGATGTTTGTATCTATTTTATCTTAAAAGTCAGAGAAAGTCACTATTGATGGAAATTTAAAATAAATTTAAACAAACATCAGATTTAGATGAAATTTTATAATAAATTAGCATTCGTAGGCTCAATCTAATATAGTTGATTTATTTGAACCATAAATCTGAACCATGAAAACTACAAAAGTTGCAATTTAATCAGCAGTCATAGTTCTTACTATAAGAACAACATCACAGGTGGACTACATACTAGGACAGAATCCTCTTAACATGTCCTACATGGTCGGATACAGCAATACCTTCCCCAGGCGGATTCACCACCGCGGCTCCTCCTTGCCTTCGGTCTCCGGCCACCCGCAAGCCATCGGTTGCAATGAAGGCTTCCAGTACTACCACTCCGACGACCCAAATCCCAACACCTTGACCGGCGCCGTTGTAGGTGGTCCAGACGAGCACGATGCTTTCTCCGATGATCGTAGTGATTACAGCAAGACGGAGCCGACTACCTACATCAACGCACCGCTCGTCGGAGCACTCGCATACCTGGTAGGAAGCTATGGCAATGGGGCTTAATACACAACAAAGAGGCTGATCGTATGGCTGTGGTTCACGCAACTCCTCTGGATTTATGTAATCTATTACAAGATAGGATAAGATGTATGCGTGATGTGTTCAATGTGGTCTCTAAAAGAAATGAGCTCGAATCAATGTTGTTTTTAAGCTATTAAACTATCGTAATACCATTGACCATTCATCTTATAGTTTGTGAAAAAGGTTGGTAAGAGATCTGAAGATTCTAAACTTTAAATCCTAAACCAATTTCTACGCGACACGCATTGATGGAAGAACAGTTCTCATTTTTTGGGAACGCTTTTTTTTCTTGTTCTTGAGTATTAAATCACCCAGATCTATCATTTTGATTCATTGACATCTCGACTTTAAAGGTAGGAAAATGTCTTAAATATGACGGCTATTGGTGACGACTTTCCAATCGCCATTTTAAATAAGTTTTTCCCGACAGGTTAATGGATGGAGTTCCAATTAGCTTTCAATATACAATTTAATATTTGGAATGATGTTTGGTGGGGAGCCAATTGTTATTTGCCTCTCTTGTGTAATATTTTCCCTCCATTTCGGAAATCTCAATTCCTTTTCCCTCTTTTGCATCTTTGCAACACTCTCTTCGCCTCCAAATTCCCACCGTTCTTCTTCTCGATAAACCCTGATGCAACACGATGTCGGGGTTTACGTCAATGGCCTTGTCGAGGAGATCGACATTGGCTAGACCTTTGTAAGTTTGGTTGGAAGCACTCCAGCTTTGTCATCTCCAACCAGCTTTTTTAAAATGGTCATATCTCCCCAGAGGTTAGACATGGAATTCATTGACATTTTATTTCATCACCGTATCGATGCTTCCACCTCTATCAAAGAGACTGATAGGGATTTTCAAACATGTCACTTTTCTTGTGTTGCTCAATACACGACCGATGGAGCAAGGTGTCCGTGAATATTGCTCATGTCAATCTCGTGCAGGTCAGTGAATGCAAAGCCTGACAAGCTCCTATTTTTCGGAGTGGATGAGCTGCACAATCCTATAAGGGATACTCTTCATCTTCTTCTTTGCAGAATCATGCAGGCTAGCTCTGATGGTCCTCGTCATGCCCTCTCCTTCCCCTCATCCCACGATACCACCCCACTCTGTCTCCCCCGATGCCACCCCATATGCCCTCTCCATGCACCCCACCACGTATGCACGCACTCCATTTCCCTCTTTTTCTATATTTTATTCACCTCGAAAACCATTTCCTGACTATTTCACTCTAAATTTCATATTTTCCTCAAGGAACCTCGCGAGGTTCACTGCATAGGCAACAATAAAGTATGTGACATTTTATGTCTGTGAATTTGTCTATTTTGTTTTGTGATTCCAATGAAAGTGTCATGCAGGTGGAGAGCATGTGTGATCAAGGTGTTCGTGATGGTCAAGTTGAAGGCGAGGAAGCATAAGTACCCCAACAAGGGCACAAAGACATTGCTCATAGGGATCTCGATCGAGGGTGAGCTCTTCTTCCAATTTGGAGCCGATAATTGTTCCTACGATTGCCTCAAGTTTAGCTAAAATTTAACTTATAATCCTTGTTCTTTGGGAAATTTGATGATTTTGTTCGATGATAGGCATGATTTGTTAATGAATGCGAGTTTTAATTAAAGAATGTTTATATTTCAAAGTGGATTACAATATGTGAACGGTGAAGTGATTTCATGGAATTGTATTTTAGTATGATTTTGCATGCAATCTATTATTTAGTGTTTTTGAATGCAGTTGATTTGTCGAATTGCTTCACACATTTCTCAATATAGTCATGTCAAAAAATCTAAATGTCTTGATCACATTCCAGTGATCAATAGGGTATCCCAATTGCATTTTCTTGCAATTAAATTACATAAGAATCCATTAAATCACTTTACAAGAAGCTACATGGGGTCTCATGGAAGTACTCAATCGAAGAGAAAGGGGGGCCACTTCGTCTTCTCCTCATCATATTTTTGCATGTTCTAATGGTTTGGCATTCTTTGATATTAGGGAAGAAGCAGCTTTGGTGAAGTCGGATGGAGGTGCGCAAGGGCGAAACACCCAAAGGAGCCTTCTCAGATCGACGCTGCCATTCATTGGTGGTGGTCCAGATGTGTTGTGCTCTAAGTTGCATCGACAAAGGGTGCAGGAGATGTGTTGATGTGAAGATCGATGGAGGCCATAAGTTGTTCATAGAGGTAGGGGGTTGGCCTCTTATGTACACCAAGTTTCCAGTTGCTATCCATTCCATATGTTGTAGATGCTCACCTTCTTTGCCCCCGACATAAAACTGGTTGAAGGTAACTCGATCTACAACTTGGTCTATGGTTAAGCAAAGGGTAAGAGAATTCTTGTAAGATCTTATAGGGTTTTGTAATATTTGCGAGGTTCAAAAATCATTTCTTTTAAAACTTATATGGTTTTAAATTTCAGTCAATCATCCTGAAGTTGAACTGAATGTATATTTTTTCCAATTAAGAAGAAAAGTTCAACTGGAGCAATACAGGCAATAACGATCCATAATTTGTTTGGTCAGTTGATTTTTTATGTGGGAGGAAAAACCGAACTCATTAGTTGTAAGGATCTCAACTGAAAAATTATCCATCCACCTAAACAATATTGATATGAGATTACTGATTACTGGTTTGGAAATTATAATTTTTTTGTATTCATTAGATGGAAGATTATGTGATGATGTTACTACTAAATCACTGCCACTTGATCCAGCTGTGAATATACATGTGGCTGACAAATTTCTACAGCAAACTTGGCAATGGTGGATTTGGTGCAATGTACAAAGTTGTGTGAGATACTACTACTCCAATGGTAACATTTAATTACCTATGCTTCAGAAATATGAAGCTGACAATCTTGTGAATTACAGATAACTTTTCCAAATGGAGAGGAAATAACCGTGAAGAAGATTCACAAGGATTCATCTTAAGGTGTGTAGAATTTAAAGAACAAGTTAGTATTGCTCTTAATGTTCCAATGCGTATTATTTGTCAAATTCCTTGGAAAAATAAATCTAATATTTTAAATACATCTTTGCAAACTTCCAAAATTTAAAATTGTAGAGAATCGATCTAATTATTTTTGAAGTTTAGATTGTACTTATAAAATGGAATGATTGATTGATTTCATACACGGAAAGGAAATAGTAGCTGGCCTGGGTAATAAGATATAATATTTTTATATGATAAGCACAAGGATTGCTTTCTCTTCATGAAGAATCGCTAATCATGATAATAAATCAATATTTTGCTAGATAATGAAATGATTCTAAAAATCTTCGACTTCTGCGTTGCAAGACTTTTTCTTGGTGATCAAACCCAACCAAACATAAGCAACGTTGTTGGAACATATTAAGGCATTGTATATGATGATAAATATAATTACATTTCTGTGCTCATGCCTAATATTTTGGTTTATATATAAGTTTACAGTGGCTACATGCCTCCAGAGTGTTTGGCAAGAGCCAAGAGGTCCAGTCTCATGCCAATCTCCTATTAATGATATACTCATATTGAATATACAATGGTGCTCATCTTTTTCAGTGTTGTTCTCATGTATGTGTATCCTTGATCATTCTAGTTGTACTTGTATTCATTTCCAAATTCCAAATACCTTTAGATCTTTAAATCCATTATTAATACTCTTGCATTGACTATCTATTAAGCAAAGTGATAGTAGTTTTATATCCCAATTTAAGGGGATGAAATGATTTGATTTTTATTTTGTGAACCTAGATTATTCAAACAGTAAACAATAGTGTACATAGGCCTATGGTAGTACTTTTACATGCGTGCAAAATAAATAAACATATGGACAATACTTAAGGTTTACTCTTAGATAAAAGATTTATCTGATAGATTTTCTCTATGTGATTTATAATTGGATTGTGCATTCTTTTCATTGACGGGATGGACGTTTGATCTTTGAAGAGTGCACTAGATCCAATCAAGATAAAAATGTTGACAGCATGCTTTTGAAGGAAATGATCGACATAATGAAAATGAAGAAGCTCAATGTGTGGAATGCAACCGTGTATCCCTGGAGCTGAAGAAATTGATGGATTTTAACTAGTTTATCACATGTTAAATTAGATATTGGATCGTGTTACTACATTTGAGCTTGTTTATAATTAAGTTCAAAATACGTATATTGTACATTTTTATCTTGTTTACTGATATTTTTAGGAGATGTAAAAGTCATCAGAGAAACTGTATATGCTGGTTGGAGCAGGTTGTTTGGTTAAAAAAATGGCTTCTTTAATTAATCCGTTTGTTGGATTTTTTGCATTTTAGACATTGGATATATTAGATGTGCATCTTGTTATATAGATTCCAGAGTGGAACAAACAATTACAAGAGATAAGTTTTCTGTGTAATAGAACATAAGTTGTGAAGTATTTATTGTTTTGATTATATTTATCATGACTGACAGAGAACCATGGTCCAATTTTTTTCTGACGGGCAATTTGTCATAATTAACATCCATATGGAAACATCTCTCGTGATTTTTTTATGACAGTTCCTGAATTTTCAGTGAGGACTAACTTGTCGCAAATAGTATTAGATAGTATTCCCTACGAGGATTTTCCTGACGGATTATTCCTGACGGTTTACCTGTCATTAGGCACTTTTCCATATTGAATATGCATTATATGTGGCTGATTTTTTCGTAGGGTAAATATACTTTCATGTAGTGCAATGGTCATTATCTTGTGAATTCAAACTTTGAGGTCGTTTTGTGTTAAAACCAATATCCCCCACGTGATTATAACGGTCCATGATATTTTATACCCTCCCAGTGCAACAAAATTAACTCGAGGAGATGAATAATTTGAAATTCATTGCTTTATTTTTTATGTTAAATGCGCATTAATAATTTTTTGGTGCTTGATGTTGTGGGAGGTTCTGGTGGTATGGATATTGCTTGGGATGAGGATTTGTTCAAAGCCGTGTCGGAGAGAAAGGGCATATTTGTACTAACGATTGATCTCCTCGTCAGGGGCCTGGGCTTCAAAGTAGTGTTATCCTGTGTATATGGGCCAAATGATCAATCATTTTGTGTTAGCCTCTAGGCTGAGTTGAGAGATGTGAGAGACGTTTTCCCTGAGATGGTCTAGATCGTGGCTGGTGATTTCAACGTCACGATGTTCTCTACAAACAGACCAGGGCTGAGAGGGGGTAAGATCCAGGATCAGAAGCTTTGTGCTACCGGTTGGAGATTTGTAGCATGAGGTTCTTGATGCAAGTGACATCAAATACATTTGGAGAAATTCTGAGTCTCGATCGAGGCTAGATTTCTTGGAGAAATAGACCAGAGAAGACTTCAAATACCTTACGATCATGTGAATTGCATCTGTGTGAGCTTGTAGTGGCTGCTCCATAAATTGACTAGCTTTGCCATGTTAGCCATGTGAATCCGAGGCAAACCATTCCTACAATAAATGTTATTGTACTATTTGATTTATCAATAACAGCTATTGATTTTTCACTCTCTATCTGAGACTAAATGAATGAATGCACTATAAGGTCCCTCTGTACAATCAGGGTTATGTATCGTGGTCGTCTTACGGATCATACAACTGTTGATTCAATGATCGAATCATAGAGGTTGGCACTTGGATGAATATCTAAGGAGTTAGATTAAGGACTTATCAAACACCGCCAAATGACTGTTAAAAGATGATATCCATCATGATTAGGAGATGGCAATCCTTTCTCATTAGGATGATATCTAACTTACCTCTTGATGTGTGCCCTCTTCACGAGAATAGAGATTCAGAGTCGTCGGATTAGTTAGTCAAATAGTTGACTTAACAAGATTGAGATAACCAAAGTCCCATGTCGTATACTGTCACGATGTAGGCATGCATCCTCTGATCGGAGACAGATGTGTTACTATATATCTAAGTATGTACATTTGGTAGACCAATAGGTTGATGACCTAACCAAGGTCTATACACCGGCAAGCAGGTGTGCATTTGAGGGCATATGATTAATACGATCTCTCATAGGGATCACACATGTTCACTTGTGAACGGGAAGACATGATCTCACTCACGTGGTATTGGGAGCGATCAAATTCCAATCACGGTCGTCATGCTTTGGAATCATGCCAAGAATTTTAGGTGTGATATGTGCTTTTGAAAAGCAGATGATCGATACCAACTCCCAATGACCAAGATTGAGAACCTTGATGATGAACCCCTAGAGATGATAGTGTAAATTGATCTATATCTTTGGGTTTATCATAGTCTTCCAGTATGCATGATGTACGTGTATTAGGAATACATGAGGGTGATATGATCATAAACGATTGTATAACCACGATGCTTCCATTCCGAGTGAGTGATGAAACAAGTCTGAATTTTAGTGACTCCTCTCAGTAGAGAGGTAATCTGATCTTGGTCCAAGTATTGGATATTGATCTGAATGAGATACATACGAAATCAGAAGATTAGATTTACGGCCTTGATATAATCATGCATCTATGACATGTCCATGAGATATGAATTTGAGATGTGATCTCAATATCCAAGTCACTATACGTGGAACGTACAACTGTTATGTCCTTATCTCCAAGTATTTGCGGAGAAAGAACATTATTCTTGAAAGTGTTCAAGAATAATTCCACTGTTGAATTATATCTAGCATTGAGAAATAGATAATTAAATGTGATCTAAGTATCATGAATAATGTGAATTTGATTCATATTATTTAAATGCATGAGAATGATAATCCAATATATAATTAAACGTGATTTAATTATTATGGATATGAATAATATGGATAGCACTATCCAAATTATTCATAATATACTGTAAGTGTGCGTTATAATGTATTAGAGAGAGTTTATTATGACTTATATTTATTGATTAATTATTTATGTGAATTTGATTCACGTTGGATGGTTAATTGAAAATGTAAATCACACTTTATTTTAAGTTGTGAATTTGATTCATAATATTTCAATGGTAAGATTGCAATATTTTCAAAATAATTATCAATTATTTTTGTAGAATAATTTACAACAGGTGTTGTTTTAAATCTTAGAGATTTCCATGGAATAATATAATCTCATGAGATTACTTGAAATTGCACCCTTCCTTGATGGGAGGGTGGATGTCCACCCAATCCAATTAGGAAACGATGGTCATCCACTCTGTTCTCATGGGAGGATGCAATCTCCATCCCATAATTCCATGCTTGATTGATTTGATCTTAAGTTAATTTATATTTATTTATCCATGTATATTTAATCTAAATTAAATTGATTATTGCTATATTTTACAACAAAATACTGGCCATTGAAAGAAGCATAAATCAATCTCATCCAATGATTTTGTGTAGTCCATCGATCGTGATCCATGGAATACCAAAGTACTATATAAAAAGAGGCACCCCTTGCTCTTCAAGTTACGACAACTATTGCATAATCAAGCTCTTTCTCTCTCATTCTCATACCCACTCTCTCTCTCTTTGGGTGGTCGTCCATCCAAACCCTAGAGAGATGATTGCCGCCGTTATCGGATCACCATTGTGGTCGCTTCAACTGCCCTAGGTTCTTCGTCCTCTTTGGTACGCTTCGCTCATGAAGAAGATATTCGATCTCGTGTGACGATATCAAGAGTTCTCTCGCTTGGATCAATGACTTGGATTGCGAGAAGAACGTGACTCATCCTCACGCTCGTAAGCGTCTCCTCCGACAGATCATACTTTATATAAGAGGTCTCCTCTTAGATACTACTATTCTCTGGAATTGGCTCCCCTGGAATGTGCGTCCCTGGAATGAGGCTTCAAAAAACTGAGCAAATATCAAAAGGGGCCCCTATAAAGGGGGCAAATTTCTGCAGCCCAAGTTGGGGCTGGACTAGAAATAACCCAACAACCTCCCCCTCCAGCCCCAACTGAGAGATGTTGTCCAACGATGGAGATCAATAAGTAGTGACACCGCTTAGCTCTCTATAGAGCTGAAGCTTTTTACGAGTGTCTGTCTTGGTTAACATGTCTGAGGGGTTCTCATCATTGTGAACCTTCTTCAACATGAGCTGCTTATGTTCAATTGCATCCCTCAGCCAATGGTATCTCACATTAATGTGTTTTGTGCGAGCATGGTGCATGGTACTCTTGCGCAAGTCTATAGCACTCTGGCTATCACAAAACACAACTGGCTCACTATCACCCATTCCAAACTCACTAAGAAAGCGTTATAGGCACAACACTTCTTTCCCAGCCTCTGCTGTAATGTATTCTGCCTGGGTAGTCGAGAAAGCAACACATTTTCTGTAGTTTGGATTGTCGTGATATGGCTCCCCCTACAAATATGAAAATGTACCTTGTGGTAGACTTTTTCTGGTCCATGTCTCCTTCCATATCTGCATCAGTGTAACCACATAGTTTGGGATCTAACCTCCCAAACACAAGACACATACTTGAGGTCCCTCTCAAGTATCTCAAGATCCATTTCACGGACTCCCAATGTTCCTTACCTGGATTGGACATGAATCTACTCACCACACCTACTGCATGGGCTATGTCGGGTCTAGTACAAACCATTGCGTACATGAGGCTCCAAATTGCAGACTGGTATGGGATCTTGACTATCTCTTCTTTCTCCTCGGAAGTAGAAGGATATGACTCCTTGGTCAGCTTGAAATGAGAGTCTAAAGGCATACTGATATGCTTGGCATTCTTCATGTTGAACCGCTCCAACACACATTCAACATAGCTTTCTTGTGACAACCACAACATGTGCTTCTTCATGTCCCTTGTAGTATGCATCCCAAGGATGTGACTTGCCTTACTCAAATCTTTCATCTCATACTCTTTGGAGAGTTCTCTTTTGAGCTTTGCAATCAAGTTGGAATCATGACCTACAAATCAACATGTCATCCATGTAGATCAAAAGAATGATGAACCTACCATTGAGAAAACGACGAACATATACACATGGATCAATCATTGTCCTCTTGGAGCCCTGCTTTGCCACGAAAGCATCAAACTTTAAGTACCACTATCTCGGAGCTTGTTTTAAGCCATAAAGACTCTTTCTCAACTTGCAAACCATGTGCTCTTTCCCGTTCTCAATTCTTGTGGATGCTCCATGCAGATCTCTTCTTTCAAGTCACCGTGAAGAAACGTCGTCTTCACATCCATCTGCTCCAGCTCAAGGTCCATGCTAGCAACAAGTCCTAGCACCATTCTCACCGAGTTCATCTTCACCAATGGGGAGGAGATCTCATCATAAACCACTCATTTCTGGTTGAATCCTTTTACCACCAATATGGCCTTGTGCTTCACCTGCTTGCCAATGTCATCAGACTTTATCTTGTAAACCCATTTATTCTTCAAGGTTTTCTTGCCTTTGGGAAGCTTAACCAGATCATAAGTGTGATTTTCGTGAGAGAAAGCATCTCTTCATTCATTGCATTATGCCAATGATCCTTGTCCTTATGAATTTGTGCCTCCTCAAAGGTGTATGGCTCATCTGCATCTATAAACGTCACATACCAAGAAGTGGAGCAACGGGATGATGGCTGGCGTGTTCTCTCAGATCTCCTGACCCGAGGCTCTGCTGCGTCTGCAAGTGGATGAGGCTGCTCCCCCTGCCCTAGGTACCATAGACATGCATCAATGGGGTATGCATATGGCTCATGTTGCTCTAGATGCCCATCCTCTCCACCTGTACCCTGTACTGAAGAGGAGTCAGTGTCCTCGTCACTGTCATCGTCCACGAAAAACTTGTCTGCATCACCACTCTCAGTGATGTCCTCAGCCAACGTCTAATTCTCATAGAAAATCACATAACTGTGTGCAGTGACTGTCTTCTTCCTTAGATCCCAAAGACGGTATCCAAACTCTTCATCTCCATAGCCAAAAAAATACAAGGGACTGCCTTGTCATCTAACTTCTTCCACTGCTCCTTTGGCACCAATGCATAGGCCTTGCATCCAACCACCCTCAAATGAGCATATGAGGGGTCCTTCCCTATCCAAACATGCTATGGAATCTGAAAACCCAAATGAACTGATGGAGATCAGTTGATCAATTAACATGCGGTGCGAACCACCTCAGCCCAAAAAAGTCTTGGGCAACTTAGTTGTCTTCAACATGCAGCGAACTCTCTCAACAATGGTCTTGTTCATCCTTTCAGCAAGACCATTGTGATGGGGTGTGCCTGGCTCTGTCGTCTCATGTCTGATACCGTGCTCTGCATAGTAGCCCTGAAAGCTATGGGAGGTGTACTCTCTCCCCCATTGTCTGCGAGTAGATACTTCAACAATTTTCCTATTTCACGCTCAACCATGGCATGGAACTTATTGAAACAATTGAACACTTGATCCTTCGTCCTCACCACATATACCTACACCTTCCTAGATGCATCATAAATGAATGTGATAAAATACACGTTGCCTCCCAAAGAGGTTGTGTCCATGGGACCACAAACATTTGAGTGAACCAGCTGTAGAAGGTCTCCCTTTACCTTATATATGACTTTGTTTGGTGCACTCATGCTCTTCCCAACCTCACATGCATCACCACGAGACAACTGATGTCATGCTGGTAGGGGATCAACTCTCTCTTGCTCAAAAGCTGTAAGCCCATTTGTCTCATGTGGCCAAGTCGATGGTGCCACAAACTTGAAGTATCAGCCTCTCTAGCATGCAAACTGCCATCCATGACCTTTACTCTAGTCATATAGAGTGTGCAACCCAAACTGCCTCTAGCCATGATGAGAGAACCCTTGCTAATCTTGCACTCGTTGTCACCGAGCATCATATGGTAGCCTTCACTATCTAGCTGTGAACCAAATACAAGGCTAAGCCGCACATCAGGAGCATGACTCACATTCTGCAGAGTCATTGAACGTCCAACATAGGTATGAATCAAGATCATGCCCAAGCCCATGATCTTAGAGTAAATTTCATTACCCATCAAGACTCGTCCATAATCACCATTGGTGTAAGTGGTGAAGAACTACCTGTATGGAGTCGCATGATAGGAGGCGATCGTCTCAATGATCCACTCCAAATCACACCTGCATGCAAGCACTGATCCTGAATGGTGAGAATCACCTCATCTGCAGTGTCATCTGCTACAACTGCAGCTACATTCCCATCTTCCTTTTTCTGATCTTTCTTGGCTTCAGCTTTCTCTCCCTTCCAAATCCCGCAGTCTCTCTTCTAGTGTCTGGGTTTCTGACAATGGTGACACTTTCTTCTACCCTTGGACTTGTCTCTGGATTGCTGCCTCTCTAATGACTTTCCTCTGCCAGTGGATCTTCCTATCCTCTCAACTGCATACACATGTGAAGAGGAGGATGTCTCTCCAGATGAGTGATGTCTAATCTCCTCATTCAGGAGACTACCCTTGAGCATGACCATGGTCAACTTACTACCCTTCGCATAGTTGCTCACGGTGACTACTAGAGTCTCCCAACTATCTGGTAACGAACCCAACAAGAGAAGTGCTTGCAACTCGTCAACAAGTTTCATACTCATGGAAGTCAACTGGTTGATGATGCTTTGGAAATCATTCAAATGTTCTGCCACTTTGCATTCATCCTTGTATTTCAAATTCACAAGCTTTCTAATCAAGAAAGCCTTGCTAGTTGCGGTCTTCTGATCATAGAGCTCGGACAACTTGTCCTGCAACTCCTTTGTATTTGTCTCCTCGGCCACATAATGGACAACTGACGTGTCAAGCCACTTTCGAATGGTCCCAATGGCCTTTCGTCTCAACTTTGTCCACTCACTTGCGGACATGTTCTCCGACTTGGTGCTTTCCCCTCCACGGGATCGTGGAGGTCCTTGCAATATAGAATGTCTTACATCTTGGCCTTCCAAATCTGTCAGTTGCTACTTGCGAGCTTAATCATTGGGCATTCATCATCTTTGCCTATTTTGCTCAACCTGAGCTTTGATACCAGTTGTTGGGGATAATAGGGGGAGTATCCTCTAAATCACTTTTCCTGCAGCAAAGATGACACAACAACAATATGGGTTCCCCACACGGGAACCAAATGGCAACAATGACAGTCAACCACACAAGCAACCACAATAGACAAATATTTTTACGTGGAAACCCTTACTTGATGTGAGTGAGGGAAAAACCACGGGACAAGACCGACAACAAATCCACTACGGTCAAATGGAGCTAAACGTTCTTTCGGTTTTGTTGTCCAATAAAATCGAGATACAATAACGAGCACAATGACAATTCTTTCACCAAGTATCTAACTATCCTCATGCATCTAACAATACCAATAATGTGCCTAAATCAAGAGGAATAGATGGCTTCCCTGTGGGCTCCCGGATGAAGAACCAAATACGATGGCTTGGCTTCCTTGAGGTCGTCCGCAACGACCTCCCAGCTGCCCCCTCTCGAACTCACCCAAACAATGCTCTCTTCTTGAACCTACAACCCCTAGCCGATGCATCCTCTCGAACCTAACTGCTGCTGCACTCAGACCCAGGCTGCTGCTCCTCTCAAGCACAAGCTCAACCTCTCTTTCGTGGATGAAGAATGCGGGTTCAAATCCCCCCTTGATGTTGTGGGTTTCTTGCTAGAAGCAAAGTAGGGCAGAATTAAGAGGTGCGACTCTCTGGAATTGGAATAGAGCCCGTGATGTGCGTCCCTAGAATGGGGCTTCAAAAAACCGGGCAAATATCAAAAGGGGCCCCTGCAAAGGGGGGAAACTGCTGCAACCCAAGTTGGGGTTGGACTAGAAATAACCCAACAGGTTTTGCAATAATTGTTTCAAGCATTCTATTTTAATAAAGAAGATGCCGATGTGGATTCTGATGGGGTAAGCTGCTTAGTGAACTCGATAATTGAAAATTTGAAATATAAGTATTATGTATAATTAGTTTTTGACACCTGATTCAACGCATACTTAACACTAGGTTATTCATGTGCAGACATATATAACCCCTGCATTTATTTTTTCTCGTTTGTTGTATGTGTCTTTCTGATTTTATGCTTGTGTACCAGTCTGTGAGTGTAACGACGACCTGTTTGTGTAAATACCAGATTCAATTATAAAGCTAATCCATAAAGCGTTGGGGTATGGTTGCACTTTTTAAAACCCTAGCTGATCATTTACCTTGATTTTCGCTTCTTCTTTGAAATAACTAGGTCGTAATTTTTAATGATATAATTAATGGTAGGATTAGTGTCTCCTTCTCATCTTCATGTACCATGTTCTACCAGAAGTTAGGACACCAATATGAGAAATTAAATGCTTGCAATTTCTTTAGAGCCGACTAATAAGATCTTTTCGAGAAGCCTGTCAAATAAGAATGTGCAAGGTAAGCTGGGGAACTTACAGGGTCATGGTGTACTTGAATTCTGGTATCTAAAATTTATCTCATTGTTATTTTTCAAATTCCCAATTTCTGTGTATGTGGCGCATGCCATTTTATATGTGCTTATTGCCCGCACCAAGTTCATGACTGCAAACACCAATGGACTAATAATGAATCCAATGTATCCATCACATTTGCACAATTGTGTAAAGCTGATAATGAATCACATGACTCTAAGAAGGAATCTCGAACCCTTGAACATACATTGTGTCGCCTTGAATGATAAAACGTTGAACTCCTATGCTTATGATGAGAGGATGATGATCAACTAACCTTTCTTTCTTCAATTTTCTTGGCATATATTGTGGGATCATGAAATCATGAGAATGACTCACAGACCATGCTCTAATATTACTTGATGCAAGTGGAATTTGGGATGAGGGGAGAATTAAAAATACAAGCAACAAAAAGATAGACGATAAAAGCGGAGGAAAAATTCTAGATTTTATTAACTCATTACTTGTCTCCCTAACAATACCTTGCTAACCTCTTTATATATGGAGGGGATGGAATAATAAATATTAAAAGTAAAATAAAAACCAAATTATATTAGATATTAAGAGACTTCGAAAGTACTAAATAAGAAACCCTAAATATTGAGATCATAAATTGATCTCAATTTATTAATCAAACTTTTTGTTTCAGTCTCGGTCTTTGTCAAAGCACCTTATGCTTCAGAAGCCATGCTTTTGTGCTCCAAGAGCTTTAAGACTTTCCATATCGCCTTCGAGCAAGTCAGTCATAGCTTAGGCAGTTCATAAATCATAACTCTTTTCTATCATAAAGACTCTTCTTGATTCCATCCCCTAGCCTTCCTACATGCCATTTTATTCTCTCATTGTATAGTTGATGGATTGCAGAATATCAATGAAAAAGAAAGAAAGCATTCTCAATGCATGACAGACAAAGGTTTTTTTATCAAGTTAGTTAAATAGGGAGTAATTGTAGGATCCTATGATGATTTGATGGGTTTTTATTTTATTTTTAATCACATCATCTCCTATTTAAAGAGATGAGTAGAATTTGGTGAGAGATCTTATGATTTGGATTAAAGTTTGAAGTTTTCCTTTATCACTATCTTCTCTGTCCCCCTATTACACATATAACTCTACCCTCATTCTTGTTCCTTTCTTGCCTTATGAGCCTAGTTGCACATTAATTCTTTATCATTCTCATCTTCATTCCATCAAAGTGATTTTAAGACATGGACTATACATTTCTCTCACGATTATGTATTCCTACACAGTATGTCGAGAAGATTAAAGAGAGAAAGGTTAGTCTATCATCACCTTCTCAACAAAAGACTATTAATTTAGTTTTCTATCATTTCAGGTGCTGTTGCACATGTTAGTAGATTTAAGTTTCTTTTCGGAGATTAACTTTTCACTACCAGTTTTGTTATAAAACTTGTTCTAAATATGTTGGACACATTATATTTGAGGAGTTGTTTAGTACAACAAATAGGATACGAGTACAACAATCTAGAAAAAGGTGAAAGAACTTCGATCCAAACTTTGGAGGCTTTTACACTAAGTCTTCCAACTCCGCGTTTCTCTAGTGCCGTTTCGATTCTGGATGCGGTCTCCATCTTTGATGCAACATGAGGAACCCTACAATTTTGTATTTATTTTCATTCAGCCATGTTAAGAGATAATTTTTTAGGCTAAGTAATTGAGTATGTTTTTTGATTTATTCAATTATCATCCATTGTATAAGTATAAGAGGCTTGTCGTAATTTTTTCATTTTTTATATCTTAATTTTACGTTTATTTGTTTCCCCCAACTAATTTTCCCTCTCGTTCTCTCTCTCCCCCTTTTTCCCATCTCCCTCCCGTTCTCTTCTCCTACCCGCCGACGCCGCCACTGCCCAGCTCTTCTTCTCTTCCCGCGTCTCCATTCCCTCCTTTCCCCTTCTCCGACGCCACCACCCGACTCCTCCCTCCGTGCTGCTGCCCTATCGCCCACCCAGCGCCGCTGCCGCTTCACCGTCCACCACCCTCCAACCTAGCGCCGCCACCGCCGCTCCTCGACAGCCTGCGACCGCCAGTTTCTCCCCGCATCGCCGCCAACCACCAGCGCTTCGCCCCCCATTTCCCCTCTAGGCTGTTCGTAATCAGGTCCAAGGTGCTGCACTTCTCCTCCGCTGTCCGCTGTGGTATGTGCTATACAAAGCTTTCTTGTGTATTTTATTGATTTTGACCTGTTATACGACATTTTGGGTATGGTAGGATTTATACACCGTTAAGTGTAGACATTAACAATAAATTGTCAAAAGAACCCATTAACTCTTTCGGTCCGGACACCTCTCGTGGATAAGAAGCGTATTTTCCCTTCGGATTGCTACGGTTTTCTACCATTAAATATTGTCTGGCATTCATATATTTTCTAGAGTCCATTAGAATTCATTTCATCCATTTTTTTCTGTTACAGTAATTTCCCACATTACGTATTCATTTATCCAGCACTATCGCGTTGAACTCGATGTTAATCACGGCATAGTGTTTGGGCCGCGTTGCACATAGGTTGCATCAGTCTTCCTTCAAGGCGATTGCTCGGTGACCTTTTCCTATCAATGGGCCAATGTGACTGGTTGTTCGGTCCCTTCTTCAGCGGCAATCACTCTCGATGTGGGACCACTTGTTGTTAGGGTTGATTATCGGGCCGGGCGGGGCCGGACTAGGCCTCGGCCCGAACCCGGACTTGTTTGTTTTTTCCGGTTTCAGGCCGGGCCGCGGCTCGAAAAAGTCTGAATGGGCCAGCCCAAACCCGATCCCTGCCCGAAGTTAAACGGTCTGTGTTCGGATCGGACCATCCTAGTAACTTTTTTCCATCTAAAAAACTTTTGATTTTTTTGAAAATGCTTAATCCAGCGTGTGATATAGAAATGTCTTTTTAGAAAACTTGTTATTAAAAAAAACTTGTGATAAACCTTAGAATCTTGATATCCCTATGACATTTCGATTAAAAAACTTTGCGGGGGTTTGGGTTGGGGGGAGGCCGGACCTGACTCACGAGGAATTAGATTTTTTTTTGAGAAAATGAGGAATTAGAGTTAAATTAATTTATTATATATATTATAGGTTTATGATCGAGATTTCAGTTCGGGTATCGGGTTGGGCTTTCGGGCCGGGCTTCGGGTCGGGCTCTACTCTGCTCGAACCCTACCATTTTAGAAACATGCTTTTTTGGGTCCAAGCCTGGCCCGAATTTAGGCGGGTTTGGGTTGGGCTTAACGGGCCGGGTTGCGGGCTGGGTCGGGCTAGCCTGGCACAATACTCAACCCTACTTGTCGTTGATGGAACTCTTAGGGCCGTATAAATTGTTGATTTTGCCTAGATCGAGGACTTCTAGAGAGCAGGAGCACCATCACAAGAGGGGTGGCTTTGTGCATCTGAGGTCACCTCTACTTGTGCAGGAAGGCGATGGCGTGAAGCAGTACATCCATAAGAAACTCAAGACCACGTTTGAGACCTCGTCCGTGGAGCCAGAGCCTAGTGCGAGACCCAACGATTTAATGCTCGTTGATGACATATCCAGAGATGCAAGAGTGATCCGCATTGGGGGCGAGGAAGAATGATTTCCAATGAGGGTTATCTTTCGGAATGTTAGGTGTTTGTGTGACTCGGAGAAGTGGGCTACGATCAAGAAGCTCCTGGATGAGTGGCATGGGTTGTCCTCCTTTTGCAGGAGATGAAGATTGAGATCTGGATGAGGTGGTTTTGAGAGTCCGTAGGGGGTGAGAGTCCTTCCATCAGTGGGCAGTTGCGGGTGGGTTGTTGGTGGCTTAGAATAGAGATCTACCAGAGTGGGAATCTTAGCTTCAGGGGACCCACTTGATCTCTGTCTCGCTATAACATGGTTTTCTCGTGCATTTATGGTCCGACTGACTACGTCATCCATCAGGAATTGTAGGCATATTTGAGAGCGACTAGACTGATGTACCCTACCGAGACTTGGCTCGTGGGAGGTGACTTCAATGTCACTCCTCTCCTTCGATCGTCCTCATCTTTAGGGGATGGGGTGGACTTGGGCTCTCCTGAGTTTGCTGAGAGCCTAAGACTGTAAGATGACCTACAACTAGAGGTGCAGGATGCGTTGGACTGCCGTTTCACATGGCGCAACTCCCGTGCACATTTTAGAACTGATCAGTTTCTTGGCTCGGTGGAGTTACAATCCACCTTCCCCTTGGCGCGGGTTACGACCTTACCGAGGTCAAGGTCAGATCACACATCTATTATGTGGTCTTATTGGGAGACCTCTCTCCCTAGGTCCTTCTTTAGATTTGAGAAATCCTAGCTGCTTGAGGAGGGCTTCTTTGAGGTGGTTCAGGACTCGTGGCCTTCTGGTGAGGTGGAAGGCTTTGCCATGGTGTAGTTTTCCTACAAGATGGAGACGATACGTAAGAGACTCTGCAGCTGCAAGAAGGAGATGAGAGAGAGCTGCAAAGCTCGTGTATTGTGGCACACAACATGTTCTTCTGGACCATGTTGAGGACACTCGTGATATGTCCCCTTTGGAGTTGGTTGAAAGGGAAGCCATCCAACAGATCCTGGCGGAGGAGGACAAAAAGCAGGAGCCAGAAGGTGGAGTGGAGGTAGAGATCTATAGTGGATTAATGAGGGTAATGCTAACATGAGGTTCTTCCATGCTATAGTCATTGAGAGGCATCGTCGTAACTTCATTCAGGCCATCCCTGTCGATGGTGTCTGAACTGAGGTAGACAGTGAGGTTGGCACAACAGATGTTGACTACTTCCACCGCCTATCCTATTGTTCCACCAACAAAGAGTGGTGTTGGCTCGGTCGGGGGGGGGGGGGGGGGCGTCCCTTTCCCCTACCCAATAGGTTGACCTTACTAGAGGTTTTCAGATGGTTGAACTTAAGATGATAGTCTGGGAGTTTAATGCGGATGGGGCTCCGAATCCCGATGCCTTCATGGTGTATTTCTTCAAGGATTTTAGGAGTCAATCCGGAGAAACCCATTCGAGGTGTTAGGAGAGTTTGTGGAGGCAAACCACAACTTCAATAAGATTAATAAGGTCTTGCTTTTTCTCCTTCCCAAGAAGGTGGGAGCGTACCAAATTGAAGATTTCTGCTATATTGTTGTTTACAATACATTGTACATGTTTGTGGCAATGGTTCAAGCGAATCATCTGAGCCTTGTCTTGGGGGACTTAATTGCGCCGATCCAAACTGCATTCATCCTTGATCGCATGATGATGGATAATGTGGTTATGGCTTCTGAGATGGTTTATGAGATGGTTGGGGATTTGAAGAACATAGGTGTGAAGGCCTTATGCGGAAAGTGAACTTCTCAATGTCTTTCCTTTGGTATGCTCCGTCGAAACGTGACCTCCTTGAGATTTGGATTACCTAGATGAAGAGATGCCTGATGACATCCTTGTTCTCGGTTTTGATCAATGGCAGACCTGAGGGGGGTTTCTTCCAACCCCAGAGGAGGGTTCAACAGGGTTGCCCCTTTGCGTTTTGTGATTGATGCTGCCGTCCTAACTATTATGACCAACCGGATGATTTTTCAGGGAGAGGATAACTGGTTACTCCAAGGGAGAGATCTATGTTCCCTCGCTCCTGTATGCCGATGATACCATTTTTTTCGTTGATGATATTTGTGACGAGGTCATGGTTTTAAGCACTGTACCTGACATTTTTGGGGAACTTTCTGGGTTGGCGGTGAATAGAGCCAAGTCAAACTCGGTGCCATTTGTCTTCTTCGAAGCTGAGATTGAGGAGTGCGCTGAGATCATTAATACTTCAAGGGATGCTCTCCTGATTTGCTACCTTGGGTTGCCACTGATGTGCAAACGTTTGAGACAGTCGGATCGGATGCCAATCATTGAGAAGCTAGAACAGAAGCTGGCAGGGTAGAAGACCTCTTGCCTCTCTTGGGTGGAGGGGTTTGTACTTTTGGAGGCAACATTGGCAACGATCCCTATCTTTTTTATTTCCTTAAGGTTTCTACTTGTGGTGATTCACAACTGTTTAGAGGTCGTCTTTTGGAGTCTGTTTAATGGGTAGTCGAGAGGTGTTCACCTGGTGAACTAGGAGTTGGTAACTTTGTCGAAGGAGCAGGGGGTCTGGAGGTCCTCAGACTAGAGGAGATGAATAAGGATCTTCTGATGAAGTGAATGGCGAGACTATGGGGGTAAGGGAGAGGGCCTCACTTGTAGACTTCTTCGGGATATTTATGCTGTTTGGACATGGTCGGTCATGGAGATGTCCACTCAGCGTGGGTTCTCCACATTCTGTTAAGGGATCTGCTCGGTGTTATACGGTTTGCCGGAACATATGTGCCCGGTGGCTGGCAACGAGGAGTCCTTCCTTTTATGGGAGGACAATTGGACTGGGAATGGACAGCTATAGGCGCGTTATCGTATATTTTTGCGAACGGAGGATCAAGAGTTGCAAGTTAGGGCGACGTGGGTGGATGGTAAGTGGATGCTGTGCTTCTCCTCACCGTTATCCGACCAACGCTTCAGGAAATTTCTATAGATGGCGGAGGAAATCGCAGGGGGTCCCGAGACGAACGGGATCAGGGTTATGGCGTGATGAGTTTTTCTACTCAATTCGGACCCATAATGGAAGATCTAGCTTTCACGTAATGGTGCAATCTTCTGCACAGGGACATATTTTATGTGGTTAATGTAAGGGCGGACTCCTCCATAGTGTTTCCCCTTTATTTGATAATTGACCTCTCTCGATGAAGGGCATATAATTTCCCATCATTAACCACATTAGGCGAGTGCCTTGTGCAATTGCCTCAAAGGCCTCATCTCGTAACGGCAACAAAGTGACAACCACTATCTACCATCATATATCCCTTCCAGAATGTTGGCCTCCTCGCCCTCACGAGCGACAATAAGCGATGACATTGACCTACCTAACCGATTGCCAACCCTTTAACTTCTCGTCATCGTTGACCAATCACCTCAGAGAGCAACATGCAATCAATCATAAAAATCTTCCTCTTGTCGCAACTGCATGATCCATGTTAGAGCTATTTAGTTATTTCTTTATTTGTTTAACTCTTTTTTATCTCTTTCTTGATTCCTGTGACCCCTTTGGGGTCTCCATGTAATTTTCCTCACCGTGATCATCATGTACGCGAGCTCATCGGCTAAAAAAACATGCTCTAGCCTCATGCGCGTCCGACTGCCTCCTCCTTCATCCTCTTCTCCTCCGTCGATCACCATCAACAACATCATGTCGATGACGAGGCTGATCACCTCCTCCTTCATCCCATTCTCCTCTGGGTTCTTGACAAATGCAACAGAGGGGAGGAGCTCGGAGTGGGAGGGAGGTGCAGGACGGAACAAGGCATGAGGGGCGAACTTCCATTTGCATTGGGAATGATAGATTAACTATCTGAATATTACATACATTTTCACACCGCAAAAACCATATGTTGCTGCAATCAGATTATGCAAAAGGGGATGGGAAAATACGTGGAAATCCATTCGCATTGCGGTAATCCAAAGCGAGCCCTCAAGGAATCAAAGAAAGAGGCCACAACTAAAATCTAACCGCAAATTCCACATTTTTTTGATCAATTCCAACTCCCATACAAAAAATGCAAAAAAGAGGCATTTCCGATCGTTCGATCGATCATACAATCGAGTGTAAAATCACGTCAGTGAGGAAGAGGACGAACACGACGAGGGCGGTGCGGCTTCCTCGCCGGTGGGAGAAGGTGGGGTCCTACGTAGGGTTGAGCATGGGCCGGGTCTGGGCCGGGTTCGGCTTTGCCCGACCCAAGCCCATTTTAGTATACGGGCTAACGGGCCGAGCCTATGCCCATTTTATTTTTCAAAATCTAGGCCCAAGCCCAAGCCTGACCAAATGTTATGGGCCCGGGTTCGGGCCGGGCCGGCCCAAATTGAAACTCCGGGACATATTGAGCTTGTTTTTATCTTGCAAATACACCACCCATCCCCAACAAAAATAAGTATTCTTTACACATGCAAATATGTTTTACACATTGATAATATTAAGGAATCATGTCCATGATACGAATTTGCTATGTACAACAACATGCTCTAAACATGACAAATATATTACCAATGTAATATAATTGTTTATAATATTTGTTCGTTAACATGGTAAATTATTATCATGATGGTATATATAACAATGATGGTTGTTAACTTTACTAATTAATATGTTTAGAATTTAATATCCATCTAAATTCTATTATCACTCATATGCATAAGTAATGGGCCAAGCTAATGGGCCGGGCAGTTTGGGCCCTTGAAACGGGCCGAGCTATCGGGCCGAGTTATCGGGCTTTCGGGTTTGGACCCTATCAGGCCCGAACCCGGCCCGAATATACATTTGGGCTTGAATTAAGGCCCAAATCCCGGCCCAATTCTTTGCGGACTCGGGTTCGGGCCGGGCTACATGGGTCGGGTTTCGGACCGGATCGGGCTGGTCCGGCCCAATGCTCAACCCTAGTCCTACGTGCCTTGGCGGTGAGGAGCGCACGACGGCTGTTCTCCCGGGAGTAAAGTTGGCGACGATCCATTCCATCGTTGTCCTCTGTTGGAGCGGTGACGACAGCGGAGAAGGCCTCGGCTTCGACGAGGTGGGCAAGGGCGTCAGCCTCGGGGAAAGGGAGGACGTTGTAATGGGCGGAGAAGATTTTCACAGGTGGCGGAGGACGACATCGCGGGTTCGCGGCGTGGGGGGCCAGATGCGGAGAGGGGGTGAGATCATCGAGGAGGGTGAGGATACCATGGGGGATGTGGGGCGGAGGGGGAGGGGTGACCCTCCGCCATGGATGAGAGAGGTGGTGGTGGAAATGGGAGGGAGATGGATTGCTTCGAGGGGTTCTGTTCTTGTTTGTTTTAATTCCATTTATGTCCCTAAAGTTAACGTCTGTTTGCATTGGGAATGAACGACAACTAACTTGAGGGGAACAAGTGATAGAGTGATAAGAAGTCGAGGGCACAACAGATATTCCCAAAAAGGGAGGGGCGTAATTGAAATTGCAATATCTTAAAGGGACATAACTGATAAAAACTCAAAAAAATATTATGCATGATTCATGTTTTCTTTTCTCCATTTATCTTGTCTTCTCCTAACATAGTCGATGTATTGTATTCCAACTAGTATGTGAGAAAGGAGGAGTATTATGTGGAGTCACATGTCTGTTCCAGATTTAGATGTCAGATTCTAGACTAGCCGAATGCTCAGACCATACTGTTACTGTTGATATTTAGACTCGATGATCAGAGATCCTGAGTCTTCAGTTTCAGGCACGCACATGTATGCGGTTTTCTTGCATATGAGCACATGTATGCCATATTTTGTGTGGTCCACATCTTTTATGTTTCAGCCAGGGTTTTCATGTGAACCATAAGGACTCCAGAGTAGAGGACCATTCCCTATACCTTGTGGGCTAGGGTTTTCTTGTGGTTTCATAGGGATCCAGTATAGAGTAACATTCTCTGTACCAAATGGGAGAGACCCAATTCTCCGACGAGGAGACTTATTCAGACTCCATTCTCAAGTGATCGTGAACTCCAGTATGAGATCCTTCCGAGGTTCCTATGAGAGAGAACCCATTTCGAGGTCTCAATGAGAGATAACCATCTTCATAGATCTGCGTATGGATAATTAGCGATGTTCTTTTCGGTACTTTTCAGAGATGGAGCAGTTGTCCACATTGTTGTGGTGGGCCATATTTCTCCATGTAGAGACTCATTTTCAGTTGCAGTGACTCTGACAGGCGCAATACATAGCACATGCTCTCCGACGAGGAGATTCAGTTAACTCACACTCCAGCCCGTTCGTCCTCCTCAACTGCACGACATGAGAAGCAACGTCCTCGATAACAGCCGATACTTGTGCGTGTTGAGTTGATATTGTCTGTAGTGTCATGTATTGTGAGTTGAGCTTGTTTTTGTTTGTTTAAGCTGAGCATGGCATGCTCCTGCTTGAGGGGGAGTGTTGGAGTATTTGGTTGTGCGCCTCTTATGTTGGTGATGGGTAAATGGATCTCTCCAGGATCCATTTACCCCATCCAAAGTTTAGTCCTACATCTACTGTCTATGGGATGCAGAGACTCAGTGGGGGCTATATATAGAACCCCACACCCATTGTATCTAGAGAGAGAAAAGGCAATGAAGCATATCGTCCTTTGAGGCCTTCTCCCGTTGTTTCATCCCGCTCCTTAGGGAGTAGGGTTCCACGTAAATCCGTTGTGTTCTTCATATTTTTATCTTTATTTCTGATACGCTTCCGCATTCCTATTTTCTAACACTTTTAATGGGTTACATCAATATATAAAGCAATATGCTCATTTGTAATAGAATATGAAATGAAGTAAAGTTGATTAGCCCTTGGGTATATCCTCCTTTCCACTTTGAATTTCTTTCTTCTCTCAAATCCTCCAATCCAATTCTCCTCCCTTGTCTTCTCTCTTCCCACACAGCTTAGCGTGCTCCATTCAATCCTCTTACCTCAAATTCTTCTTTTCACCCCCAACAGTTCTTCCCTAAATTAATCTGCATCAATTGGTGTCGGAGCATGGAACACGAACCATTCCTACGATTCGACGTTCCTGTCGAGCATTGGAAAACGATATTCAACTTGAGTCGTCTTGGCCAAGGTTCACGATCTCGACTGAAAAAATTCAAGATTCGCATTCTATCAAGCATCGAGGTGCACTATGACTGGATTTCTGGTTAGAAGAAGAAACACTCAATAACGATGAAGATTTGCATCGTAAAACGTCAATACAACACAAGTTCAAAGAAAACATATTTATTCAAAATCAAGGCTTTAAATGTCGGATTCGATTTCATTTTGGTAAACCTGGAAAGTGAAATTCGATGGAAATTTAGTGAAATGGTCGGAAATTGGGGAAATTACTTGAAAATTCATTTTTTCTAAAATTAATATTTCTAATATTCTTTAACTCAATCAGTGAGATACAAATACACAACTTTTTGCTAATAGTAAGATATTAACTTGATATGTTACATTAAATTTCCATCCAATCACTTCAAGAGTAAAAGGTAGTATATTGCTCAAAATAAAAAATGGAACCAAAATTAGAAGCCATTAGCTTCATCACTTGAATATGAAGAGAATGGCGACATATGCAATAATAACATAGAAAAACATAGTCCAACAAAGAGTACTAGTAAAATGACATGTTATGTAAGAAATTGAAGATCAAAATGATGGCCTAGAACTTGTGTCTAACCAAAATACTTTCAACTTAGAAAATATTTGTTTTTAAAAATAAAATAAGATACAAACATACTCACAAAAAAACAAATCTTTCTAATATGTATGTCTAATAGATGCATTATCTAGCTTGCGTTTGTAAAATATATGCTATGCAAGATACAAACAAATCAGTTAACAACAAGAAATTGCATAGCATTCACAAGCACAATCTATATCTAACCTGATAGTAAGCAAATACCTATTGTTACAAAATTGGGAGGGTTGCTAACCTAGCACTCACACATCCATATGTATAACTCGGAGTAGAAAGAATCCGCAAGAAAGCGAAGACTTAAATTTCAAAATTCGATTTCATTTCACTACTATCCAGAAAGAGAATATTCGAAGAATTTTGGTGAAATCGTCGAAAAATCTTGGAAATGATTCTAACCTAGACTTTTTTTTTCCAGAACTTAGATTTTTAATATCCCTAAGTTAATAAATAAAATAAAATGCACACTTATTTGTAAAATAGAATTGTAAATATAAGTTTTGAAGTAATATTATAATCATAATCATAATACATGTTGATATGTATAATAATGTGTTGCCTAGAGTAAGAACTATATGCTAAACTGGAAGCAAAAGCTATGATAATCACATCGTCAATAAGAATGATGTGACACATATAATAACTATTAATCGAAACATATATATAAAAATAAAGAGAATAAAAAATAAAGCTCTTCAGTTAAATCTTGAACTTAACTTTTAAATACTGTGTCTAACTGATTTTGTTGGTATTTAGATCTAAAATTTAGAAACTAACTAAAGAAACTTCTTCAAACATTGTAAAACACTCTAAAGACTCAACACATCGACGAATAAATAAATGAGACTTTATCAATATATACGAATTTTGATAAAAGTGAAGGGTAGATTCTGTTATTTTTGTTGTCTCACATAATGCAATTTTGATGAAATTTCGATATCATTTCGATGATATTTTGTTGGAATCCTGGAAAAAGAAATAAGACATTATTTTGATTTCGGTGACCTAGAGAATGAAAATTTCGGAGAACATTGGTGGAATTTCTTTGAAATTTGAGGCCATGTTAAGAATGATGATTTCATTGTTCCAACTGTTGTTCTAGAAAACAATGAAGATACGAAATCCATCTTCGACAAAGGTCGTGCCGATGAAGAGTTTAAAGTTCTCGACTTGTTTGCATACGAAGCTGCTACCCAAACAACCGCTGCTTCATTGGCTCTTTCTTCCTTGCGGAAATCCAACCAGTAACGCCAACTTCCCTTGCAGCGCCAGGCTCGCCACTACCACCTCCGCCAACATTAAGTGCTTCGCGACTCCTGTTGGCGATGACAGAAGTGCTTTGTCGATCTGTCAACACATCACATGTATGCGATCCTACAAAGGGTGATGTCAAGCCCCGTTTGGCCCTCCGACAAGGGCTCTATCATCTACATAACTCCTCCCACTGCCGATGCAACTGCAACCGACCGACCCGATGCCTCTATCACAGTTGATTGAGCAACGAACTATTGTGCAACATAAAATTGCAGAGACACCACCCAGTGGGAAGCAGATCCGAGAAGTATTGTTTTAATAATCTTAGGCGATGGTGCTGGAACAAGGCTTTTCCCTCTGAGTATGAGACGAGCTAAACGTGCGAATGGTTGCGAGAAAGGACTAGATCTGGGGATAGCACTGTCGTTATCGCATAATCTGGAGATAGGCGGTGCCAAGATGGCCTCTGCCTGGAGGCAAGCTCGCTGCTGGATGATGCTTAAGGGAGGGCTTCGCCTTGAGGGGAAGGCCATTGACAGAGATGTCTAGGGTTACGTGAACTTGGGGTTCCAAGGTAGGAACCCTAGCCACCGTTTGCTGGAGAAGAAGAAATCCGCTATGCAAAAACTTGAAGAAATCCAGAACTGATTCTTGGAGTTTGCGCAACTGTTGAGGTGATAGCACGATAATTTCTAGAGTTCTATCTAAACCCTAGAACAGGCACTTGATTGAACAATAGATGAACATGACTAATCTTCAAGAATAAGCAGAAGCGAACTTCTTGATAATCGAATCTCGAACCAAAACAAAGAAAATAACGAAAAACCTTGAGAATCGAACCCGACATTAAGAAAACCGAGATTTAATGTAGAACTGTACTCCCTAAGGAGCAGGATGAAACCACGGGAGAGTGCCTTAATGGACTGATGTATGCATTGAACTTTCTCACTGGATACAAAGGGTGAGGGTCTTCTTATATAGCCCTCACTGAGTCTCAACATCTCATAGATGGTAGATGTGGGACAAAAATCACTAAACAACTAGATGTGTTAAATGGATCCTGGAGAGATCCATTTACCCATCTCCTCAAGTGACGTATATAACAAATACTCCAACACTAACCTCATGGTTTTTTTAGGAACAACTACATTCGAAAGACCAATCTCAACTGGTAGGCTGGAGTAAGTCTGGCCATAGGCACATGTCTAGAAATGAGAGGCATCGTGCAAGTACTCTTGCCTTTCCTCTGAGAATTGAGATTTGGTGATCATTTCTAGCATTTCGTATATTTATCTTTGTTATATTTATCTTTTGCTATATATATGGCTCCTTTTTGTACGGTTGTCATTGTATTTGTCCCTTGGGTATAAGAAACCCAATGGTTCCTCATATCAATCATATCATTTAGTTCTTATTTCTAATATTCACCTCAGTCAGACCAACATAATATCTCACAACCCACAACTAAGTCTGGTTAAGTAGTGTATTGACTATTGAGATATAGAGTTCACTATCTTCGGGTATTCAAGTAGTCAGAAGGCTTACAAGTATTTTGATTTTTTTAAAAGATGTTATGTTCCTTTGGATTTTTCCTTTTGTGAGTCAATTCCCTATTGCTCTTCCGTTGGTGCTAGGTTGAGTTATCGGACTTCTATGCCAAGTTTTATTTTACTTGTTCCGCCCACTCCGATTCCGGCATCAACACTGTGTATATAGTCACTGCTATACTCATGTTGTCAATAAGACATGCTTGTGTGCATACTGTAGTATCTATCACGATTGAATCATTGAGGTAATCCCTGAATACACTTTCTGTACTGGTGGCACGGAAAATATTCCTGCAGAATTAAGCCATGATTTATCTGTTGTGCTTTATGGATTTTCTGCCTCGTCTTGGTTACAAATTGACCGAGTTTGCATGATTTATGGAATTTCGTTGTCATTTTGATTCTATGAATATTTCTATGGCCAAATAATGCACATATTGGAAAAAAATATTAATGCATTTTTGAAACACGATTATTGAGTTTTTTATGATCATTACTGTCCGTGATTCTAATTACAGGATACTGTTAATTTCGAAGATACAGAAACATATGAATTTCTCTAAAGATTATTGGGAAATTGTAAGGAGAAAGAGAAATTGTGTCTAGAGGGTTTCCTTACCGTAAAGGCTGCTATGGAGATTGGGAACCATTTCTTGGTTGAATCGAGTACCGGAAGACTTTCTGATGAGGAGGAATTGCCATCTGATAAAGTTACAGGAGGGAGCTGTGATAAAGAATTTTCATTCTCTGAGGAGGTTGGTAAGAAAAGTTTCAAGTCTAAAACTCCTAAAAGTATACCACCTAAAAAAAGGAGTTTCAGTAGTTGGGGTTCAGAAGAACTGATGAGTTTCCTTGCATGTATTGGTAGAAATACCTCTAAGCCTTACACACATCATGATACAACTGAAATTGTAAAAAGATATGTATATGAACATAATCTCCTTGACCCAATCAAGAAGAAGAAGAGAGTTTTGTGCGATGACAAGCTTCATTCTTTATTTATGAAGAAAACAGTTAAACTTTTTAAAATTCATGATCTATTAGAGTCCCACTTTGCTGCTAATGAAGATTCTGAGGATGACCTTCTCTTGGGACTTGAAGATGAAGATAATTTTATTGACTGTAAAAGGAAATCAAGGAAAAATTCTGATGCCAAGAGAGCTTTTGATAGAAAGAATTGCGCTACTCCGACAATTGCCCGTACTTCGGGTCCTCGTAGCAGCTGTTATGCTTCATTGTCTGACAAAAATATCAAACTTGTTTTTTTGAGAAGGTCCCTAGTCCAGGATCTTTTAAAGAAACCTGATCTATTTGAAGCTAAAGTGGTGGGTAGTTTTGTTAGAGTGAAAAATGATCCGAAAGATTGTTTCCATTCTCTAGATAGAGTCTACCAACTTGGGCAAGTTACATGTGAGTTTTCTACCCCAAAAGTTGTCAGAATTTCTATGTTTGGTTTACAATGATATGGAACTAATTTGGCTAAAAAATGATGCAGAGTAATGATATTTTTGACATTTGCAGCCATTAGAAGGACTCAAGAGGCATATAAAATTGGAGATATCGATACAGATTTTGTTCTTCGAATATCTAATATTTGGAAAGATGTCTGCATTTCAATGTTATCTGAAGATGACTTTGAAGAGGTATGTATGAGTGTCGATAATGACAGCAACTTTGAATTGCAATTTTCAAATAGTGGACTTGATTGATAGTTTGTTTACTACTTTTTGGTGGCTCTAAACATAAATTGTGACTATAATTTTTTGGGTGTCCGTCTCTACAATGTCACACCATTATTCTTTGGTGCCATCTGGGGAGATAATACGAGTTGAATACTCGGCCCTTATTTTGTCTTACCAGATATTGTATCGAGTCTGTATATGATAGTCAATTTGGATTCTAACGAGTACATCTAAATTCAGTAGTAGCTCCAATTTGCTTTTAATGGAAAAAATCCCAAGTGTAGTAGACAGGAAAGCATTGATTCTAAAAATTGACTGATGTAGTATTTCTTTCAATATGATTCCGGCAATTCATACTTGGGTCAACTTGCCGTGGTATACCAATATGGGCGAGGTATCAGCACTACCTAACATGGGTTAGATCTTTGTTGTCTAGAATGACTGTTTTCCCATGTCCTTGAAGTTTTGTACTTATCGGATCCGAGATTGTCTTGTTGTCTTGTTAATTTGAAGGAAAAAATAGTTGCAAGTGCCTATAAATCTTCAAATTGAACTGCCCCATAAGATTTCGCTTTTTTTATGGAGGGGTTTAACCAACTCCACTCAAGCAAAGAACTATTTAACAACTTTTAAACAAGATATTTAGCCATTTATGTAAATGACTGCACAGGTTTTGAAGTTAATCATATCTTGCTGGACTTATATGAGAATGCAAACTTGCCAGGTGTACTAAATATTTTCTCTTTGCAAAATCTAAAGAATATACTTATCTTCAGGGATCTTTACACTTGTGCCCTTCCGAGTTTTTCCAATAATACTTATGTCCTTAGCTTTTGCAATTACAATTATATCCCTGTATTTTACAAAACTCAAGGTAATACCCTTCCGTTCTTACACGTACCACCATATTCCACCAACAGAAGGACTCTACTGTGCATTTTGTAAGAAAATTGGGGCATAAATGTAATTGCGTAAAAGTTGGCGGCACAAGTACAACAACAAACGACAACAACAAAACCTTTTCCCACAATTAAGTAGTGTTGGCTACATGGATTCTTCGCCTTCATTCGGATCCATCTTTGGTCAATCTCGAACTTATATCCACAAAACTAAGATCCCTTCGTATAATCTCTTTCCAATACTTCTTGGGCCGTCCTCACCCTCTCTTGAACATCCTAACACTCGCATATTCTAACTGGTGCATCGGCTAACCTTCTTTGCAAATGACTAAACCATCTTATGTGGTTTTCTCGCATCTTATCCTCGATCAGAGCTACACCAACTTTCTTTCTGATTGCATCATTTCAGATCCGATCTTTACTTATGTGTCCACATATCTACCATAGCATTTTCATTTCTCCTACAACCATTCTCTGCACATGTCTATGGTTCACATGCCAACATTCAGATCCATAGAGTATAGCAGGTCTCACACCTGCTTTGTAAATCTTTCCTTTAATTTTTAAAGGAATTTTTTTACCACAGAGAACAACAGAGGCTCCTCTGCATTTGGCCAACATGTATTTATTGTATTAGTAACATCTCCATCAATTTCCCCATCATGTTGCAAAATATATCTCGACTATATAAAAGAATCTCTCTTCTGAATGTTATCGTCGCTAATCTTTACCTCCATTCCTTCGCCATTGCTTCCATCAAAGGTGCACTCTATATATTCTGTCTTAACCCTACTTATACGGAATCCTTCAGTCTCCAACGCATGCCTTCAGATCTCAAGCTTCTCATTTACTCCATCTATAGTTTCGTCATTCAACACAATATCATCATCACATAATATACATCAAGGTAACTCATCTTGAATGTGATTTGTCAATTCATCCATAATCAAAGTAAAAAGAAATGGGCTCAAAGCTGAACTTTGATGTAAACCAATGTTGATGTCAAAATAGTCAGTCTTCCCAGACAGTGTTCTTACATAGGATAAACCCTATCATACATATCCTTTATGAGGTTAATGTATATGACATGTTCTTGTCTCTTCTCCAAAACTCTCCACAATATCTCTGTGGAATAGAATCATATCTCTTCTCCAAATCAATAAAGATCGTATGGAGGTTCTTCCTTTTAGCTCTATAAATCTGCATTGTTCTCAGCAAATGGACGGCTTCAGTAGTTGAGCGACCTGGCATGAATCTGAATTGATTTTCTTTTACTTTGGAAACTCGCCTCAACCTTCTTTCGATCACACGCTATCGAATTTTCATATTGTGAATCATCAGCTTGGTACCTCTATAATTTGAATAATTTTGAATGTCTCCTTTGTTCTTATAATGAGGTACCACAATACTCCTCCAATCTTCTGGTATTTTCTTGCTTCATCAAATAATATTGAATAGATTCGTAAGCCAAGTCAAACAATGCTCACCTAAAACTCTCCATACTTCTACAGGGATGTCATCCGGTCCTTTATCTTTCCCAGGCCTCATAACCTTCAAAGCCTCCTCTACTTCCTTTCTTTGTATTCGTTTATAGCTTGCACGATTCAAGTAACTTTCACTACTAGCTAGATCACCCAAAGTGATCTCTCTATTTCCTTCCCCAATGAAAAGTTTATGGAAGTACTGCTCCCATCTAGTCTCTATATCATTCTGAGTAACAAGCACGCGACCTTCCTCGTCCTTAATGCATCTCATTTGAGAAAGGTCTTTGGTCTTTCTTTCTCTTGCTTTGGTCAACCTGAATATATCCTTCTGGCCCTCCTTAGAATCGAGATTTTTATAGAAGACTTCATAAGCTTTTGACTTAATTTAGTTTACAGTTACAACCTTCTTTGCTTAATTCTTTGCTATTTGGTAGTTTGTGACAGTTTCCTCCGTTCTATCCTTAAGTATAGCTTTAAAGCATGCTCTTTTAATTTTTAGTTTCTCTTGCATCCCTTCACTCTACCACCAAGCCTCCTTTTGACTTGGAGCTCATCCCTTTGACTCGCCTAGCATCTCTTTGACTACCTTTCGGATACGAGATGCTACTGCCTCCCACATCTCGTTTGCACTTCCGCTACAATCCAAGATAAGTCTTCTAAAACCTTCTCCCTGAAGCTCGATTGCTTTAATGGAAGATTCCGCTATCTAGTTCTAGTGATCTTAGAAATCCCCCTTTTTTATCAGCCCTTTTATTTGCACATCCAAGACTAACAAGCGATGTTGGGTTGTCAAACTCTCTCTTGGGATTACTTTGTAGTCTTTACAACATAACCGATCTCTTCTCCTCAACGCAAAATTAATCTATTTGTGTTCTAGTTGGGCCACTCTTATAAGTAATTAAATGCTCATTCCTCTTATTGAAGAGAGTGTTTGCTATGAAAAGATCATATACAACAACAACAAAGCCTTTTCCCACAATTAAGTAGGGTCGGCTACATGGATTCTTCGCCTCCATTCAGATCTATCTTGGGCCAATCCCGAGCTTATATCCACAAAACTAAGATCCCTTCGTATGGTCTCTTTCCAACACTTCTTGGGCCGCCTCTCTTAGCCGGCTCAACATCCCAACACTCGCATCTCCTAACTGGTGTATCAGCTGATCTTCTTTGCAAATGTCCAAACCATATTAAGCGATTTTTTCGCATCTTATCCTCGATCGGAGCTACACTAACTTTCTTTCTGGTTGCATCATTCTGAATCCGATCTTTACGTGTGTGTCCACACATCCACCTTAGCATTTTCATTTCTGCTACGTCCACTCTCTGCACATGTCTATGGTTCACATGCCAACATTCAGATCCATAAAGCATAGCAGGTTTCACGGCTGCTTTTTAAAACTTTCCTTTAATCTTTAAAGGGATTTTCTTATCACAGAGAACAACAGAGGCTCCTCTTCACTTTAACCAGCCTGCATTTATTCTATTAGTAACATCTCCATCAATTTCCCCATCATGTTGCAGAATAGATCCCAGATATCAAAAGGAATCTCTCTTCTGAATGTTATCGTCACCAATCTTCACCTCGATTCATTCACCATTGCTTCCATCAAAGGTGCACTCCATATATTCCGTCTTAGCCCTAGTTATACGAAATCTTTTAGTCTCCAACTCATGTCTCCAGACCTCAAGCTTCTCATTTATTCCATCTATAGTCTCGTCAATTAACACAATATCATCAGCAAATAACATACACCAAGGTAACTCATCCTGAATGTGACTGGTCAACTCGTCCATATGAAAAGATCATATGCCGTTATAAAATCCAGAATGATTTTTCCCTCTTCATTTCTATCCCCAAAATCATGTCCTCCATGAACACTAGCATACCCTGAAGTATCTTTTCCCACATGTCCATTACGATCTCCACCTATGCAAATCATCTTTCTTTGTGGGATTCCTTGTAAAATCTTATCCAAATCCTCCCCAAAAGCTTGTTTTATCCTTTCATCTAAACTAATTTGCGGTGCATAAACTAAGATGATATTCATAATTTCGTTTTCAAGCACCAATTTTAGCAAAATAATCCGATCCTCGAATCTAGTACTTCAACTACGCAATCCTTCAAATCCTTATAAACAACCACTTCGATACCGTTTCTGCCCTTATCTTTACGTGAATACCAAAGTTTAAAGTTTGTCTTCTCGATCTCCCTTGCTTTCTCTCCAACCCATTTAGTCTCTTGAAGACATAGTATATGAATCTTCATTCTTTCCATTGTATCCATTATCTCCATCAATTTTCCAGTTAAAGTGCCAATATTCCAACTACCAATCTGAAACTTCCTTTGCAATCTTTTTTGGACTAACTTTTTTACTCGCATGCGTCCGTTATGCAAGAACCCTTGCGGATATTAGACTGCATCCGGACGGTGATGCAGCGGAACTAGCTCTATTTGCACGCCCTCATACTTATATTTACGTGATCCTAATATAAGTATGATGGCGGCACAAGTGTTATTGGAAAAACTTAGAAGGGCACAAATTTAGAATACTTACTCTTTAATATCAAGTAACGTTTTCAATGATGCAACAAATGTCTTCAGAGTTAGATTTTTCTTTTAAACACCTATACATGATGCTGATATGTTGCCGGTAAAAGATGTGCACTTTTATATATGAGTTATGTCATGTATTTCACATATTATTTAGAATCCCTTTGTAATTATAAATCTTGTGCCTTGCAAGTATTGTAGTCAGAAAATCAATCAGAGTTCCTTGTGACTTTATTTGCAAGTTAAATCCTAGCTTGTGTAACCTTTTAGAGTTCAATGGCAGATAGAATGTGAAAACCTGCGTCAGCTGGTGAAGAAAGGTCTTCATCCAAGACCATTGATTGTAAGCATATTTTTAATGGATATATGTTCTTGAATACAGCTCTTTTTCCTTCATGTGCATGCTTATGAAATGGTGTACATCGTTAAAAATGGATGTTCTCTGTTGTCATTGACGTTATCTTGGTTTCCATCTATGATGTGCATTAGATACTATATCAATGTAATTTATATTTGTTACGTATCGCGGAAATAGAACACGCACAAACGATCAAACAAGCAAGTACGAAGACATGAATTTATAATGTTCACCCTTAAATGTAGGATCACATAATATAAGTATGATGGCGTGCAAATAGAGCATCCAAATTAGGCTAACATATTGCAATCTTAGTATAGAAAAGAAAACCTGGACATAGCTTTAAATGCAATGCAAATGGTAAAAGAGACTTGCATCAAACATGGGACACGTTTCTGGGACTAATCTGACATTTTGTGTAGTCCTTTTCTTTCAAAAAATTTTATGTAATCCATCGGCATCTCGTCATTCTTTTGGTATGGAGCTGTATTCATTTTTTGAAGGGTTGGTTGTGCTGATTTCTTTTGCCTGCATTAAAATTTCATTCAATAAGATTCTGTATGATTATTATTAGGTGTGGCTACCAAATTGTTGCCACCCAGACATCTTTTTTCAAATAGGGCAGGACTCATTTCATCTCCATCATGTGCATTATGATAACTTGCTGCAAATTCTCTTGGCTAGAAAACCATAGACAATTGAAAATAGTAAAATATCACTTATTTGTATATTCAAGTAAGGCATATTACGTTTTTCTGAAGTATACTAGTTTTGCATGTCATAAACCCTACCTTTATGGGGATTTATGTTTCATTTCGATGCTTGATATTCTTACGTGCCTCTTTGCAGATAGATTTCGTGAAGAAAGTCACCGCTCTCCACAAGGACATAACCATTCATGTAATAACTGAGTATTTTGCACATGTTTTTTATCTATATTCCGAAAAAAATGTTTAGTTAGTATTCTATGTTTGGTAAGAGTCTATTTGGGGTTTTTCTTCTTATGCTAATCATTCTTGTACATTTGTAAACTGGGTAGCAGGATTGTCTGGCACAACTGGGACATAGGGGTCCTGACTTGCACATTAATTCTTGACCTAAGAAAGAGGGTACTTAATTCAACAATTAGGTCATGTAATTGTTAGTACTAACATGTATAAACGACGGAGTCTAGTGCATTAGTTGGGTAACCAATAGTTTGATTCAATTTTTTAAAGGCTATTTTCAGCTGGAGGGATTGGGACGGAAGGGAAAGGGGATGGAAATGTGCGGAAAGGAAAGGAATGCCTTATTTTTGTTGTGTTTTGTTGAGATACTATTCATCTTATCTTTCTTTTATGTATTTTCTATTCTTTCCATTCTCTTTTTGTAATTTGTTCAACGGGTCTCTCCTCTATATAAGAGAATTCTAGGGACTCATGAATAAGCAAATCATCGTTTTCTCCCAACATGGTATCAGAGCGATGATCCTATACAAGAGTTTGACTATCCCACCAATGCCCTAGCCCTCACTTGCCAGCCTTCGTGTGTGTCCCTTTGCGCAACCGGCAGGGCCCTGCACGCCGCACAACAACCCCCCAACCCCACCCCCCGCATGCCGCCTCCGCGTTACTGTTCGGTGGCTCCAGCACCCCCGTGCCGTTGCTGCGCGTCATAGCGCAACCCCTCGCGCCTCTCGATGTTGTATACGTCCAACTGCAGTTTGAAACGGTCTGATTTTGACTGGAAAACGTGATATCAGACCTCTAGATCATGTTTTTCGACCCTAGCGCGGATCGATGATTAACGAGGATGGTTGTGTGAGTCTACATGTACAACTAGTTCTCTATATGATCATGTAAACTCGCTCGGATCGGTCTTTCTCTCCAGTCGAGTTCCGTTTTGGCCTTCTTTCTCATCATGCCAGAAAATAAGGGTGCCATTTTCTCTGTCTGGTGCCTTGAAAGGCTTGGCTCCCATCATGAAGATGGATGGGACCGACTATGAGTTGTGATCCATGCGGTTTCTGATTCTTATGCAGTGCAGTAACATGGAGCACATTCTTACAAAGCCAGAGCCAACAGGTAAGGCTGGGGACAATGTTTTGTAGAAGCATGATGACACGCGTTTGGCCCTCTGGGACATTCACTATAGAGATCGCCAACGATATTGTGAACCAGTCCACCGCTAAGGCGATGTGAGATATTCTCGCAGCCACATATGCCTAAGCAAAGAATGAGGTCAAGATTCTTCAGCTACAATTTGATATATACATGACCAAGTAGAATGGTTGTCCTCTACATATGTTCTAATCTTCGCTTCGTAGCATGTTTGAGAAGCTTTACAGCTTCATGTCTGTTACCATTTCCACGGAGCTTCAAATGGCATATGGGAACTCCTCGATTGCTAGAGTTTTCTTGGCAGTCCTGGATCCAGAGTATGAGACTGCACGTGCACAACTCCTTACGCGACCATACCTCCCATGGAGGAGGTCTACAGTTGTCTCAGCAGGTTTATCCCATCTACTGCCACCACATAGACCTCCTCAACGATGACTGCATCTCGCCATGGGGGGGGGGTTCTATGCAGTTTAGAGGGAATGGTCCTCGCGACAGAGAAGGTGGACGTTAGCGTGTCCCCTACACCTACTATCTTCGTCCAGGTCACACCGAGGACACATGCTGTCAAAAGCATGGATACCCTGCATCTGCTCGAGTGGTAGAGCAGATTGAGCCTCCAGAAACTCCAACTCCTTTAGCAGATCCTCGTCTTGATGATATTGTCTCTCGTATATGGGAGATTATGACTCCTGTACTAATACATGTTCCTCAGATGCAGCTGCTGCTAGAGCCTCTTCGAGCTCCTCAAATAGAGCATGTGCTTTTACCGGTTGTAGCAAGGCAAATTTGATAGTGGATCACGGACTCTGGTACTTCCCATCATTTGTATGGAGATAGAGTCGAGTTCAGTTCCTTACAGTTCTATACCCCATGATAGATGGGTCATCATTGCGAATGGAGTTTACTTTTTTTGAGACCAAAAAAGGGGGGAGACACTCAACGGTGTTCGCCCCAAAGTTTATTTAAATATAACAAAGAAAGACAAAGAGAAACAATATCAAAATGCTACAATAAAGGTCCCAATCACCCACCAATCTTGCGGAGTGTTCCCAAATATTTTCCTTATAGTTAGTTTGCCCAGATAAAAGAAGCGCATTTCTACCCAGCCACAGGGCCCAGATAATAGCAATAGGTCTAATTAACTCCTGCCGGGGTCTATTCCTGTTTCTCACCAAGGAGCCGCAAAAAGAGGCCAGGTCCGTCGTGCACGTCCAAGCCAGATCAGCCCCACCCCATATCCATGGAAGGACATATCGATATCGATATCGATATATCGGCGATATATCGCCGATATATCGCTATATCTAGGAATCTTTCTGAAGAAATTGCCTGAAATCGGATATATCGATATATCGATTTTGATATCGGTCCCATGTCGATATGGATATATCGCCGATATATCGCCGATATATCGGGATACGGCCTTCCATGCCCATATCAGATACGTTTTCGCACATTTGAAGAACATGTGTTCAAGGGTCTCAATCGCCTCATCGCACATGAGACATCTATCAGAGATGGAGCCCAGAAGCCTAGCACAGCGGTCCCTCATCATCAATCTTTGCCTTAACAGTCACAAAACAAATCCAACACGTTTTAAATTTCGCGAAATTTCGCCGAAATTTCGGTTTCGACAGGGAGGGTCTTTCGAAACACCTATATATATATATCGATTTCCCGGATTTCGACCGAAATGGGTCGAAATATCGGTGATATTTCGACATTTCGACTATTTCGACATTTCGACCCATATCGATCGAAATTCACGTTTTCAGTTCAAAATTTCTCGGATTTCGACCGATATGGGCGAAATTTCGCCGATACCTATGTAAATTAACGATATTAATCATGTGATCTTAATATCATTTTACTAATACTAACTTCTAGTATTTACCAATTCTGGTAGGGTATGGTGCAACAGGGGGGATGCATACAATGTTTCTTCAACGTAGGGAGCTTCACCTCCCTTCGCAAAAAAGAGATGAACGCAACTCTATAGATTCTAGAGATTTGCTATAGCTTCTTTGCTTGATTCCTTTTGTCTTTTATCTTTCTAAAAAATATCATCTTTGCTGTAAAGTCTATAATTATATATGCAATTCACTAGAACTGCATCTATGACTGTATTTCTATGAACTAAACATTGTCTTATTAATAATTATCTATATTTTAGAATAAAAATACTCATCTATTTTTCTGAACAAAAGACATTTTATAAGTATTTTTAACTTAGTTATTTTAATTTCGATTCCAATATCTATCAGTCAGCTCAATGATATGCCCCGATATGTGCGATATAAGGCATATGGATGAGAGATATGTGTAATATAAGTGTGCATTTGTTAGCTATTATTGTTTTAAGAACTTGAATTTAATGATATCCATTTCCAACATGTATCAATCAATAATCAGCCTTAACAACGAAATGACCGATATGACCGATATGTGCGATATAAGGCATATAAATGAGAGATATGTGTGATATAAGTACGCATTTGTTAGCTATTGTTGTTTTAAGAACTTGGATTTAATGAATCCATTTCCAATATGTATCATCAATAATCAGCCTTAACAGCGAAATGATCGACATGACCGATATGGCCGATATGTGCGATATAAGGGGCATATATGAGCAATATGTATGATAAAATTATGTATATGTGAGCTATTTATTGTTGTAAATAACTTGAAAGATCTTAATTTGCAAAAAAATGGTCAAAAAATGACTTTTTGAGCCATTTTCGAAATTTCCACCGAAATCGTCGAAATTTCCCGAAATATCGGCGAAATTACGGTATTGGAGGTGACCGAAACGAAATCGAAATCGAGATTTCGAACCCCTGACGTTCAGAGAGGCCCATACTCCAAAGGAAGGCGCAATCCCGAAGCAAATCGTCCGAGCGCGATGGGGGCGGTCTGCATATCGCCCCAAAAGCCATCCTGACTGAGAAGGTGCCCTTACGCCACACCCAATGGTCTCTTCCCGCAGACGGTCTTCCCATTTCCTTCAAAGAATCCAGCATCATTAGAAATTCCTCGAGGCGTTGGTCCGAAAAATTTGTGGAGAAAGTGGGGAACCAATTACCATCTGACCAGTAAGATGCAACAGACACATTCTTATCAGTAGCCAAAGCGAAAAGGCGTGGGAAACGCGTACTCAGGGACCCCCATCCGTCCAAACATCAGTCCAGAAGGCAAAGGATTCCCCGTTGTCGAGCACCGGCCTGAACAACGAGCGATGACGGGAAAAGACCTCCATCATCCCCTTCCAGAATGGCGTGGAAGACCTCAAACGAACCTCAGGCTGCGGCGGCGCATCAAGCACATCATAAATCTTACGCAAAAGGCTGCAGCAAATATCTTCATCAGGGCCCCAAACTCTGCTCGCCCATTTCAAAAGCATGGCCTCATTCATTTCGTCCAGCCTCCGGATTCTCAGGCTCATCGCCTTTTTAGGGAGCGTGATCACATCCCACTCAACGAGGTGGCATCCACCCGATTTACCACCGTGCCTGCCCCATAAGAAGTTACGCATTAGTTTCTCAAGACAACTACGGATCCCTTTCGGCATGCGACGAGTGGACAAGAAGAACACGGGGATCGAGTTTAGTTACCCATCACATGACAAGGGGAGGTGCATTTGATGCCTTCCATGCGCCAACTGAATGTTTTATATGCTCCTGATCTTCAGAGGAACTTATTTTCTATTAGACAAATCACGAAGGACCTACATTGTCGTGTCATTTTGACCCCTCTTCTCTTATGTTTCAGGACATACTCATGGGCTAGGTGATTGGATGTGGATGTAAGCAACGAGGGCTCTACAAACAAGGTCCAACCTCCTCATGCTGATGCCTCTACTACTCCTACTGGACCAGTCTCATCGTACTTGTGACATCTTTGTTTTGGCCACCTTCCTCTGCAGAAGCTGTGTCATGTCCTAGTGGTGGGTGAAGGGTGCAACTTTTTAGAGAAATGGTTGTATGATGATGAAATATATGTAATGATATATAAGTGCGTAGGTGTGAGAATGGAGTGGGTTGATAGATTGTGATTGTATAAGATAGAGATGGAAGGGAGGGAAGATGCTGCACACCGACAGAGAGCTCGTGGTTCTCGATGACAGTCGGCAGGAGCACATATTTTCATGCGGTCTTTCTTCTAGGGCAAGGCTTGCCAGTTTGGGAAGTATCACCATTTTTCTTTTCCTGGTCATCCGAATCGTAGCAATACTATGTTATTTGAGTTTATTCACTTTTATATTTGTCGGAGTATTTGGTTGTGTGCATATGAGTTGTAGGAGAGTAAATGGTTCTCTCCAGGATCCATTTACCACATCCATATGTTTAGTCCCACATCTACCAGTGTTGGGACTTGGAGGCTCTGTAGAGGCTATACAAGGAGCCCCAGACCTCTTGTATCCATTGAGAAAGTGCAATGCAATATCCGCCCCTTTGAGGGCTTCTCCCGTGGTTTCATCCCGCTCCTTAGGGAGTGGGGTTCCGCATTAATATCCCGTCTTATGTTCAAGTTTTCTATCTTTATTTCTGATACGCTTCTGCATTCTTTATTTTTCTAACATGGTATTAGATCGGGTTCGATTCTCGAGGAGTTTATAATTTTCATGTTTTTATTTCTTCGAGATTCGATTTGTTTTATTTCTTCGAGATTTGATTTGTTGAGACATTCAGTTCGAAAGCATTGTTTTGGAATTCGTGATTCACGTTCTAAGGTTTCTCGGTTGAAACCATAATTCAAGGAGAGAAACATCTTCTCTAACAAGTCGCAGTTCCCAGGAGGGGAACCCTAGCGATTCCAGGGCTCCTCTCGATTCCAGGCAGGGCTCTTCCCTCCAGGCGATGCCCTCGTGAACTCTCAAGTTGCGCAGATCTCCAGGGCGATAAGCCCCATCACCTTGAAACTCTCATACTCGGTCCCTCGAGGCGGAGCGTACAGGTGCTCCAGGCGGAGCGCACAGGAGCAGACCAACAACATCTAGGCGGGAGGCTCATCTCCCTAGGCATCGACATCCTTCGCTGGTGACAAAGGGGCCCCGATGGCCCGAGGTTCCCAGGTAATTCCCCTGCGCCCAGATCGCCGTGCAGATCCCAGGCGGAACCCCATCGTCCGCTCTGCACATTTCTCGTGCGCATCTCCGATAACAGGCGATGCTATGCTCTTGCACCTGGCCTCCTTGCGGCTCCCTCCATCCACCAGTAGGCGGCGGAGCCTCACATCTCCGAGCAGTGCGTGCTCAAGACCTTCCTCCATGCTGGCATCCTCTCACGCGACATCGCGCGATTCTCCGGGCCACAGATAGAGGTGGCCTTGTTGAACCTCCCTCGTCTTGCGCCGGCAGCGCGTGGCAAACTCCATCGCACGCAGGCCCAGGCGCGTGCCTCCTTCAGATGCGGTGGGCCCCATCACAGCGCATCCTTGCGTGATTTGCGGCGCTTCATCATCTCTTGGCGGCGCGAGGGGCTTCCAGTCTAGGCGGCACGACTTGCAGAGCTTCGAAGGGTTCTCAAGAGAACCCTAAATAAGGGTCCCGCCAATGCAAAAAAGGGGCTATTTCATTGGGAGCCCTGTTGGGCTGATTTTTTGAAAAAAAGGAGAGAGAGGGATATGGGCCTAGCTGAGTAAAAACACGCTGCAATTAGTCTTGGGCCAAGTGGGCTGTGCTTTTATCGTTACAAAAAAAAACCGCAGCAATATCTTTGGGTCCAATGTTGGACGTAAAAAAATGTATAATTTTTTTAAAAAGGAGGGACACGTACAAAATGAAAAGCCATACGCATATTTGCAAAAAAGGGGGAAAAGCCGAAAAAATTGCAACGAGTAAAAAACAGATTAACAAAATTATTATTAAAAAAATCAATCGAGGCGACTATTAAAAAAAGAGGAAGATGATGAATGAAATAGCTGTAAAATGCATGTTTTTCTATCCCCATTATCTTGTCTTCTCCCAACTTGGTCGACGACAGTCATTCCGACCAGTATGGGAGAAAAGGGGAGTATGTGTAGAGTCACGGACTCAATTGTCAGATTCTCCAGATTCAAAGGCCAACCAGATTTCCAGACCTTACAGTTTTGCAGATGAAGATTCTCTATACGCAGTTTCAGACTCGACGAGTCCACAATTTGATGCATAGTTGTTCAGACTCGACGATTGATTCCGGGTGCTCAATTTCAGATACACACGTGTTTGCGATCTTTTCAGATGTGTACATGTTTGCCATCTTTGTCGTGGTCCCCATCATTCTTCTCGTTTTATCGGCCAGATTTTTTCATGTGAGTCGTAGAGACTCTAGAGTAGAGGACCATTCCCTATGGGCATGGGTTTTCATATGGTATCATAGGGACTTTAGAGTAGAGTACCATTCTCTGTACCAGATGGTAGAGACCCAGTTCTCCGACGAGGAGACTTCTTTCAGACTCTATTCTCCAGCGACCGCGAACTTTGACGAGCATCGCACTTCCATGGCCCTTTTCTGTTCGACCTTTTCCAGAGTTGGAGTAGTTTGTCCACATGTTTTGGTGGACCAGAGTACTCCGACGAGGAGACTCATTTCCAGTTGCAGCAACTCTGACAGGTGCAGTTCAGAGCGCATGCTCTCCGACAAGGAGATTCAGTTGACTCACTCTCCAGCCCGTTCGTCCTCCTCACCTGCACGATATGAGAAGCAACATCCTCGACAACAACGACAGTTGTGCGCGTTGAGTTGATATTATGTGTAGTGTCTTGTAGCGTGAGTTGAGTTTCTTTATGTTTGTCCAGGCTGAGCATTGCATGCTCCAGCTTGAGGGGGAGTGTTGGAGTATTTGATTGTGCGTCATATGAGTTGTATGGGGATAAATGGATCTCTCCAGGATTCATTTACCCCATCCATATGTTTAGTCCCATATCTACCAGTGGTGTGATTTGGAGGCTCTGTGGAGGCTATATAAGGAGCCCCAAACATCCTGTATCCATTGAGAAAGTGCAATGCAATATCCGTCCCTTTGAGGGCTTCTCCGTGATTTCTCCCTGCTCCTTAAGAAGTAGGGTTCCACGTTAAAATCCCGTCTTATGTTCAAATTTTCTATCTTTATTTCTGATACGCTTCTGCATTCTCTATTTTCTAACAATATTTGAGATCTGAGTCAGTTTCCTGATCACCAGGGACACCGTTTTTATCATATTGATGTGGATGACTATTCTAGACTTTCTTGGGTCTTTTTGTTAAAAAAAAGCTGGTTATGCCATAAATCTTTATTAATGAAGTGAAGAACAATTTCTCTGCTAATGACTATTGTCAAGTATTACGATCTGACAATTCCTTAGAGTTTTGCACTTTACAACTATCCGGGTTCCTCTGGTCTTTTGACATCATACACCAGGCCTTGTGTGCCTATGCATCCCATCAGAAGGGTGTCATCGAATGCAAATGCCGTCATTTCCTCGATGTGACCCGAACTCTTTTGATTCAGAGCTGTGCCCCTTTCTCTTATATTGGTGACGCAGTCCTCACAACTTGGTACTTGGTGAACCGTTTGCCATCTTCTGTTTTAGGAGAAAATGTTTGCTTTCTCGATTGCGTTTCTCGAGAAGGACATGTTCTCCCTTATACCCCGAGTGTTTGGCTCTGTAGCCTTTGTTCACAATCTGACGCATGGTCGTGACAAGATCTCCCCTAGAGTTGTCAAATGTGTCTTTGTTGGCTACTCTCATATCTAGAAGGGATACCATTGTTTTGATCCGCTTCGATGGAAATACTTTGTTAGTGTCGATGCCACCTTCTTTGAGTCTATTATATATTTCTCTCCTACATGTGACAGGTTGACTCCATCTGACTCTGGTGAGGAGGTATACATGCCTCCTATGGTTCCACCAACTCCAGTACCTACTTTGCCTCCACCAGCTCTACCACCACCTTCTTTAGTACCTACACATGCTCTAGTGACTACCCTTGACTACCGCCCAATGCTTTGACTCAGTTTTTGCTACGCGTGTTTAGTTAGCTCTGCTCATGGGTCCTTTCCCATCATCCAACACGCCTCAGGTATGTAATGAGCACATTATTTCTACTGATGACACTACTGAGTTGTATATACAGCAAGATTCTATACAGGCTGAGGAGGGTGCCCTCTCAGGAGGGTAGTTTACAGGCTCAGGAGGTGGTGGATGATCTAGATGTACCTATTGCTCTGCAGAAGTAGAGACGTACTTGTGCTACATATCCTCTTGCAGCTCATGTCTCCTTGAGAAGACTCTCAGAGGACTTCAAGAAATTTACCATGGCACTATCTGGCGTGGAGATACCACAGACGCATCAGGAGACCATACAAGACATTCAATGGCATCTTGCCATGAAGGAGGAAATGGTCGTGCTGCAGTCGTGTGGCACTTGGAGCATTGTTACAGCTCCTGCACGAGCATCTGTTGTTGGATGCAAGTGGGTATTTATGGTAAATCACCAAATAGATGGCAACGTAGATCACTATAAGGCGAGAGTTGTGGTACGTGGGTCACCCAGACATATGGGGTGGACTATCATGCTACCTTATCTCTAGTGGCTAGATATTCTACACTGTGTATTCTTCTTTCTATTGTAGTGACACAGGATTGGCCTCTATATCAGCTATATGCGAAGAATTTATTTCTTTATGGTGACCTACAAGAGGAGGTCTACATGCATCAGCCGCCTGAAATTTGCTGTCGAGGGGGAGTGCCAGAAGGTTTGCATGCTTCATAAGTTGATCTATGACCTTATGCAGAGTCTAAGAGCATGGTTCCAGAAGCTCTCGGACTTGATATATCAAATCAGACTTCTTAGATCGAATGTCGATCATTCACTGTTTGTTCAAAGGACTCAACGAGGTACTATTGTCATACTTGTTTTTGTTGATGATATCATTATTACTGGGGATGATGAGTAAGGCATCTAGACTGTTAAGGATTTCCTAGGTCAACAATTTGTGACCAAAGACCTTGGCATTATACGCTACTTCCTTAGATGAGAGTTTTCCCAGGAGCCAACGAGGTCTGGCGATGACCCAGAAGAAGTACATTACAAATATTCTCTTTTAGACATGCATGTCAGATTGCATGCCTGCCAGTACTCCCATGAACCCGAGGATGAAGCTGTATGATGATGACACTGAGGAGGTAGACAAGAGGAGGCACAAGGAGCTCGTTGGGAAGCTCCTATCTGTGGCCATCACCATGCCAGATATATCCTTTGCACTTTGCAGTATGCAAAGTGAGTCAGTTCATGGAGCAGCCTAGACAAGCTTATATGGATGCAGTCCATATGATTCTGAGGTATCTGAAGGCCTCACATGACATTGGTTTTTCTATTCTGCAGAGGTACATCCCTTGGTGTTACAACTTGTGCAGTGTTCCTTGGTATCATGGAAGAGCAAGAAGCATACAATGGTTGCCATATCCTGTGCAAAATCAGAATACATGACCATGACAGAGGCTAGTACATATATAATGTAGGTCAGATCTGTTCTTACCGACCTAACGGTTGAGGTGCCTATTCCCATGCACCTCCAATGTGACAACCAGTCTCTTCTCTTCATCGCCAACAAACCAACCTTCCATGAGAAACCATGCATATTGAGTCAGTCTGTCACAAACTCGAGACATGATACCTAATGGCCTCATCTCCATTACTCATGTTTGCTCGGGAGATCAGACGACAAATGTACTTACCAAGTCCCTACCTGGTGGGCCTTATCGGATATGTTGTCCAAGCTAAGCATGATTGATATATACGCTCGAGATTGAGGGGGGGAGGGGTGTTGAAATACTATTCATCTTATCTTTCTTTATGTATTTTCTATTCTTTCCGTTCTCTTTTATGTGACGAATCTCTCCTCTATATAAGAGAAACTCTAGGGCCTCTTGAACAAGCAAGCCATCATTTTCTTCCAACATGTCTTAATAAAGGGGAATGAAAGGGAAGAGAGGAGGTGTGGGTGGAAAAGGAAGAAAATAGTGAAACACATATTATTACGATTTGCTTTGTACCCTTAATCATATCTTTTTAGAAAGGGTAGTATAATCATATTTCCTCCTATGAAGAAAAGAGGGCTAAAATGGTATATAAACAATCCCTACACAAATAGAAACAACTCCACCAATAATAGAAAACCAAGCTCATCTCTTAGCAATGTAATATTCAACAACTCCTATGCAAATAATCAAATTCCATAATTCTCTCAACAATTCCTTTCTAGCTGGGGCACGGAATGCTCAACTTGGACAACATAAAACTCAACAAAATCAAGCCGATTATATAACTCTGTTGGAGTGGCTTCATCACCTGTGTCGATGGGTAATTGGATCCCTCCAAGGGTCCAATTACCTCATCCAGCGGTTTAGTCTCACATCTGCTATATGTGGGAATTGGAGGGTCAATGGAGACTATGTAAGAAGCCCAGACCCGTCGTAACAGATGTGAGAAAGTGCGATGAACACATGAACCCTTTGCGGTATTCTTCCGTGGTTTCATCCTTCTCTTTAGGAAGTAGGGTTCCACATAAAATCTCGTTATTCTTATTGTTTATTCTATAACTCTGATATACGCATTCATATTCTTCTTTTCTAACATGGTATCATGAATTTTATTTTTTTTTATTCTTATGAAGATTATTCATTCATTGTTCAAGATCGATCAAGTTCGAGTTTTATTTTTTTGGGATTTCTTGAAACCCTAATTTTCAATCGTCACAAATTTTTAGAAGATCGATATGTATAGATTTACTATTGTTTGATTCAAGATCAAATTCTAGGGTTTTTTCTTATGAAAACCTATTTTCTGCATGACAGCGACGGCTAGGTTTCTTTCAATCGGAACCTTAGATTCAAGGCACAATCTGTGGCGTTCATTGCATCGCCCCTTCGCAGCCTCCTCATGCGATACCTTCAGACGACGCTCAAGGCCAGCTCCAGAGCTTCGATCTTCTCCGCCAAGGTGCTGCTGCACCGTTATCTCAGTTTGGCGGTGCCCTTGTTTCCAGGGCAGTGGGTTCTCCAAGGTGATAGCGCAACACCTTCCCATGGTGGCGTCGACATCGTGGAACTTCAAGCAACGCTACCTTGATCGCATCTCCCGTCACAGAAGAAGCTTTCTGTAACAAGTCTCCTCTCTTGGAACCCGACTCCATCTTTAGTGAAACTCCTCTCACGCTGCTCCATCTCTAGTGAGCCTCCTCTCACGCTGCTCCATCTCCTATCCCGACTCTAATAAAGGCGATACGATTCTGGCCACCATATCCAGACGACATCGATCCCAAGCAACGACGGCGACATATCCGCCCTTGCACGAGTTTTCTCCAGGCGACGACGATCTGGGAGCAGCCCCATTGGGGGCGGCGTAGGTTCGTAAGATATCCCGTGAGGGGAACCCTAAATAGCAGCATAGCTCCTTGAAATTTTTTTATTATTTTTTTGTAAAGGCCCATTGAGTCCACTGTTAAGAATTTAAAAAAATGAAGAGAAGAAGGGCCAAGAAAAAAAGAGTCGAGAGTTTTTTTTTTCAAAAAAATTATTTAGGAAAAAGGTTCCTACAAAAAAATAGTATGCAATTTTTTTGAAATAATGAGGAGACGGGTAAAAAAAAGGAAATAGTCGGAAAAAATGTTCTAAAAAATTGTGAGAAGAAAAGCTGATTTTTTGAGTTTGGCTTATGTGGTTTTTTGTTTCTCCCCATCTTTTTAGGTCTTCTCCCAACTTTGTCGATGTCATTGTGTTCCGTCAAGTATGGAAGAAAAGTGGAGTATTTATAGAGTTTTGCAGGTATGACTCCAGATTCTCTAGTCCTGATGTCGAGTCAGATTTCAGACTCTACCATTTTTCAGGTTCAGACTCGATGTTTAGATTAATTCCGAGTTTGTAGTTTGATGCGTGCATGTTTGCCATCATTTGTGTGGTCCCCATCATTTGTTTTTGGTCTCCGAGTTTTCATGTGATCCATAGGGACTCCAGAGTCGAGATCCCATTCTCTATGCTATGTGGGCCAGAGTTTCATGTAGTTTCATATGGACTCCAGAGTAGAGATCCCATTCTCTGAGCCAGTATGGGAGAGACCCAATCCTCCGACGAGGAGACTTTCAGCTTCCATTCTCTAGCAACCGTGGACTCCGACGAGGCTGTTTTCACGGCCTTTTCAGTTTGGCCCTTCAGATATGGAGTAGTTGTCCACATGATTCTGCCTTCTACATGTGGCAGGCTAGAGTACTCAGACAAGGAGGTTCGTTTCAGTTTCAATGCCTCTGACAGGCGCAATACAGAGCACACGTTCTTCGACGAGGATACCTAATTCAACTCATACTCTAGGTCGTTTGTTCCTCCTCACCTGCACGACATGAAAAGCAATGTCCTCGACAACAACTGACAGTTGTGTTTGCGTTAAGTTGATATTATTTGTAGTGTCTTGTATTGTGAGTTTGAGATTTCTTTCTGTTTGTCCAAGCTGAACATTGCATGCTCCAGCTTGAGGGGGAGTGTTGGAGTATATGTGTCACTTGTGTAGATGGGTAACTGGATCCCTCCAAGGGTCCAATTACCTCATCTAATGGTTTAGTCCCACATCTACTATCTATGAGGCTTGGAGGGTCAGTGGATGCTATATAAGAAGCCCCAAACCCACTATAACAGATGAGAGAAATTGCAATGAACACATCTTCCCTTTGTGGCATTCTCCCGTGGTTTCATCCCGCTCTTTAGAGAGTAAGATTCCACATAAATTCTCGTAATTTGTATTGTTTGTAGAGACTTATATATGTTACGTTTTGTTGTTCCGTAATTTCTATTTATATTTTGTAAGACTCTGTAATTTACCCAAGGGTTTTCTCCCTATATAAGAGACCCGAGGGCTCTATGGAATAACACATCAGAGTATTGTTTACTCTAACATGGTATCAGAGCCAAAACCCTAACCCTAGGGTTTTTCTCCACCCGCCCCCCTCTCTCCAGCCGCCGCCGCCGCCAGCCAGGGCTCCAGCCCTCCGCTAGCCCTCCGCCAGCCCTCCGCTGGGCCCTAGTCCTCTGCCAGTCCTCCGCCAGCCCTCCGCCAGGACTCCAGCCCTCCGCTGGGCCCCTCCCTACCGCCCACGGTGCTGCCAGCCCTCTGCCGTGCAACCCCCAGCCATTCCCCGCGCCGCCAGCCCTCCGCTGGACCTCTCTCGGCCGCCACAGGTGCCGCCAGCCATCCGCCAGGCATCTCCTAGCCACTAGCGGTGCCCAACCTCAACGCCGGGTACCTCTAGTTGCTGCCTCTCCTTTCCGCCAAGGCGTCCACAGTCTCTCTTCGTCCCCGGGGAGGCTCAACTTCGGTCGGTTCCGGAGATATGATGGATTCAAGTGCATAACGTCTACATATGCACTTGAATCCTCACATGTCAAGGTAGACACCAGTTTCTTGGTCTATTTTTCCTAGTTGTTCTTCTCCAGCAGTATGTCAGATCAAAAGGTCGATATGCCCGCCATCGGTGCCTTCAAAGGTTCGGCACCTATCGTCAAAATGGACGGGACGAATTACGAACTGTGGGCTATGCAGTTCCTCAGTCTCATGAAGTCGTGTGGTAAGAAGCATATTCTTACCGAAGATGAACCGCCGGAGAAGACAGGAATATATGCCTCATGGGAGGCCGATGACGCGTACGCAAAAGTCTGGTTGTCAGGTACGCTCACACGGAGATAGCAAATGATGTCCTTCATCAACCCACCGCCAATGCGATGTGGGATATTCTGGCCACAACGTACTCCCAGGTACGGAACGAGACCAAGATGCTGCAGTTGCAGCATGATATCTTTACCACGAAGCAAAATGGGAGGCCTCTTCATTCTCTGTACACTTCTCTTCGTGGAATGTTCGAGAAACTTTATAGCACAATTCCACTCACAGCCACACCGGAACAGCAGAAGACGTTCCGCAACGCTACTATGGTTGGTGTCTTACTTGCTGCCCTTGATCCTGAATATGAGGCAGCACACTCTCAGATCCTTGCTGATGCCACCATTCCACCAATGGAAGAAAGTCTACAGACGGCTTAGTCGTGTCCTGTTCCATCGAACACCACGACTACACCTCCCTCGGCAATGGATGTCTCCAGAGGACGAGGTAGTTTCTCCTCATTTCGTGGCAGAGGAAGTGGTGGACGTGGCCGTGGAGGTCGCATACGTTCTACGTGCTCATTCTGTCGTCGTACTGGTCATTCGGAGGATACATGCTATTCCAAGCATGGCTTCCCTCCTTCTGCACGTGTCGCTGATCATGTTCAGGGTCCACCAGCATCTACTCCAGATCACAGGTTCGAGGAGCTAGTGGCACGGCTTCGTGATATCATGCCACAGTCATCATCAGAGGGTGCTGAACATCTGATGTTGCGGCTTCAGCATCAGCGAGTACATCTGCCTCAACCAGTGCCTCAGGTAGTCCCTCCGGCTCATATCATAACCATGATCTCACAGGATGGATTGTTGATTCTGGAGCCACCCATCATCTCTGTCGTGAGAAAGAGATTCTGCAGTCCTATAGACCTGTCCACCTGGTCGTTCTGTACTCATTGCTGATGGCACTCATTCCCCTATCATCGGTCAGGGGGAGACGGATTCTGCCATCTATGCACTTACAGAATGTTTTACATGCACTAGAATTCTCGATGAATCTTTTATCCATTAGTCAGATTACACGAGATTTGCACTGTCGTGCTATTTTTGACCCATCGTCTGTGATTTTTCAGGACATACTAACGGGCAAGGTGATTGGCTGTGGTTCTGAGCACAATGGCCTCTATCGTCTTGTACGGAACTCTTATGCTGGCATCTCACTACATTCCCAGAGCTCCGTATCTCCGTTTACATGGCATCTTCGATTCGGTCACCTGCCACTACAGAAAATACGTCACCTCCTGCCTCAGATTTCTCCGAGTTCATCATTTCGTTGTGAAGCTTGTCAGTTAGGGAAGCACCATCGGTCCAGCTTCCCCAGTCGTCAGAGTCGGAGCAGTCGCTCCCCATTTGAGTTATTTCACATAGATATATGGGGTCCCAGTCGTGTCCCAGATCATCATGGGAACATGTTCTATTTAGTTGTGGTCGGTGATTTTTCTAGAGTGTCCTGGACTTTTCTTCTCAAAAATAAATCCGAAGCAGGAAGTGTTATTCAAAATCTTATCAATGAAGTTCAAAATGTTTTTTTCGTCTACTGTTAAGTATGTACGTACTGACAATGCATTGGAGTTCTGCACTCGTTCCCTTGCTGGTTTTCTTTCTTCTAAAGGCATTATCCACCAAACAACATGTGCATACACATCTCAACAAAATGGGGTTGCAGAACGGAAACATCGCCATTTCCTTGATATTGCTCGCACATTACTTATTCAGAGTTGTGCCCCATTATCTTTTTGGGGGGATGCTATTCTTATAGCATGCTATCTGGTCAACCGCATGCCTACAACTGTTCTTGGGGAGAAGTCTCCTATCTCTGTTCTCCTTCCTGACAGAGATTTGTTTACTCTTACACCTCGGGTCTTTGGCACTGTTGCTTTTGTCCACCGCTTGTCTCCAGGACTTGATAAGCTTTCTCCTAGGGCTATCAAGTGTGTTTTTGTGGGCTACTCCAGGACACAGAAAGGATATCGTTGCTATGACCCTGTTCATGACAAGTACTATGTGAGCGCTGATGTTACATTTTTCGAACCCGTCATGTACTTTTCTCCTACAGGTGACAGATTGGCCTCCTCCACATCCACAGATTCTAGTGTCTATGTACCTCCACCTCCAAGCCTGGGTCAATCCTCTACTCCACCACCACCACCACCACCACCTCCAATTGAACCTTTTCCTAAGTTCTATACAAGGCGTACAGGACCAGCTCAAGCTACATGTCAACCATCCAATACGCCGGTATGTTCTGACGTTATCACTAATGATGGGTTAGAAAATGCACCAGTGCAGGAGCCTCTACAGCAGGACGAGGATCATCCGGTCGACACAATGATAGATGATCTGGATCGGCCCATTGCTCACAGGAAGCAGCGAAGACAATGTGCTTCATATCCTCTTGCCTCTCAAGTCTCATTTCATCGTCTCAATGGTGACTTCCAGAAGTTTGTAGCTGCTGTCTCGTCTGTTGAGATTCCACGGACCTATCAAGATGCCATGAAGATTGATTGCTGGCGTCTAGCCATGGAAGAGGAGATGCGTGCTCTGCAGTCTCGAGGGACTTGGTCTCTTGTTCCCATTCCTCCAGGTGCCCCCGTGGTGAGTTGCAAGTAGATCTTTACAGTGAAATATCATGCGGATGGACGCCTTGATAGGTACAAGGCAAGACTTGTAGCACGGGGATTTACCCAGACATATGGGGTAGATTTTTTGGATACTTTTTCACCAGTGGCTAGACACTCCACTCTTCGCATCCTCCTATCTGTTGCTGTGGTACGTAACTGGACCATTTTTTAGCTTGACGTCAAGAATGCTTTCTTGTATGGAGACCTGCAGGAGGAAGTCTACATGCAGCAGCCACCATGATTTGCTGCTGAGGGGGAGACTCAGATGGTGTGCAGACTTCATATGGCTATCTATGGCCTCAAACAAAGTCCCCGAGCATGGTTCCAGAAGCTTTCTCAGCTAATTGAACAACAGGGGTTCAGGAGATCAAATGCGGACCATTCATTGTTCATCCAGAAGACCCCTAGAGGTACAGTTGTTGTTATGATATATGTTGATGACATCTTGGTCACAGGAGATGATGCTCAGGGGATTGAGATAACCAAGTCCCTGTTGGGAAACCAGTTCATTACGAAGGATCTGGGCACGATACGATATTTTCTGGGGATAGAGTTTGCACGAAATGCACAAGGAATGGTGATGACTCAAAGAAAATATGTCACGGACTTGCTAGCTGAAGCAGGAATGACTGGATGCAGACCTTCAAGTACACCTATGGACCCAAGCATGAAGCTGTACGATGATGATACCGAGGAGGTGGACAAAAGAAGGTACAAAGAGATGGTGGGTAAGCTCTTATATATTACTATAACTCGACCGGATATTGCCTTTGCAGTAAACCGGGTGAGTCAATTTGTGGAGCAGCCAAGGCAAGTTCATATGGATGCCTTGTATATGATATTGAGATATTTGAAGTCTTCCCCAGGCACAGGATTGCTATTTAGGAAAGATACGGTTCTGTCTATTTCAGCTTGTGCAGATGCAGATTATGCAGGATGTCCAAGGGATCGTAAATCCACTTCTGGATTTGCTATCTTCATAGGAAGCTCTGTAGTTTCTTGGAAAAGCAAGAAACAGACTGTTGTGGCGAGGTCCAGTGCGGAATCCGAGTACAGAGCCATGGCACAAGCAACTGCAGAAATGATGTGGGTTAGAGCAGTCTTAGAAGATTTGACTGTAGATGTCCCCTTGCCTATGAATCTCCAATGTGACAATCAGGCAGCATTGTTTATTGCCAATAATCCGGCTTTTCACGAGAGAACAAAGCACATCGAGGTGGATTGTCATTTTACTAGAGATATGATTCAGAAGGGCTTCATTTCCACCTCTCATGTCAGTTCAGAGGATCAGACTGCCGACATATTCACCAAGCCACTGCTCAGAGGATCTTTCCAGAGATGTTCTTCCAAGCTGAGCATGATAGATATCTATGCTCCATCTTGAGGGGGAGTGTAGAGACTTATATATGTTACGTTTTATTGTTCCGTAATTTCTATTTATATTTTGTAAGACTGTAATTTACCCAAGGGTTTTCTCCCTATATAAGAGACCCGAGGGCTCCATGGAATAACACATCAGAGTATTGTTTACTCTAACATTGTTTATTCTGTATCTTTGATATTAGGCTTCCGCATTCTTCGTTTTCTTGCAAACTCAAATTCAAGTTTGTGAATATATAAAAAATGCTTTGTTGTGTCTCCTCGAACTCGCACCTCTTTTCTTTTAAAAAAACTCAAAATTGAATTCAAACTTGAAACATCATCTATAGTACATGTGATTCGAGGAACCTGCAATTGTTGTGCTCTTGAAATGCAGAGAGTAAAGTGGGCCTCTCCATCGAAAACCTTTATAAGTGCTTCCATCATATGAATGCATGAACAATGGGCTTCCATCATTAAGCAGTTGAAATGGGGGGTCTCTCTCATGGAGAGCCTTGAACTTAGACTCTCCCATACATTGGTTAAGAGAATGAGATCTCTTCTCTAGTAACTACTGGATAATATGTTCAAACCGCACAATGTGGATCCTGTGTGCATGGAACTCTTTTTTATATGCAAGTTCTCATAGGAGATATGGAGGGCTATGTTGATCGAGTTGTTAGACATATCTAGTCCGGGGAAATTGGCCTTCTCTAAAATGGGTTGTCTTTAGGTCGCTGCATGACTAGACGAAGCCCTAGGCTATTACTTGGGCCTTGTGGTTGGCGAGAAATGCTTTAGTTGTTCTTGAGGAAATATTTTAAGTAGAGAATACAATGGAGCATGTCAAGGCTATGTTTAAGCGGTGGCTCTTGTACTTGTAATTTTTTTAGTTAAATAAATTGCTGGGTAATATATAACCCCCTTAGGTGTACACACCTTTTTACCTCTAAAAATCATTTCATGTTGATCTACATCAACAAAATAGTGGTAAAAACATGTTCTGTTCTGAATGTTAAGCTACCGAATTCAAAACTTTGTTTATGTCTTGGTATTAACAAATTAGGTAACGTGCATTCCCAATACACTTGCCGGCTATTAGAAGTATATTGTAAGTGGTATATGTTAGAGTATGCGCCTATAGATAAGTGATTGGATCCCTCCAGGGTCCAATTACCACATCTACATGTTTAGTCCCACATCGTCTGTGAGTGTGACTTGTTTTTACTAGAGAGGCTATATATAAAGCTCCACGCCACATGTAACACTGAGAAAAAATAGTAACAGAGTATTCGACCGTTACGAGGCCTTCTCCCATGGTTTCATCCACCCCTTTGGAGTAGGGTTTCGCATTAGACCTAGTGTTCTTCCACTGTTTTATAATTCTTTATCTCTGATATTCTTTCACATTTTCATTTTCCACATGGCATCAGAATGGGTTTTGTTCTTGGTTCTTAGATTTTTTTTAATTTTTTGAAGATTTATGTTGATTATTATTGATTTTTTGATTCATTCAAGTTTAATAAGAGTTTGAAGCGGCTTATCGGAATTGGTCAAAGTCAAGTGAGTTAGGTGAGCGAAGCGAAAATGAGATGCTCGATAGGGATGAGGAAGTTATATATGACGAGACTGACAAGCAAAGAAACGTTAGAAGTGAGTGTTGAGCCGACATTGGATTACTCGTCAGGGAGCTGGCATGCGAATACGAAGCAGGTGAGACAACTAGGATATATTGGTCAGAATTGAGTGGACAATGAGCATCAACGCGATTTATTGATTAGCAAGGATGCAAGGTGAGGGGGAGGCGATAGTCGAAAAGCAGTAGTCAGGTTAGTATATGAGAACAAATGCCGCACTGCTGTATGCCTATGTCCCACTGAGAGTCGATGCTGGTAGTGGCAACTAAATATGGGAGCGTTTGAGTTGTTCATATGTTGTTACTTCAACTTAGTTTCTCTTATATTTTTTTGATATTGAATTTTTAACTAATTTTATTTTGAAGTTCAAGGTCTAAAGATCGGTTAGGTCATTATTAAGATTGAAGAAATTCAGGTTCCTGGAATCGTAGATCTCTAGACCTATCGCAAGTCATCTCCTATTCATGCATGGAGATTATGCTCATGAAAAACAAGTGGCGAATTGAGATGGAGACGGAGTTGTGTTCCGTTCATATTCTCCTCTCATACAGCGTCGAGGCATCGATCTTTGATATGTGCCCTAATTACCAAGTGCAAACCACAACGCGCTCCTAGCATGGCGCTGTAATTTCTCCAGGTGATAATGACACCCCACCATATCTAGGAGACATGCGAGGGTCCTCCGCGAGCTTCTCCTCTCATTGCCTTCCTCACACAAGCTTCTGAAACCAACTGTTCCAGGCGAAGTCCCCCTTCCCCTCGACATTCGATGGTAGCAAGTATGGGGAACCCTCGATACTTGATGCCCTCGCAGTCGATGATGATGTTGCTCACGATGAAGACATCTCCTTCTAGCAGAGCAACACCAACACCGCCTCCTATCCCATGTATGCATCCGTCAACTGTGCTTTAGATCGTCGTCTCCCTCTCTAGGTTGACTTTAGGCAACAATGTTGCCATCAATTCTAGCCCCATCAGAGGCGTCGTGCACAGATGAGATGGGTTCCAATAGGGAATTATAGTCATTGGTTGAGAAGAAAGGGGGCATGCTCCCCTTAATTTAAACGAAAGGTGGGGGTTGCAAAGAAAAGGAAATAGGAAGAGAGGGCCCAATTGGATGATTGCTACAACTGAGAAAAAAATAGATGGGGGGCTTTAAGGCCCTCCAATCAGGATTTAAAGGCCCGCTGTTGTTAAAAAAATGAAGAGTGCAATTAATTCAGCAAAAAGGAGGGATTTACAAATTCTTTTGGGTTGATTTTGGGCTGTAATGATTAAAAAAATGATGATTTTAAAAAAAGGCTGTTAAAAAGAGAGAGCCAACAAAAAGGATGTCAACTTAAAAAAGAGAAAAAGCTAAAAAGAAGAAGAGATGATGCTTTTTTTGTTTTCCCAAATTTTTTTCTTCTCTCAACATGGTGGTCGACGTCATCTATTTTTCGATCAGTATGAGAGAAATACTGAGTATCATGTATAGTTCTCCAGTTCAGATGCTCTACCAGTTCAAGGTATACATATACAATCATTTATTTGAGAGGTTTCCATAGTCTTTATTTGGGCTCTGGGTCAAGGCCTTAAATGTCGGATTTTGGTTTCATTTTGGCAAGTCTAGAAGGGAAATTCGGTGGAATTTCAGTGAAATGGCTGGAAATTGGGAAAATTACTTGAAACCCTTTTTTTTCTAAACTTATGATTCCTAATATTCTTTAACTTAAAAAATAAGATACAAATACACATTTTTTGTTAATAGTAAGATTTTATCCTGACATGTTACATTAAATTTCCATTTAATCGCTCTAATAGTTAAAAAAGTAGTATTTTGCTTAGAATCAAAGTGAGTTTTAGAATCGAAATTAGAAGCCATTATTTTCACTTCTGAATATGAAGAGAATGGTGATAAGTGGAATAATAACAGAGAAAAACATAGGTCAATAAAAGAGTACTAGCAAAATGATATCTTATGTAAGAAATAGAAAACCGAAATAATTGCTTAGAACTTATATCTAACTAGAACACTTTCAACTTAGAAAAGTATTTTATTTTAGAAATAAGATAAGACACGTACATACACAAACACAATTCTATCTAACGTGTATGTTTAATAGATGCATTGTATATCTTGTGTTCACAAAATATATGGTATACAAGACACTAACTCCTAGAAACTGCATATCATTCACAGGCACAATCTATATCCAACGTAATAGTACGCAAATACTTACAGTCACATGATTTGGAAAGTTGCTAATATCCTAGCCCTCGCACAACCGCACATACTCCTTATAATATAGAGAAGTCGCAAGAAGGAAACAACAACAACAAAGCCTTTTCGCACTTTAAATAGGGTCGGCTACATGGATTTTTTGCTTCCATTCAGATCTATCTTGGGTCATTCTCGGGCATAGATCCAAACAACTAAGGTCCCTTCATATAGTCTCATTCCAACACTTATTGGACCTTCCACGCCCTTTTTTAGCCGTCTCAACATTCCAAAACTCACATCTCCTCACCGATGCATCAGATGACCTCCTTTGCACATGACCAAACCACCTTAAACGATTTTCTCGCATCTTATCTTTGATTGGAGCTACACCCACTTTCATTATGATGGCATCATTCCGAGTCCGATCTTTACATGTGTGTCCACACTTCTACCTTAGCATTTTCATTTATGCTACGACCATTCTCTGTACATATGATTCACAGGCCGTACGAAAGCAAAGTCTTAAATTTTGGACTTCGGTTTCGTTTCGCCATAATGTCTAGAAAGAGAAATTTCGGAGAATTTAGGTGAAATCATCAGAAATCTTGGAAATGAGTCTAAACTTGCCTTTTTCCAAGAACTAAGGTTTTTAATATTCACAAGTCAATAACTTAAATAGAAATGCACACTTATTTGTAAAATAGAGTTGTAAATATAAGTTTTGAAGTAATATTATCATCATAAGCATCATACATGTCGATATGTAGAGAACATGCTGCCTAGAGTTAGAATTGAATTTTAAACTGGAAGCAAAAGCCATGATAATCACCTCCTCAATAAGAATGAGGTGACATATATAATAGCTACTAATCAAAACGTATATAATAAATAAAAAAGAACAAAAAAAAGCTCTTCAATTAAAACTTGAATTTGACTCTTGAATCTTGTGCCTAATTGATTTGTTTTTGATTCAGATAAAATTTTAGAAACTAACTAAAGAACCTTCTTCAAACAACATAAATCACTCTAGCAAATCAACATATCGGCGAATAAATAAGTGAAAATTCTTTAATATAGGCAAATTTTGATGAAAGCGAGAGGTAGATTCCCTTATTTTGATTATTTCGTTGAAATGACATGCAATTTTGACGAAATTTCGTTGACATTTCGGTGATATTTCGTTAAATTCTTAGAAAAAGGAATAAGGTAGCGTTTCGATCTCGGTGACCTAGAGAAATGAAAATTTCAGAGAAATTACGTGAAATTTCGTTGAAATTTAAGGCCATGCTCAGGGTTTTCATGTGGTCCATGTATGACATAGATCTATATTAGAGGCTCAATATAAATAGTTCCATATGGACTCTAGAGTAGAGATCACATTCTCTGAGCTAGTATAGGACATAACCAGTACTCCGATGTAGAGACTCAATTCTGAGTTCATGCATAAGTGGGGAGATTGTTAGTGAATAAGCATGCATATTTGATGATAACAAAATTCATGCAGTTAGTTTATAGCTAGGTCAGGAGCATGAAAGCTACTAGACCAGTAAGAAGCTCAAGCCTGAGGAGCTTAAGCTTAAGTGAAGAAGAAGTTAAGAAGCTCAAAGGAGTTCACAACCAATGAACTTCAGCTTAAACTCAAGAAAGGATCTCAAGCTCAAGAAGAAGATCTGTTATTTTCTTTTATTGAGTCCTACATTTTATAGTTATCTTAGATTGTAAAGACCTCAAGAATCATGATTCTTGCAACTCAGACTTTGACTTTGACGTAGATCAAACTGCCAAAATGATCGATCATCAAGTTTTCTCTGATCGATCATATTTTTGAATTCTGATCGATAATCATTTTTCAACGAGTAATCATTTTTTTGATTATGGTATTTCAGTACAACATTCCTTCCCATTTCAGCTACCAACGATTATGGGAATTTGAGTCCTATAAATAGGATCCCATACCTCACATATTCAACATACAACAAGAGTAACGAGTTCTCTTCTCTCTGCTTTCCACTCTATACTCTAAGATCGAAGAACTATTTTCAGCTTCGTTCTTCTCGCTTAGGACTTAAAAGCTGCGATTAATCTTATGAGCTTGCTCATTTTGTAAGATCGTTTTGATTTTTGCCTCATATTCTTCATTGCCTATTTACTTTGATGGTGAGGTTATTAGGTTTCTTTGCCTATAAACAATTGATTTGTTGGCGTAATCAACTCATCTTTTATACGGTTGCGTTACCCATGTAAGCAACTCAGGTTAGTGGAAGACCCGTGTGGGTCAGGTTGAAAGCTGGAGTTAGGAGACTCAGGTCATGGTTTTTATCCTGGTGGGTTTCCACGTTAAAGCCTATTGGTTTTTACCTTGGAGGGTTTTCACGTTAAATACCTGTACACTTGTGGATCGATTACTTATCTCATAATTAAATTTGCTACATAACATTGTGGTTGCTTGAGTTTTTTATTTGCATCGATCCGGATCATACTGTTCAATCGATCCACACCCATCAATCGGTGTCTGCAAGATAAAACTACCGTTTGGCATTAGAGCATCCTCCATGTAAAGGAAGCCACTCTCTTATACACATATGTCCAACATCTCAAAATCACGATTAGAGGGAAGCTCTGCGAGTCGTCCACCTTTCTTCGATGGGACAAACTACGTAAGCTGGAAAAAGAAGGTGCCCATCTCCCTTCAAGCAAGTGACTTTGCAATTTGAAACATAATTTAGAAAAAGTTCTAGTATATCAAAGAGAAGGAATTTGGCTACACGAAAGACGAGGTGGAAAAAATGGTGCTAAATGCAAGAGCGATGTATGCCATATATTGCATCCTATCTAATGAGGAGTTTGACTGTATCTATCATCTGAGAACGAGCAATGAGATTTGGAGTTACCTTGCTTCTATCCATGAAGAATCTCCAAAAGAAGAAGATTATGATGCAAGGCTTGCAAGCTCAGAAACATCAAGTAGCAGTGAACATGATCAGCAAACACTCGTTGGAATAATCGAGTCTGACTCATCCAACTCATCTGATTAAGACTCAAACAATGAGGCAAGTAAAATTTCTTATAATGAACTTTGCAATTCCTTTCAAGATATTTTAAGACAAAACGCGAAGTATGAAAAAGAAAAAGACAAAACGCAATTTGGGAGGACGCCTATGTTCCGTGGGTTAACGCCTCTTCAGCTTCATCGTTTTGGGACTCTTTGCGTTCAAGTAGCGGTCGGCCGGGGAGGGAGCTGCTTCGCCCGTTCGCGTGCATTTGGGCGCTGTGGCTTGGTCGGAGCGCGACGATTTTCAGGGGTCAAAGATTTTACAAGGAGAATATTATCGCGCACGTCTCTTTGCTTGTGAATGACTGGCTGCTTTTGTAATGCGTTTCTTTTTTGGGGTTCCTGCGGGATCCACTCGATCCTAGGTGTTTGTAAAACTCTCTTCCTCTTTTCCTTCTTCGCCTTTTTAATAAAAATTTGGGGCGATCACCATGGCGTGTATCCCCCGAAGAGCTTTGGTTTCAAAAAAAAAGAAATAGGTTCTTTGAAAAGGAAAATGACTTGTTAAAAACTGATCTTACTCAAGGTTCAAGAAAGCATATGCGTATGGACTGGTCATTGAACAACGATTAAGTGGTATGCGAGGGCGTATGCAGGGTATATGCGGTTCTACACGGTTTCCTACTTTTTTATTTAAAAATAAATAAATGTATATAAAAGTGACCACAACTGAACTAAATTTATGTATAATTATGGTCCAACAGAAGATCTAAGAAAAATGACTGTCATATAGAGCTCAAAACAATCTTTATCAATCAAATAACAGTACTTCAATAGAAAGCTAGCACAATTAATAATTGACAATAATCACCAAAATATATAAGTATCGGAATGTACCGAAATTTAATACAAACAACATTAGTAATGTACTAATAAAATTGGCATAAGAAAACAGAATTGTTCATGCGACAATATTCTAGCTAGTTAACTCCAATATGTGGAGGTGACTTGTAACTTTGCATGTCTACTAAATTCATAATACGATGATATGATGTGCTTCTTGATAATAAATTAAGTGGTCTGATTTTTGTTGCAACTTGTATACCAATATATGTGAATATATATTTATATAAATGCCTCTATTGTTGAATTATAATGTCATTTATCTTCGTTGTTATATTTATTACTAGTTCTCCGTCAAAAGTACCAAACTCTGCATATATATATGTATATGTTGCATTCAAAATATCTATTAGTTGTTTAAATTAGTTTGCTAAATTATTGATGCACTATTCTTTTTCTTCCTTCATGTTTATTCCAATCTCACAGTACGACTACTTCGACGATGGATTTAAATGGTCATGGAATATGTGGTTGGTATACATGCAAAAATAAGGAATAAGGGTAAAACGAGAGTGCAATGTTATCCAAATTATGTCACATGATCAAATTCTGGTAAGTGGCACAAATCGTACAATAAAAAACATGGCACACATAAAAAATGTGGTACAAATCATACTGTAACACACATTTCATACACATTTGATACATTTCAAAACAATAACATGAAATAAGTGGCTTAAAAAATCACATATAAAAAATCACATAAAAAATCACATATAATAAAATCACATAAAAATCACATTTAATCCAAAGCAGGCGCATAGAGGGCATATGCGGCTGCATAGCCCGCATATGCGGCCCGCATAAGCGCCATGGGCGCATAACTGATTGATTCATGAAAGCGGTGCGTTGAAGGTGTGGCACGCATATGCGGCCGCATAGGCCACTTTCGTGAACACTGATCTTACTTTAAAGTTAAAATTGCTTGCTTAATAAAAAACATTTAGAGCTTAAGAAGAAAACTACTTCTGTGCCTAATAATAAAAAGACAAAAAAAAGATAGAAAAGCATGCTTCTACCTTCAACTCTTTCCACAAAAAATGAGTTTGGAAAAGAAGGATATTTGCAATCTAATCTTGAAGGATCGAAAAGGAAAGGGTACCAAATCAAAATTTTTTAGTACCGAAGGCCAAAGAAAAAGGAGATGGAGGAGGCCACTTCGATATCAAAGGTAGGCCCCACCAAGGCCAAACAACTTTTAGAATCATGGATGGATGCCACTATCATGGAGAAGTTATCAAGACTAGAGAAATCCACCCCTAAGAACCCTAGGTAACTTTTTAAATTTTTTCTTAAGTTGATTATTCATATCATGCATTGGCGATGGATCCTCAACTTCTATCTTTAAGTGGCAGCCTTTAAGCCAAGATTAAGGCGGAGCTTAGATTAAAAAGAATGTTTTCAAGGAGAAAAAATATCTTTTAAAAAACAATTGGTATTTATTCAACTTTTGGTATCATTTTAGATCTTTTTGGTTATGTCAAAATGAGGAAGAAAAGGTTGTTTACGAAAATTATTTGCTCGCACACACTGATTATTTTTGCAAAAATAAAATATTTTATCATTATGAGGAGATTGTGAGTTCATGCATAAGTGGGGAGATTGTTAGTGCGTGAGTCACACGGTTAAGATTAGGGAAGAATTGTTGAGAGGTGAGAAGAGAAGAAATTGGGGAGGGAAGATAGGGAGGAGCATGTCAAGCTGCGTGGGAAGTGAGAAGATAAGGGATGAAAACTGGATTTGAGGATTTAAGGAGAAATAAATTCAAAGGGAAAAGTAGGATAAGGTCAATGACTACTTAATTTTTTCTTCATTTCATGTTCCTATTACAATTGAGTAGGTTGCTTTATATATTGAATTAATACTTTAAGAAATCACCGTTTCCTCAAAAAGACACCCCCAAACCAAAAGACCCATCACAAGATTATGATTTTTGATTTTTTTACAACAAAAATATTACAACAACACTATGTTTTATACTGCATCAATTCTCCACAACTTGAAAAAATGCGTCTCCTGATGAATTGCTTGATCTTCGGTCTGTCGTGGAGAATTGGTTCTGAAACTATAGCTTCAATCTTCTTAATTTGAGCAAATTTGCCTTCTTTTCATTGTTAAGTTTATATTTTTTTTTGAATGGGGGGTGCGTTGCAAAATTTCCACCCTTTCATATAAAATAACCTTTTCCTCTTATAACTCTCCACTTTAACGTTTAGATAAAAGGTTCTCGGTGTGTGTGTGTGGGGGGGGGGGAGGCTTTGTATAAAAAATCCATGAGATATTTTGATCTCTTCCCTTGAAGAGGAAGTAATCGATCAAATAGGAAGCTCTTCCTCTTATTATAGTTTGGGGTCTCCAAATCCGGTGGCGATGCTGGAATGGGAGAGGTTGGCGATGTGGTTGATTGCGCGGGAGGTGATAATGCCTTCAAGCACCCTTGGGGTTTGGACTTCGGTAGATTTTCGAGCCCCAGTTTGCCTTGTGGCCGCGCAACAAGAAAAGGCATTGACCCCATTGGCGGATCCAGTATATCCCATGGGGGGGCATGACCCCTCAATGATTCTTAGATTTGTCTTGTATAGTATCTTTAGTTATAATTCGTCCCCTCCTTAAATATTAAATATATAAATTTTTAAAAACAAATGAACAAACTCTTGTAATGGTTTAGTGGTATCGATGCTATTTATGAGAGCACAGAGCAGGGTTTGAATCCCATTAAATCCTACTATTTTTAAAATATTAAATACCATTGATATAGAGTGAGATTTAACTTTTGTATTATTTATATAGACTGAGATTTTCTTATTTACACTATTGTGTCCAGTACTCATTATAGTTAGTTTAATTTTGTTGTTTTCTTTTGACCATGCTTTTTCTTTATTTCAAAATTTAACTTGATAAGTTATCCTTATGGACGGATTTAGAATGGTTTAAATTTTGTATATTTGTCAAAAATAAAAAAATCACCATCAAAGTTAATAATCTATCTAAAATTTCAATCAATTCTAAAATGGAATTTTTACCCGGCAAACCCTATAAACTTTGCCGATTACCTCAACGACCTTTAAAACAACCTAATCCATATACACTTTGATAAACCCTATAAACTTTGTATATTTGTCAAGTTCATTTATCTCTCATTATTTCTCGAACTCTCTATAAATGATATAATTTTGTTTTTTCTTTTTAACCATGAATTTTTTTGTTAAAAAATTTCATCTAATGAATTAGTTAGCCTTAGGGATGGATTTGGAAATATTTTAAGTGATTAGATTTACTAAAATTAAAACCATCATGGATATTAATAATCTACTTGTAAAATCAACTTATTAGGAGATTTAAATTTTAAGTTAATTAAATTGAAGAAAGCATCAGTTTAAACTATTGACTTTATTTAAAAGTATAATTTGAAATACAATTATTTCTTATTTTTGAATATATATGATTTCCCATTTGAAACAAACAATTTTAATATATTAAAATTAATGCATGCGAGCAAATAAGCTAGTTCCGCTGCATCGCCGCTTGATGCAGTCCCAAATTTACAAGGATTCTCGCATGACGGACGCATGCGGGTAAAAAAGTAAGTCCATAAAAGGTTGCAAAGGAAGTTGCTGATAGGTAGTTGGAATATTGACTCTTTGACGGGTAAATCAATGGAGATAGTCAATACGATGGAAAGAAAGAAGATTTATATATTATGTCTATAAGAGACAAAATGAGTTGGAGATAAAGGAAGGGAGATCGAGAAGACATACCTTAAACTTTGGTATTCATGCAAAGATAATGGTAGAAGTTGTGTTGGAGTGGTTGTTCATAATGATTTGAAGGATTGTGTGGTTGAGGTGTAAAGATTCGGGGATCGGATTATTTTACTAAAAATAATGCTCGAAGAAGAAATTCTGAATATGATCTTAGGTTATGCACCAAAAATTGGTTTAAATGAAATGATTAAACAAACTTTTGGTAGGATTTGTATAAGATTATGTAGGGAATTCCACAAAAAGCGATGATTTGCCTTGGTAGAGAACTTAATGGACATGTGGGAAATGATGCTTCATGGTATGCCACTGTTTGTGGAGGACATGGCTTTGAGGATAGAAATGGAGAGGGAAAAGTCATTCTGGATTTTGTAACGGCTTATGATCTTTTCATTGCAAACACTCTCTTCAAGAAGAGTGAGGAACGTTCAGTTACTTATAAGAGTGGCTCGATTAGAACACAGATAGATTACTTTGCGTTGAGGATAAGAGATCGCTTATATTGCAAAGACTACAAAGTAATCCCAGGAGAGATTCTGACCACCCGACATCGCTTGTTAGTCGTGTATGTGCAAATAAAAGGGTTGATAATGAAAAGGAGGGTTTCCAAGATCAATAGAACTAGATGGTGGAGTCTTCAATTGAAGCAATCAAGCTTTAGGGAGAATGTTCTAGAAGACTTATCTTGGGATTGTAACTGATGTGCAAACGGGATGTGGGAGGTGGTAGAATCTTGTATCCGAAGGGTAGCCGAAGAGATGCTAGGCGAGTCAAAAGGATGAGCTCCATACCAAAAGGAGGCTTGGTGGTGGATTGAAGGGGTGCAAGAGATGCTCACAATTAAAAGAGCATGCTTTATAGCTATGTTTAAGGACATAACAGATGAAACTGTCACAAACTATAAAATAACGAAGAAGGAAGCAAAGAAGACGATAAGCGAAACTTAGTCAAAAGCTTATGAAGTTTTGTACAAAAACCTCTTCTCTAAGGAGGGCCAGAAGGATATATTCAGGTTGGCTAAACCAAGGGAAAGAAAAACAAAGATATTTCTCAAGTGAGTTGCATTAAGGACGAGGAAGGTCACATGCTTGTTACTCAAAATGATATAGAGACTAGATGGAAGATATACTCACATAATCTTTTCATTGGGGATGGAAATAGAGAGACCACTTTGGGAGATTTAGCATATAGTGAAAGTTACTTGAATCCTGCAAGCTATAGTCGAATACAAAGGAAGAAAGTAGAGGAGGCTTTGAAGGTTATGAGACATGGAAAAGGTGTAGGACTTGATGGCATTCCTATAGAAGTTTGGAAAGTTTTTGGTGAGCGTGGTTTGACTTGGCTTGCAAATTTATTTAATGTTATTTAGCGAAACAAGAAAATTTCTGAAGATTGGAAGAGAAAGTATTGCGGTACCTCTTTGTAAGAACAAATGAGACATTTGAAATTGTTCAATTACATAGGTATAAAGCTGATAAGTCACACTAGGAAATTTTGGGAATGTGTGATCGAAAGAAGGTTGAGGCAAGTTTCCAAAGTAAAAGAAAATCAATTCTGATACATGCTAGGTCGCTCAAATATTGAACCATCCACTTGCTGAGGAGAACAACGAAAATTTATAGAGCTAAAAGAAGAACCTGCATATGATTTTTATTGATTTAGTGTAGGATTATGATACTATCCCACATGAGATATTGTGGAGAGTTTTAGAGAAGGGGAAACTACTTGGTTTATACATTAACCTCATAAAAGATATGTATGATATGGCTTCATTTTGTGTAAGGATACAATATGGAAAGACTGACTATTTTAACATCAACATTGGTTTGCATCAAGGTTAACTTTTAGTCCATTCTCTATTACTTTGATTATGGAAGACTTGATAAATCGCATTCAGGTTGAGATACCTTGGTGTATGCTATTCGTTGATGATGTTGTGTTGATTGATGAGACTAGAGATGAAGTAAATGAGAAGCTTGAGGTCTGGAGACATACATTAGAGACTAAAGGATTTCGTATAAGTAGGGTTAAGACTGAATTATGGAGTAACTTTTGATGGAAGCAATGGTGAAGGAATCGATGTGAAGATTGGTGACGATAACATTTAGAAGAGAGATTCTTTCAGATACTTAGGATCTATTTTGCAACATGAGAGGGAAATTGATGGGGATGTTATAAATAGAATAAATGCAGGTTGGTTAAAGTAGAGAGGAGCATCTACCGTTCACTGTGATAATAAAATTCCTTTTAAAAATCAAAGTACAAAGCAGCTGTGAGACCTGTATTCTCTATGGATCTGAAGGTTGGCCTGCGAACCATAAATCTGTGCAGAGAATGGCAATAGCAGAAATGAAAATGCTAAGGTGGATATGTGGACACACACACACACATAAAGATCAGATTTAGAATGGTGCCATCATAAGGGAGGTTTGTGTAGCTCTGATCGATGATTAGATTCAAGAAAATCGTTTACGGTGGTTTTGCCATTTGCAAAGGACGTCAGCTGATGCTTTGGTGAGGAGATGCTAGTTTTGAGATGTTGAGCCGGCTAAAAGAGGTCTAGGAAGGCCCGAGATGTGTTGGAATGAGACCATACGAAGAGATCTTAGTTTTTTGGATCTAAGCCCGAGAATGACCCAAGATAGATATGAATGGAGACAAAGAATCCATGTAACCGACCCTACTTAATGTGGGAAAAGGCTTTGTTCTTGTTGTAAAAGTATATATATATATATATATATATAATTTTATAAAACAAGATTCAAGCTCATTTATCTCTTCCATTATCTCTTGCACTCTTTATAGATGAATTGAATTTTGTTGTCCATTTATGAAAAAATTGAACATACCTAGAAATATTTAAATGGCTAGATTTAACAAAAAATAAAAATCACCATTGAAATTAACAATATTTTTGAGAATTCAACTTATTGATAGATTTAAATCTGATTTAAAATTTAAGTTTATCACGATTGAAAAAAATTTTAGTTTAAAATATTAACTCTACAACAAAAACAACAACAAAGCCTTTTCCCACAATTAAGTAGGGTCGGCTACATGGATTCTTCGCCTCCATTCAGATCTATATTGGGCCAATCCCGAGCTTATATCAACAAAACTATGATCCCTTCGTATGGTTTCTTTCCAACACTTCTTGGGCCGTCTTCGCCCTCTCTTAGCCGGCTCAACATCCCAACACTCGCATCTCCTAACTGGTGCATCAGCTGATCTTCTTTGCAAATGTCCAAACCATCTTAAGCGGTTTTCTCGCATCTTATCCTCGATCGAAGCTACGCCAACTTTCTTTCTGATTGCATCATTTCGAATCCGATCTTTACATGTGTGTCCACACATCCACCTTAGCATTTTCATTTCTACTACATTCATTCTCTGCACATGTCTATGGTTCACAGGCCAACATTCAGATCCATAAAGCATAACAGGTCTCACGGCTGCTTTGTAAAACTTTCCTTTAATCTTTAAAGGAATTTTCTTATCACAGAGAACAGTAGAGGCTCCTCTCCACTTTAGCCAGCCTGCATTTATTCTATTAGTAGCATCTCCATCAATTTCCCCATCATGTTGCAGAATAGATCTCAAATATCTAAAGGAATCTCTCTTCTGAATGTTATCGTCACCAATCTTCACCTCGATTCCTTCACCATAGCTTCCATCAAAGGTGCACTCCATATATTCCGTCTTAGCCCTACTTATACGAAATCCTTTAGTCTCCATCTCATGTCTTCGGACCTTAAGCTTCTCATTTACTCCATCTCTAGTCTCGTCAATTAACACAATATCATCAGCAAATAACATACACCAAGGTAACTCATCCTGAATGTGACTGGTCAACACGTCCATAATCAAAGTAAAAAGAAATGGACTCAAAGCAGAACCTTGATGTAAACCAATGTTGACGTCAAAATATCCAGTCTTCCCAGACGGGGTCCTTACACAAGATAAAGCCCTATCATACATGTCCTTTATGAGGTTAATGTATAGGACAAGTATTTGTCTCTTCTCCAACACTCTCCACAATATCTCTCGTGGGACAGAATCATAAGCCTTCTCCAAATCAATAAAGATCGTGTGGAGGTTCTTCCTTTTAGCTCTATAAATCTCCATTGTTCTCCTCAACAAATGGATGGCTTCAGTCGTTGAGCGACCTTGCATGAATCCGAATTGGTTTTCTTTTACATTGGAAATTTGCCTCAACTTTCTTTCGATCACACGTTTTCAAATTTTCATAGTGTGACACATAAGCTTGATACCTCTATAATTTGAACAATTTTGAATGTCTCCTTTATTCTTATAAAGAGGTACCATGATAATCCTCCTCCAATCTTCAGGCATTTTCTTGCTTCGCTAAATAACATTGAATAGATTCGTAAGCCAAGTTAAACCACGCTCACCTAAAACTCTCCATACTTCTACAGGGATGTCATCCGGTCCTACACCTTTTCCAGGTCTCATAACCTTCAAAGCCTCCTCTACTTCCTTTCTTTGTATCCGTATGTAGCATGCACGATTCAAGTAACTTTCACTACAAGCTAGATCGCTCAAAGTGGTATCTCTATTTCCTTCCCCAATGAAAACTTTATGGAAGTACTGCTCCCATCTAGACTTTATATCCTTCTGAGTAACAAGCACATGACCTTCCTCGTCCTTAATGCATCTCACTTGAGAAAGGTCTTTAGTTTTTCTTTCTCTTGCTTTAGCCAACCTGAATATATCCTTCTGTCCCTCCTTAGGGTCGAGATTTTTATACAAAACTTCATAAGTTTTTGACTTAGCTTCGCTTACGGTCTTTTTTGTTTCCTTCTTCGCTATTTTGTAGTTTGTGACAGTTTCCTCTGTTCTATCCTTAGACATAGCTTTAAAGCAAGCTCTTTTTATTTTTAGCTTCTCTTACACCCCTTCACTCCACCACCAAGCCTCCTTTTGACAAGGAGCTCCTCCCTTTGACTCACCTAGCATCTCTTTGGCTACCTTTCGGATACAAGATGCTACTGCCTCCCACATCTCGTTTGCACTACCGCTACAATCCCAAGATAAGTCTTCTAAAACCTTCTCCCTGAAGCTCACTTGCTTCAGTGGAAGATTCCACCATCTAGTTCTAGTTATCTTAGAAACCCTCCTTTTCTTTACCAACCCTTTCGTTTGTACATCCAAGACTAACAAACGATGTTGGGTTGTCAAACTCTCTCCTGGGATTACTTTGCAGTCTCTACAACACAACCTATCTCTTCTTCTCAACGCAAAGTAATCTATCTGTGTTCTGGTTGGCCCACTCTTATACGTAATTAAATGTTCCTCCCTCTTCTTAAAGAGAGTGTTTGCTATGAAAAGATCATATGCCGTTGCAAAATCCAGGATAGCTTTTCCCTCTTCATTTCTATCCCCAAAACCATATCCTCCATGAACACTAGCATACCTTGAAGCATCTTTTCCCACATGTCCATTAAGATCTCCACCGAGGCAAATCATCTCTCTTTGTGGGATTCCTTGTAGACTCTTATCCAAATCCTCCCAAAAAGCTTGTTTAGTCCTTTCATCTAAACCAATTTGTGGTGCATAAACTCAAGGCCTTAAAAGTCGGATTTCGGTTTCGTTTCGGTGAGAGACCGAAACGAAATTTTGGCCGAATTTCGGTCGAAATTCGATCGAAATTTCGGTCATTTCGGTGGTTTTTTGAACTAGACCCCCCAAATTTCGACCGATATAGCCATTTCGGCCGAATTTCGGTCACCTACCGAAACCGAAATTCGACCGAAATTCGGCCGAATTTCGGCGAAATTTAAGGCCATGCATAAACTGAGATGATATTCAGACAAGCACCAATTTTAGTAAAATAATTCGATTCCCGAATCTTTTCACCTCAACCACATAATCCTTCAAATCCTTATGAACAACCACTCCAACACCGTTTATACCCTTATCTTTACCTGAATACCAAAGTTTAAAGCCTGTTTTCCCAATCTCCCTTGCTTTCTCTCCAACCCATTTAGTCTCTTGAAGGCATAGTATATGAATCTTCCTTCTTTCCATCGTATCCACTATCTCCATCAACTTTCCAGTTAAAGTGTTAATATTCCAACTACCAATCCGCAACTTCCGTTGTAATCTCTTTTGGACTAATTTCTTTACTCGCATGCGTCCATTATGCGAGAACCCTTGTAAATTTTGGACTGCATCCGGGCGGTGATGCAACAGAACTAGCTTAATTACCCGCATGCGTTCCTCATGCGAGAACCCTTGCAAATCTTGAACTACATCCAGGCTGCGATGTAGCGGCCCTTGCCAATTTTTCATTGCTTTCCGGCGATGAAACGCGCCGCAAGTAAGGAACGCCCCAACGAAATCTGTATGTTTGCTTAAATCCATGTTGAAAAGATCCGACTGTCATGAGGCAACTTCTTAAATAGTATTTTTTTAGAAAAAAAGTATTATTTAGGAAATTGTCTCTGACTGTTTTGCGCTGGCTGTCGGCTACCTAACGCAACCCTCCTCATTTACCCGGACTTGGGACAGGCTGTGACTGAGTTGTTAAAATATAATTAAAATATTAACTCTATTTAAAAAATATCATTAGAAATAAATTTTCTTGCATTTGAACATATGATAGGTCATTTAAACGAATAAAATAAAAATATTAAAATTAAAAGTATAATTTGATGCTAAATGGGATTCTAACTCATTTATCTCTTCTGTAGTTCTAGTACTCCCATGGGATCAAATTTCAAGGAATTTTAATCGAATTTCAATCGAATTTCGGTTTCGGTAAGTGATCAAAATTCGGTTGAAATGGCATATATCGACCGAAATGTGGGGTCCCCAATTCCAAAATCGATTGAAATCACCGAAATTTTGGTCGAAATTTGATTGAGATTCGATCGAAATTTTGTTTCGGCCACTCACCGAAATGGTGACCAAAATCGGATTTTAAGGCCTTGTGTGCTCCATATAGTTGAATTATATATAATTTTCCTTTTAAAGTAGGAGGCTGTGCATCACTTTTGTATGTGGGTTATTGGATCCCTCTAGGGTCCAATTATCACATCCGGTGGTTTAGTCCTACATCTACTATTTGTGGGACTTGGAGACTTAGTGGGGGCTATATAAGAAGCCCCACACCACCTGTATCAGATGGGAGAAACTTCAGTATATGAATAAACCCTTTGATGCATTCTCCCGTGGTTTCATCCCGCTCCTGCCAGAGTAGGATTTCACGTAAAATCTCCATGTTCTTTATGTTTTTTATTTTTCTGATATTACGTTTCTGCATTCTCGTTTTATTATATGATATTAGAGCGGGTTCGATTCTTGATGATTTATTTTCATTCGTTATTTGTTCGGGAATCGACTAATGGAGCATATTCGATTCTTGTCTTTTATAATTTATTCTTTGAAGATTCTTATTTTGTATTATTCAAGTTCTCAATCAAGTTCAAGATTTATTTTCAGAAACATGGTTTCTTGAAACCCGATTTTTCATCATTGACGCCAACCCGTTTTAGAGTTTTCTGAAACCCTAAACTATGCATGTTCAGAACGAATCACATCGCCGTCGATTTCTAACATCATCATCAAGAACATATCAGGAGCTTGTTCTCTGCATTATATGGTCCTCGCGCGTAATTTATATGAGCAAGAAGTTGTGCGTAAGATTCAATCAATGAAAGATGTGCCGCCTTTTAACGACGAATGACTCCACCCCGCAGCCTCTACGATTGCGCGGTGGTGCTCCTCTCCGACCTCCAGCCCATTGATCCAGCAACAGGCAATGCATCTGCTGGAGACAATGCATCTTCTCCTCGTGTTCAAGCCCAACAGTTCATCGTCCTCTATCTAGTAGCATGCAATGCATCCTCTCCTTGAGACATACACATCCTCCAGGCCGTAGGTGGTGCGAGACTATGTATGCGATCATTATTTGTGTGGTCCCCATCTTTGTTTTTGCTCTCAAAATTTTCATGTGATTCATAGGGACTTCAGAGTAGAGATCTCATTCTCTATGCCATTGCGGGTTTGGGCTACTCAACTTTTTCTTCATTTCATGTTCTTATTACAAATGCTTTGGTTTCTTTATATATGGAATTAACACATTAAGAAAGCACCCTTTCCTCCAAAAGTCACTGAAACGAAAAACACATCCCAAGATTGTGACTTTTAGTTTTTTACAACAAAAACCACTACAAAAATAAAATTACAGCAACACTATATTTTGTTCTGTCAATGAGCATGCATATTTTGATGATATCATAACTTGTGCAATTATCTTGTAGCTTGGTCAAGAGCACGAAAGCTACTGGACTGGTAAGAAGCTCCAGCTTGAGGAGCTCAAGCTTAAGTGAAGAAGAAGCTAAGAAACTCAAAGAAGTTCATAACCAAGGAACTTTGGCTCAAGCTCAAGAAAGGATCTCAAGCTCAAGAAGAAGACAAAGTCTTTTTTTATTGAGTCCTACATTCTGTAAATATTTTAGATTTTAAAAGACCTCAAGAATCATCTATATCAGACTTTGACCTAAGACATTTGCCTTTCAGGTCAAACTGCTAAAATAATCAATCATCAAGTTTTTACCGATCAATCATATTTTTGAATTCTGATCAAGCTTTTATTTTTTTCGATCGATCTTATTTTTGAATTCTGATCGATAATTTCATTTTTTTATTGATCGATCATATTTTTGAATTCTGATCGATCATCCAGTTTTCTTTAGTTTTCATTGATCGATCATATTTTTGAATTTTGTTCCATCATCATTTTTCAATAATCAATCTTTTTTTGAATATACCATTTCAGGAAATTTTCATTGCTATTCAGCATCCACTGACTTTGGGAATGGGTCCTATAAATAGGACCCCATACATACAACAAGAGCAACATGTTCTCTTTTCTCTGCTTTCCACTATGTATTCCGAGAGAATGATCAAAGAGCTATTTTCAGCTATGTTCTTCATGCTTACAGTTCTAAAACTCTGCGATTAATCTTACGAGCACGCTCCTTGCTCTATAAGATCCCTTTAGTTTTTGCTTCCTATTCTTCATTGCATATTTACTTTGATATTGTTGTTATTAGGCTTGTTTACCTATATATGATTGAATTGACCCTGCAATCAACTCAGGTTCTAGTATGGTTAGGTTGCCCACGTAAGCAATTCAGGCTAGTGGAAGTTCTATGTAGGTCAGGTTGAAATCCTGAGTCAGGAGACTCATTTGATAATTTTTACCCAGGATGGTTTCTACTAAATACTTATACACTTGTCGATTGATTGCGAATCTTGTAGTTAAAAGTGTTACATAATATTGTGGTTGCTTGAGTTTATTATGTGCAGTGATCTAGATCATGAGCATTGCATACTCTAACTTGGGGGAGAGTGTTGGGTTATGCGACTTAGATGGGTAACTGGATCCCTCTATGGTCCACTTATCACATTCCAGGGTTAGTCCAACATATATAGAGGTACGTGTGGATGCTGGCTTGATATGGCGGTGCCATGTGCTGAATAGGGTGAAAGTTCTGATCTGCCTCTTTAGATTTGGGAAGATCCTTACCCAGGACCATCGTGGGCAACTATTGGGTGTGGAGGATGTCATTTGCGATAGATGCGGCAAGGGGAGACAGAGAGAGAGGATATTGATCATCTGTTCTTTGCCGGCACGTCATCAATGAAGACATGGGATAGGGCTAACATCATGTGGTTGGGGCGTAGCGATAACGCTACTTTTTGGCGTGATATTCAGTTGGTTTTCGACGTCATCCATGAGGATTGCGCGTTCCCGTTTGTGATGATATGGACAATATGGTGCAGTAGGAACATGGTCATTTGTGAGGGAGAGGTCTTTAATGTTGAGAATGTCGCGAGGCATTGTAGGGCTCTATACAGGGCATGGCAAACATGAAATGATGTAATACTGTCTGTAACACTTACACACAACTATTCGATCTGACTAGTTGAGTCGGGGGGGGGGGTAGCCGACTCGACTAGGCCTAATCGACCATTAGTCAGTCAACCCGATTAATTGGGCCGACTAGTCGGCCTAATCGGCCGACTACTCGGTCGACTTTTACATAGAGGTTTTTTTTATTTTTATTTTTTGCTTTTTTTAAAACCAAACTTATTCCATTATGCTTAATGTTGTATTTAAAGTTAATTACTCCTTTTGTTTCATTATAATACTATAGAAAATGTACACATCTATGCAAATATATAAAAATATATGTATAAAAACGATTTATATTGCAAATATATAAGAATATATGTATAACAATGATTTATATATTTAAAATAATTAAAAAAAATTCAAAACCGACTAATAGCCGACTAAATTCGATTAGTTGCCCGACTGCCGATTAGTCCTTGGTCAGTGACTCCCCGATCGAGTACCGACCAACGATTTCTGCAACCCTAATACACACACTTGTATACTGTGGTGGATCCACCTTGGGATTCCACCCCTTTTCTTTTTAAAGAAGTACCACATCGTATGTGAGTTGGACTTATTCTTACTAATAGGGCTATATAAGAAGCCCCACACCACCTGCAACTGTTGAGAAAGCAATAACAAAGTATCCAACCTTCGAGTGGCCATCTTCCTTAGTTTCATCCCACTCTTAAGAGTAGGGTTCCACATTATACCCGGTGTTCTACTGTTTTATATTTATTATCTCTAATACGCTTCTACATTCTCGTTTTCTACAGTATAGCTATATTTACTTGTCTTTTCCTGGTCAACTCATTTTTTTGTCAACTCATTTTTTTGCCAATAGCATGACTATGTCAGTAACTTCTAATTAACATACGGAGCATGATTTTTAGCGTACATCCAGGTTACTTTGTTTTCTTGTATGGCATTCCCTGTTACTTTGTTACATCAGTGGATAAACCAATAACCATGAATATGCTTGTAACTTTTAGTTAATATACTGAGCATGATTAATCTTTTAGCTGGCGTCATGGTTAACTTGTTTTCTTTTATGGTATCCTGTATTCTTTGTTGGAGCAGTGGATTGAAAGAGAGCTTGCAATACTAGCAAAGAAAATTGATCGAGCAAATGAGAAGGGATGGCGTAGAGAATATCCTTGATTTATGGATTTTGGAGTTATATTGCACGTCATGTCTACACACTAATGCGTTGAATGGATACTGATAACTGTTATGAGTTATGAGCTTGCTGGCTGTTTGAAATTTATTGGCTGTTTTATTCTGCAATAAGTATCAACTTGGTGATTGGCTTTGCTATCCTTTGTTTTCTTGCAATGCTATGGATCAATTCTCTTAAATCTCAATAGCCATGTTAGAATTTCTTTGCTCATTTTTATATGATATCATTAACATGACTTTGAATAATGTAAAATCGTGTAAAATCTAGGGTTTGTGGTCGGATGTATATTATATATCATCTATGAAAAATTGGGTACGTTTGATCGAAAGAAGGTTGAGGCAAGTTTCCAAAGTAAAAGAAAACCAATTTGGATTCATGCCAGATCCCACAACTATTGAAGCCATCCTTTGCTGAGGAGAACAATGGAGATTTATATAGCTAAAAGGAAGAATCTCCATATGATCTTCATTGATTTGGAGAAGGCTTATGATTCTGTCCCACGAGAGATATTGTGGAGAGTTTTGGAGAGGAGACAAGTACATGTCCTATACGTTAAACTCATAAAGGATATGTATGATAGGTCTTTATCTTGTGTAAGGACCCCATTTGGGAAGACTGACGATTTTGACATGAACATTGGTTTACATCAAGGTTCAACTTTGAGTCCATTTCTTTTTTACTTTGATTATGGACAAGTTGATAAGTCACATTCAGGATGAGTTACCTTGGTGTATGTTATTTGTTGATGATATTGTGTTGATTGATGAGTAAATGAGAGCACATTTACTCTTCATATTGAGGAGTAAATGAGAAGCTTGAGGTTTGGAGACATGCATTGAAGACTAAAGGATTTCGTATAAGTAGGACTAAGAAGGAATACATGGAGTGCACCTTTGATGGAAGCAGTGGTGAAGGAGTCGAGGTGAAAATTGGTGGCGATAACATTCGAAAGAGAGATTCTTTTAGATATATGGGATCTATTTTGCAACATGATGGGGAAATTGATGGAGATATTACTAATAGAATAAATACATGCTAGCTAAAGTGGAGAGGAGCCTCTGCTATTCTATGTGATAAGAAAATTCCTTTAAAAATTAAAGGAAAGTTTTACAAAGTAGTCCTGAGACCTGCTATGCTCTATGGATCTGAATGTTGGCCTGTGAACCATTGACATGTGCAGAGAATGGCTGTAGCAGAAATGAAAATGCTAATGTGGATGTGTGGACAAACACGTAAAGATCGGATTTGGAATGATGCATTCAGAAAGAAAGTTGGTGTAGCTCTGATCGAGGAAAATATGCGAGAAAACCGCTTAAGATGGTTTGGTCATTTGCAAAGATGGTCAACTGATGCATCGGTTAGGAGATTCGAGTGTTGGGATGTTGAGTCGGCTAAGAGAGGACTAGGACTGCCCAAGAAGTGTTGGAAAGAGACTATACAAAGGGATCTTAGTTTTTTGGATTTAAGCTTGAGATTGACCCAAGATAGATCTGAATGGAGGCGAAGAATCCATGTAGCCAACCCTACTTAATTGTGGGAAAGGCTTTGTTGTTGTTGTATCTATTGTTATATGCTAGTAATTTATGCGATGAAATTGCATAATAGATATGGCATATCTTATGTCCTACGTGTTGTAGCATGTGCTTGAGCTCAATTAATCTTTTCGCAAGGACAGATTATTAAAAAATGGAAGCTGGTCTTATAGGTATATATCAAGCGTACTATGGTTTCTTTGGGAAAGAATGACAAAGCAATCAAATGTGAGTCTTTTCATTAATCATTATTTCTTCAAGATCATATTTATCTGAGAACTATTACTCTATGGGTTTTCTTTAGAAAAACAACTCTGAACTGGCATTCAATCTTATATTTATGAAATAAATAGTATTTTTTCGCTATGATTAAATATGTTCGCTCCGATAACGCCTTGGAGTTCTGTACTATGTTATCCTAATTATTCAAGTTTCATGCTTTATACATCAAACCTCTTGCCCTTACAATTCTTAGCAAAACTGTATTGCAGGACGCAAGTACCACCTTTTTCTTGATGTGACCATGACTCTTCTCATTCAGAGTCGTGCTCCTCACTCCTTCTGGAGGTTGTCGTTCTCCCTGTTTGTTATTTGGTCAACTGGATGCCATCCTGTATGTTATGTGAAAAGATTCCTTTTTCTATTGTGTTTTCCGGTAAATATCTTTTCTCCCCAACACTTTCTGTCTTTGGTACAATGGCTTTTGTTTACCATCTGACCCCAGGTCGTGATATGCTCTCTCCCAAAGCTATCAAATATATCTTTGTGGGATACTATTGGATCCAAAAAATGGTACCATTACTTTGATCTGGTTATATGAAGGTACCACGTTAGTGCTGATATCACTTTTTCGAGTCGATCATGTACTTTACTCCTACAGGTGAAATGATGACCACATCTACACATGGTAAGGTGTACATAGCCCCTCATACTCTGCCACCACCTTCTCCTGTGGTTCCTCCTACGCCAACACCTCCTCTAGCTCCAGTCAATCAATTTTGTTCGCTACTCATGGGCCTTCTTTGTCATCTAGCACCAATGTTCACGAAAGCGGCCCGTGTGGCCGCTTATGCGACCGCATATGCATATGCGGTGCCCTCAGCGCATCGCTTTCCTGAAGCCCCCCATTATGCACCTTGTGCGCTTATGCGGGCCGCATATGCGGGCTATGCGGCCGCATATGCGGTCTGTACGGCCGCATACACATTTATTTATTTATTTTTATTTTTTTAATTTGTGCCATGTTTTGTTGTGTTATTTATGCCATGTTTTCCTTTTGCATGTATGCCAACCAAGCATTACATGACTATTTAAATCCATCGTTAAAGTAGTTGTGCTCCGAGATCGGAGTAAACACGCAAGGAAGAAAAAGAATAATATACTAATAATTTAGCAAACTAATTTAGTCAATTAATAGTTATTATGAATGCAATATATTATATGTAAAGTTTGGTACTTTTGATGGAGGATCAATTATAAATATAACGACAGAGATAAATGATATTATATTCTACAATAGAGGCATTTTGTGCGGTAACTTTTTTATTTTGTTGATTGTTATCAATTATTTTGTATGCTAACCGTTCTAGTGAAGTATTGATATTTGATTGATAGAGATTGTTTTGAACTCTATATGAAAGTTATTTTTCATAGATCTTCTATTGGACCACAATTATACATAAGTTTGGTTCTGTTGTAGTCACTTTTGTATATATTTATTTATTTTTATATAAAAATTAGGAAACCGCGTAGATACGCATATACCCTGCATATGCCTCGCATACTGCTTAAGCGCTATTCAGTGACCTGTCTGAACGCATACGCATACCGCTTTCCTGAACCTTGTCTAGCACACCTCAAATAAATTCTATGCACTTGGTTTCTATTGATTGTACTATTGATTTGTATGTCCCATAGGACACTTTACAGGTTGAACAGCTTGCACCGTATGTTGCAGATTATGAAAATAAACTAGATCGATACATTGCTCTTCGAAATCTAAGGCATACATGTGTTATATATCCTCTTGCTGCACATGTTTCTTTGGAGCATCTGCTTGCAGATTTCATGAGGTTTGTTGTGTCTCTCTCAGCTATGGAGATCCAACAATCGTAACATGAGCTATGCAAAATAGTTAATGGCGTCTTTTTATGGAGGTGGAGATGGCTCACTCTAGTCCCATGGCTCATGGAGCTTGATTACTACTCCTACCGAAGCATCCACTGTTGGCTATGGGTGTTTATAGTGAAGCACCGTGCAGATCGGATCGTTGATCGCTACAAGGCTACACTTGTGGCTTGTGGGTTCACCTAAACTTATAGGATGGACTATCAGGGCACCTTTTCTTCAATGTCCTGTCATTCTACTCTTCAGATTCTCCTCTCGGTTGCAGTAGTTCGAGACCGGTTCCTGTCTAGCTGGATGTGAACACCTTTCTCTATGGTGATTTGTGTACATGCAACTGCCACTTGGGTTTGCCGCTGAGAGGGAATTTTAGAAGGTTTGCAATCTTCATAAGGCTATCTATGGCCTTAAGTAAAGTCATAGAGCATGGTTCCAGATCCTCTCGGACTTGATAGAGTAGCATATTGTGAGATCGCCTGCAAATAATTCACTGTTTGTTTTGAGGTCTCAGAGAGGTATCATTGTCATTATGGTTTATGTTCATGATACCATTATTACCTGAGATGATGTAAGGCATTAGTGGGTTTAAAGAGTACCTTGGACAACAATGTATCACCTAGGATCTTGGCGAATTACGATAATTCCTAGGGCTTGAGTTCGCCAGGACCCAACAAGGTCTTGTGATGATCCAACGTAAGCATGTTACGTATCTCCTTTCAGAGGGAGGCATGACATACTGCAGATATGCCACCACCACTCCCATGGATGATTCATGATAGCATGAAGCTATATGATGATGATGGAGAGGAAGTGGACAAACGAAGATACATGGAGCTCGTTGGAAATCTCCTTTATGTGACTATCACCAGGCCATATATCTCCTTTGCTGTAACAAAGTCAGCCAGTATGTGGAGCAACTGAGACATGCGTACATGGATGCGGTTCACATGATTCTGAGGTACCTGAAGTATTCTTTATGCACATGATTTTTCTTAAGCAGAGGTACATCCCTTCAAGACCCTAAATGTCGGTTTCGTTCACCATTTCGGTATCGACCAAAACAGAATTTCGGTGGAATTTTGACCGGAATTTTGGTCATTTCGGTCATTTTTTGTACTAGGACATTCATATTTCGGTCATTTCGGCCATTTCGGTCGAATTTCGATTTCGATTGGATATCGATATTCGACAGAAATTCAACCGAATTTCGCTGAAATTTGATGCCATTTACAGATTGGACAGGTGTAGACTACGTGGGATGTCCCAAGGACAAAAGTCTTACCTCCAATTTTGCAGTATTCATAGGGATTTTTTTGGTATCATGGAAGAGCACGAATCAGACCATGGTTGCTAGATCGAGTCTTGAGTCAGAATACAGAGCAATGGCGCAAGGGAGCACTGAGATGTGTTGTGTCAGATCCGTTCTGATAGATTTAGCTATTAACACACCTCTTCCTATGTAGTTGCAAAGCAATATCCATGCTTCTCTTTTAATCACCAACAACCATGGCTTCCATGAGACGACCAAGTACATTGGGGTTGATTGTCATTATACTCTTGACTTCATCCAAAGGATTTATCTCTACTTCCTACGTCGACTTAAGGGAACATGCATTAAATGTGTTCACCAATGCTCTAGCCAAATGACCATTCCAGAGATGTTCCAAGCTTAGCATGATTGACATCTATGCTCCATCTTGAGGAGTGTTGAGAGATATATTTATCTTTGTCTATTTTATGTATTCTATTTTCTTTTTGTCTGGATTTTTTCCAACAAGATTTCTCTACTCTATATAAGGAAACCCTAACACCTCATGAATGATCAATTCAGTATCCCATTTTCACAGTTTTCATAGGACATTTGATTATTCAGTGTTCAATGGAGGTATGTCTTCAGGTTACTATGATACTTGCAACGCATTTGATTATTCAATGTTCATTAGAGGTAAGTCTTCAGAACTGTGATACTTGCAATTTATGTCGATGACATGGTTATCACCGGTGATGACATCGCATGCATTCTTGAGACCAAGGATTTCCTCCCGAAGATATATGTCACCAAGGACCTTGGTCAACTCATATACTTACTAAGCATTGAGGTAATGCATACAACAAAAGGATTACACTTGTCATAGAGGAAATGGTATTTAGATCTCCTTAAAGAAGCTGGCCTACTTGGATGCAGACTATTGATTTTTCCTGCTGAATAGCAAAGAACGCCACCTCCGAAATACACAAAATATGGAATCCTAGGGAAACTGCTGTGTCTCGCTATCACTTGGCCTGATATATCATATTTTGTGAACAGCCAACTAGTACATGGAAACGCCCCACTATAGCCATTGGCATGATATTCTGTCGATCCTATCCTTTGATGCCTGAAGGACTCTCCAAGAAAAGGCGTTTTTTACATGGCTAAGGTGCTGTCTACCTTGCTATCTTGAGGATAGACACTCCACTACTGGTTTCACCATGTTCGTTGGTGAAAATATTGTGACATGGCGAAGCAAGAAACAAATCATTGTCTTCAGATCAAGCGCTAAACCAGAGTACGGAGCTATAACTTTAGATACATGCGAGATTATTTGGCATATCTCCTTTCTACATGAACTTGGACTCCGTGACGCTACTCTCGTTCCACTCTAATGTGACAACAAGTCCGCAACATACATTACCACTGATCATATTTTCCATGAGTAGACCAAGCATATTGAGGTGGAATGCCACTTTATTTGAGACGTTGTGCAAGGAGGAAAGACCATTGCGCCACACATCTTTACAGAACTCCAACTTGTAAATATATTTATCAAAGCTCTTCCAATGAAACACATCTCAGTTGATTTCTATGTTGGGCATGATTGATAAATCTGATCTAACTTGAGGATTAGTGTTGACATCATGTACTATTTAAGTATTGACATGGTTTCTATTTTGTTTTATTTTCTTGCCTTTTATTTCCACTTGTAACCCTTCAGGGACTATTATGTAATTACAACCTATTGGGCTCTAGGGTTTCATGCTACATAAGAAACCCAACCTCCCTTGATTAAATCCATTCTATTGTATTCTCTTTTTCTCCACAAGGTCGATCACAATCTGACTCCCTGTTGCAGATGATCTCCTTGAAAAATGTGATATCTACACTGATATAGTGTAGATGGCTTTTTAGTTTAAAGCATATTGCACTTTGACTGTACAGATATAGCGTTTCTGATTTCTAACATATTCCAGACAAACATTCATGGCTGCTCACAGGCTGTCCGTACCACATTCAAGATGTTGTACAAAGATAACGCACTTAGATACCCTACAAGATATGGTAAAGCTTGAACGATCATTAATGGGAAATTTGTCACCGGTCCTTGAAAAAGAAAGAGATAAATGAAAAATAAAGTTGTAAGCATTGCATTTTCCCGATTTGCTGAGGGGACATTCACCTAATTGAGAAAAGGTCCTAAATGACATCTAGTATGCGACGATGCTTGTATTATGCCACACTATTCTGTTCTGAGATATGCATGAGAAGTTTGACACCTAATTCCTAAAGAAATATAGACTTCATGTAGTTGAGTAGAGTAAAGCTGTCGAGCATTATTAGACTCATTAATTTTTGTAGTAGCATCAACTTGCATCTTTATTTTATTAATACATTGAATAACTCTTGAGCATGCATCACATTCTTCCTAGTAAATATACACGACTCAAGTGAAATCATTTACAATGACATGATAATAGTAGTGACTAAGATGCTCAGGATTCTAAGTTAGCCCCGCTGCCTTGGTAATATTTTGGTTGATACGATTAAGATATATTGTGTAATAAGTTGCAACCTTTTCGAAGTCTCTTGGTGTAACCCTAGCCCTAGCCTAAGGAGGCAACGATCCTATCTTTTACGAAAAAAATACTCTTTCAACTTGGAATCAAAGTCTCTACCCCATCCATCATCGCCATGTCACCCTTTACTCATTGCACCCTTGATCTTGTCCACCACCACCTCTCCCCACCCCCCTAACGCCCCATCGCTGCCCCCATACCTTTTCACCTTTCACTCCCCCTCCCTTGATCTGGACACAACCCTCATTGCCCATCGGCCTCCACCGCCACCCTCTACACTCCTTCCCACGACTATGTCGCCCTAGCTGTGCTACCTTGCAAATACCACGTTTCCCAGGTCACGCCATCACCACCACTTTGCCTCTCCTAGACTGCATCGCATTCCCCCCCCCCCTAGTTCACTAATCGGGATACGTAATAGAATGCAAGTGAGCCTTCGCTCTGCGCTGACGAGATAGGGACGAAGCTCGATAGGTTGAGCATGTTCCATGTCGATGACCAAAGATGCCTCACGCAAATTAATGTATCCTAGAAAAGCATGAAAAAGCCAAGTGTCTAAGAAGCATTGCGAACCTTAGCAATGTCCCTTCCGATGGTCGACGCTCACTCAAGCCTCCTGGACATCACCATGGATCTTCTCTTTTCCCTACTTTGCCCTCCACTCCCTCTGACCACCGCTTTAGTCCCTATCTCTACTGCCTTGCTCCCTCTCACCAATCATTCAAACTCCAAGGGCTCATGTCCAACCCAGATTCCTCTCACCCTCAGATAGCTTCTGAAACTAAGCTCAAGTACTCTAGTTAAGGACATAAATGGTCGTCGTTGGCAAACACATCTTCTGACACTCCCCCCGAGCCTTAAGCTAGGGGCTGTTGCGTGCTGACATCCTTCTATGGATCTTCATAGGGAAATCCATTCTTGATGTCAAGTTTATGAAGATGCTAATTAAGTTCTGTCCAAAATGGTCTGGTTAGCCTATTGGGTTGGCCATTTAGCCATATATAGGTCGTAATCGAATCTGAATTTGGATATGGATCCGTAAGCTTGTTGAAGCTGGCGATATGGATTCCTTAAGTTGAAGGAGATGAATAAGGTCCATACCGTGAAGTAGATTGTGCAGATTTGAAGGGATGGTAGTGATTTGCTTACTAGGCTAGTCTGATTAATCTACAGGTTCACTTATGGGCTCTCTATGCAATCTGATGTTGTCACCTCGCCTTTTACCTTTTGAAAGGGCATTTGTTCGGTGCTAACGAAGTTTTTCTCCTGTCGCGGATATCGATGGTGGGAGATGAGAGAGGATTCAATTTATTAACATATACTTGGGTGAAGGATCGTGCTGTGAGTATTTGATTCATGCATCTCTTTGCCTTATTTGTTGACCATGGAGCTCTTGTCTCAGAGATCTAGTCAATGCATCGCCTACACTCCCCTTTTCTAGCTAATCTATCTTATCAGAGGTTAGAGGAATGATGCAGTTGTCAGGATCCCTCGTTAGGTGGATGACCCGAGATGGGAAGGATTAATGCGTCTATCGAGATGGACACTTCTTGGTTATAAAAATATATAGAGTTTTGTATTCATACATGATTTTTGATCCATGCATAAATGTTCGTGATTGTGCATGACTTTGGATTTGAAAGATTCCCCTGTGTGCTAAGGACTTTTTATGATTGCTCAGATGAGGGCGCATTGTGACTAGTGCACAGTGGGCAAGATTCTTCTAGAGGTAAGTCCGAGCTGCATGCGATGTGAGACCCAGAGGATGCCAACCACATTTTTGCCATGTACAGATTCGAGTAAGTGTGGGAGGATGTTGAACTTGTTGGTGTAAAATCTGAGGTTGTTGATTGCATTTAGGACTTGAATGGCGGTCATTGAAGGGGCTTAGAGGAAAGCAGATTGAGGGATATCGCCCCGGTTTGGGCTATTTGATTGGCAAGAATTTATTGAGATATTAGTTATCTTTTGTTTCTTAACGTATTCTCTTTCTTTCTGTCTTCTTTATGTAATTTTCTCAACATGTTTCTCCTTTATATAAGAGAACCCTAGGTCTTCATCAATAACCAATTTATAGTTTTCTCACACCATGGCATCGAAACGAGGGTCCTAGGCTGGAGTTCGCGTACTCCACACCTGCTTTAGCCTTCACCTCCATCCCTCCGCACATCACCACGCCTTTGCCCAACGCCTAAAAGGGTATCACCGTGCCACCGGAGGCAGCTCAGTGCCTTTGCCTAAGAGTCGTTGCTGTTGAGGCTGGGTTGTTGCTTGCGTACAGCCCCTCCGGTACTGTCACTGGAACACTGTGCACGCTTCCCAGTCCTCGCAAGTGCTACCCTAGCCCTCATAGCTAATTTCTATCATCTCCATCACCGAATTGCATCCCAAAACAATCTGTTTTTAACTGACAGATGTGATTTCAGACCTATAAATCACTTTTTTCGGTCCTTGTGCGGATTGAGGATGGACGAGGATGGTTGTATGAGTCTACACGTACAAACAATCCTCTATATAATTGCGGACTCACTCGGATCCGTCTACTTCCCTAATCGGGTTCCGTTTCAATCTTCTTCGTCATGTCAGAGAATAAGAGTGACATCTTCTCTTCGTTCGATGCCTGCCAGGGCTAGGCTCCCATTGGAAATATGTGACCAAATATAAGTTGTGATCCATGCAGTTTTTGACCCTTATACAATACAATAACAATGTTCACATTCTGAAAAAGTCCGAACCGACGGATAAGACTGTGGACAATGCTTCGTGTAAGTAAGATAACAAATATGCGCATGTATAACTCTCTGGGACTCTCACCACTGACATCACGAACAACATTGTGAACCACCCCACTGCGAAGGCGATCTGGGATATTCTGGCAGCCACGTATGCCCAAGCAAAGAACGAGGCCAAGATTCTTCCTCTATAGTTTGATATATACACAACCCAACAAAATGGTCGTCCTCTACATACCTTCTACTCTTCGCTTTGAGGCATGTTTGAGAAGCTTCATAGCCTGATACCTGTTACCACTTCCACGGAGCAACATGTGGCATACACGAACTCCGCGACGGTTGGAGTTTTCTTGGCAGTCCTCTATAGTACGGGGAAGCATGCGTACAACTTCTTACATGCGTGACCATACCTCCCATGGAGGAGGCCTACTGTCGTCTCAACAATCTTCTTATCCCAACAGTTGCACCATGCATACCTCCTCAGCGATGGCTGCATCTAGCAGCATGGGAGGTTCTGCACAGTTCAGAGGTGGTGGTCCCATGGCAGAGCAGGTGAACGATAACATGTCCCCTGCATCTACTTTTTCCATGTCACTCTAAGGATGCATGCTATCAAAAGCATGGATACCTCGTATCTACTACAAGTTCTCCAGATGTTGCAGCCGCTGCTAGAGCCTCTTCAAGCTTCTCAGGTATAGCTTATGCTTTACCAATTGTAGCAGAGCATATATGATACAGTGGATCATGGACTCTGGTGCTTCTCACCATCTGTTTGGAGGCAGTGCAGAATTCAGTTCTTACATATCTAATACCCCATAGTAGATGGGTCGTCATTGTGAACATGGTTACTTACCCATCGCTGGACAAGTTGAGGTGCATTTGACGCCATCCTTGCGCCTACATAATGTTTTATATGCTCATGATTTTCGGATGAATTTGTTTTATGTTAGTCAGATTACAAATTATTTGCATTATTGTGCCATTTTTGACCCCTTTTCTCTTGTGTTTCAGAAGATACTCACGGACAGGGTGATTGGATATGGCCGTAAGCAGCGGGGTTTATAGACTTGTCCAGTCTCCCAATGTCGGTGCGTCAACAGTTGCCACTGGATCAATCTCTCCTTACTTGTAGCATCTTTGTTTTGGCCACCTTCCTCTACAGAAGCTGTCATGTCCTCCCACAAATCTCCACGTGTTATTCTTCTCGGTACAAGGCTTGCCATCTTAGGAAACATCATTGCTCTTCTTTCCCTGGTCGTCGGAGTCGTATCAATAGTCATTTATTTGAGCTTATTCGTCTAAATATTTGGGGTTGTAGTCGTATTCATAATTTCCATGAACATCGTTTTTATCTTGTTGCTGTGGATGATTATTCTAGACTTTTTTGGGTTTTTCTGTTGAATAATAAGTCTGAAGTTGGGTCTGCCATTAAATATTTTATTAATGAAATAAAAACATTTTCTTCGCTACAAGTTGATTCACTATGGCAATGTCTTAGAGTTCTGCACATTACAGTTATTTGAGTTGTTCAGGTCTCTTGGCATCGTACATTAAACTTCATGTGCTTACACCCTCTCAGCAGAATGGTGTTGCCGAAGTGTGGACCATGACAATTTTGATCTAGAGTCATGCTCCTCACTCTTTATAGGGTTATGCGGTCCTCACTGCTTGCTAATTGGTGAACAACATGCCTTTTTTTATCTCAGGAGAGAATGTTCCTTTCTCGATTGCGTTTTCAAGAAGGACTTGTTCTCCCTTACATTATTTGTGTTTGGCTCTGTTTCTTTTTTTCACCATCTGACGACTGGTCGTGACATGCTCTTTCATAAAGCTGTCAAGTGTGTCTTTGTAGGCTACTCTCGTACCCAAAAGAGGTATCGTTGTTTTGATCCAGTTAGATGGTACTATGTTGGTGCAGATGTCACCTTCGTTGAATCTATTATGTATTTCTCTCCTACAAGTGATTAGTGGACTTCGTCTTAGTCTGGAGAGGAGGTATACATGCATCCTCCTCATACGGCTGTACCACCTTCAGTTCCTCCACTACCTCCACCTAGTACATTGGCCCATATGTTACCACATTTTTATGTTCGCAGGCCTCGCACAACTCCTCTCATGGGCCTTCCCCATCATCCTGCGTGTCTCAGGTATGTAATGAGCACATTATTCTACTTAGGGCACTAGTAATTTGTACATGGTGCATGATTCTTTACAGGATGAGCATGTACTCTCAAGAGGGTAGTTAATAAGTTCATGAGGCATGTGATTTGGATGTGTCTATTGCTATGCTGAAGCAAAGACATATGTGTGTTACATATCCTCCTACAGTCAATGTTTGAAAAAAATGACAGACGGAACATGGTGTTCTCCCCGGAAGTGAGGCGAGGCGTAGCCTCGAGGCGATTGAGACGTAAGCCTCAGTTTGTATAGGAAAAAAACTACAAAATGTATAATAAATATATTTCTTAGTGAAACAATTTAATGTGACAAACATATAATATTTAACAATGTAATATATGATGATATTACGAAGATAGGAACATGGAAAAAGGATATGTCAATGGCATAAACCTTTCTAGTAAATTCTACCCAGCCAAAAGGAAATCATTGGCTATAGCTATCATTAAAATATTTATAAAAAAGGCATTGTCTATAGTTGTCATTAAAGATATCCTACTTGTTGATATGAATCATATGATTTAAATCCTAACTGTATGGGTTTGATACCCCATGTGCCAACATACCCTCATCCCCAATTTTTTTCTTATATGGGCATTCGAATTCGCATGCAATTTCTGATGTGTTTAAAGGTGTAATAATAAAAGTTCATTGAAATAATTGGGCATGTTAATGGTAAATATGAATATGAAAGATGTCATATTTAATCATTCATCTTGCATAATTATATACTCAACAACTAGACCATTATAAACATCTGAAAATACCAACATGGCTAATTATTTCCTTTAAAAAGTGCTTGAAAAAAATCCCTAATACCCCACCTTGCGCCTCGCCTCGCGTCGATCGCCTCAAGCATCCGAGGTGCACACCTCAGCCAGGGGGTCTAAGGTGGTCGCCTCGAGGCTCTTTGGCTCCGCCCTGTTTTGCCTCAAGAAGCGTTTTTTCAAACCATGCTTACAACTCATGTTTCCTTGGACAACTCTCTAATGACTTCAGGAGATTCGTTGTGGGACTGTCAGCAGTGGAGATAACACAAACATATCACGATTCATGATACATGACAGTCAGTGGCGTCTTTCCATGGATGAGGAGATGGCCTCATACAATCGCGTGGTACATAGAACATTATTACAACTCATACATAAGCATTTGTTGTGGGATGCAATTGGGTGTTTACGGTGAAGCAACGAGCAGATGGCATCTTGGATCGCTACTAGGTAAGACTTGTGGCTCGCTGGTTCACCCAAACATATGGGGTGGACTATCAGGATACTTGCTCTTCACTGGCTAGGCATTCTACACTGTTGATTCTTCTTGATCGCTACTAGGTAAGACTTGTGGCTCGCTTGATGTGAAGAATGCGTTTCTCTATGGTGACCTTCAGGAGGAGGTCTACATGCAACAACCACTTGGGTTCGCTGTTGAGGAGTGTTAGAAGATTTGCAAGCCTCATAAGGCGATCAGTGGCCTTAAACAGAGTCCAAGAGCATGGTTCCAGAAGCTCTCGGATTTGATAGAGCAACTGGGGTTCGTGATATCAACTGCTGATCATTTACTGTTTTTGTTCAGAGGTCTTAGAGAGATACAATTGTCATGCTTGTTTATGTTGATGATATCAATGTTACAGAGGATGATGAGCAATGCATCTAGGTTGCTAAGGATTTCCTAGATCTGCAGTTTGTAACCATGGATTTTAACAGTCTACATTACTTCCTTGGACTGGATTTTACCAGTTGTGATGGCCCACATGGAGTACATCACATATCTTCTCTCTGAGGCATGCATGGCAGATTGCAGGTCTACCACTACTCACATGGACCCAAACATGAAGCTGTAAGATGATGACACCGAGTAGGTAGACAAGATGAGGTACGTGGAGCATAGGGAAGCTCCTATACGATAAAATTTATGATTTTGGGTGTGCACCTGTGTGATTTTAGATTGATCGCAGGAATCTGTCTGTGGCTTATTACTATATGCTGAATATTTTAAATCTTCACCTCTTACCTATTTGGGATCTGACTATTCTGTTAAATTTTTGCATGAATTAATTTTCTTTTTCGCAAATGTTTGAAAGCCTTGTTACTGCATATTGTTCCAAATAATTTACGAGGGAGACAGAAAAACTACAGTCCATCCTTGACAAATTTGTGGGCATACATTCTTTGACCTTATCGAAAGAAGAAAGCTGCTTTCCACCCCTGCCGAACAAGAACGATTAATTGCAGAAATTCCAGAAGTTGCCTCAGACGAAGAGAAATTAGATGGCAATTTGGGATCTGAACCAGGCAGTGAAGAAAAAACTCAAGGTGTGTGACTTTTGCAATGTTTTCCTTTTTATTGGCTGTCTTAATTTAAACTTTTTTGATCCAAAAATCTATACCCCAATCATTTAAGTGACTTTGCTAAAGACTAGACAACTAGAAGAAAAGAATGCTTTCCCCAAAATCCCATTTGCCAAGCCTTATCAAGATGGGTCGCTGAATGGGGGTTGCCTATTCTTTTTTCTTGAGACCCCTTAGCTCCGTCTATTAATAATTTTTCCTGAAGATAGTAAAGTAAGCATCTTCATCTATCCGATTCTGTGTAACTTTATTAATTGATGATATCCTGTATGTCTTGTAGAGAGAAAAGTGCCGCCAACAAAACCAGTTGATGGAACACCAATCTTGAGCAGTAGTTTGAATGTACGCACAGATATTGAATTAACTCAAATCCTCTGCAAAGGAAAATTTAAAGGTTTCCCGTTACTTATCTATTAGTTTTCTTAAAGTGCAGTGTTAGAAAACGTGTTCCGAAGTCATAAACCTGTTGACCGTATTAACTATGTTTTATAGAGAGATCAGAGCTGCTAACGGAACATGCTGAAAGAATGCCCATATATGGTATTTCCGAAGTCGGCATATATAGTGAAGTAAAAAAACAGAAAGATGCTGATTCTCAACTAATCTTCAACGGGAAAATTGAAGGTTTTCGGATGCTCTTAGCACTGATTTTCTTAATTTCATCAAAATACATTATGCCTAATTCTTTTCATCAACATTTCATGACCTTGAACTGAATGGTCCCATAGAGACCTGGATTTGACTTGAATTTTTGGAATGCAACAGAAAATCAGGAGATCATATGGACACCTGTCAATCAAACACAACTCTTGGAAGTCACAAAAACCGTTTTATCCAAGAAGGAAGTGGGTAAGTGAAATTCTAGACTTATTTCTGGAAGTTATCAATACCATCAATCTTTTCCAAATTAAACTGCCCATATTAATGATGCGGTTCCTTGTTGATGCACATAAAAAAATTCTGAAGGTACAAAATTTTGGAGGAGAAAGAGAAGATGCGCTTGTTGCGCGGGGTTTGGGGAAGAAACACAAATAGGCATGTGAGGGGGAAGGAGAAAGGGGGTGGGGGGCATAATGGAGAAAACTCCAATTTTTTATTATAACTTAATCTGACTATTACAATGGCTACTAACCCCGTTATATAGGAGGGTTGAAATTACTTGAATAGAAAGAGAATCTCATAATCAATTAAAATCTTAATTGACTCAAAAATATCTCAACCAACCAACTAATATAGATCTCATTCGACCTCTTTATTTGCAATGAGCTCAATTAGATTCCTATAAAATTAATCCGACATTAATTTATTTTAGAGACTAATAAGATGAATGTAAAGCCCTAATTTAATAATGGGACAAAGTTGAACGAATGGAAAACCTTAGTTTCACCTTAATTCGGATTCCGAAATGCATCATTTGTCGATGTACCTTTCATTCAAATTTTATCTATGAATCAAGTTTATGGATGACCACATATCGACGGTAAGCACATGCATATATATACATAAACATTAAATTCACATTATTTGTTGTGTATTTTACACATAACACTCGTCTTCTTATTTATTTCACATTTATATGATAACACCTACAGAATGTCTATATTTACACTGCCATCCATGTCGTTAACATCATAAGTCGAAACTATTAAAAATAATGGTTAAAAAGACTAGAATATGACAAAATACTTTATAAAATAACATAAAAAAACCCATTTTTTGAAAAGTCAGAATAATATCATTATCAATTTTTGATCTGCCTTTCGGCCCTTTCCCCTTGGCAGAAGGCCTTAATCCCCTCTGCCTCCTCTTTGACTCCCCCCTCTCTTGGTACACACCCTTTTTTACACTTCTCTCTCGTTTTTTACCCTGAGGAATCCATCACTCCTATGCTTTGGCGGCAAAGTAAGCCCTCGTTATTCTTTATCACCATGGATCCTTGTTGGCATCCTTTTCGTAGAATTTCAGTTAGACTTTGGCGGCAAAGTAAGCCCTCGTCTCTTCTTCCTAGTGTCCCGCACAGGGTACCTCTCACCGCCACACACGAATGCAACGCCCTCCACGCCATCGCACAAGGCTGCAACATCCATGTCGACGCCCCATAGGCTCATCTGATGTGCTGCCGTCTTGGGCCTCTCCTAGCCACTAGGACCCTCTAGCTGTCCCACAGGAGCCAATCCAAACCGTTGGTTCCCTGCACACACTGCCGGTGCGCCTCCAGGCCCCAGGCCACCGCAGGGCTACCGCCTCCAGCCCTCTAGCGTCCCCTGCAGTGCCATTCAGACCTCCTGGTCACATCTATGCCACTGTCCAGCAGGTGCGAAGCCTCCCCAGAACTGCCCCACGGCTTCTGAGTGCCACCAACACCTACAATAGTTGATTCCAGGGCAATTTTTGCCTTTATTTTTGCTGCCAAGGAGATTCCAGCCCTCATTTGCTGCTTCCATGGTGATTCCAGCCCTCTTTTATTGCTGCCAGAATGATTCCAACCCCTATTGGGTATTGAAGATTTTGCTTTAGTCTACGTTTTCTATGATGGTATAAGGAACTTCTATCAATATCAAGGATACAATGAATTACGTGCTATGGTCTCGAGCCTTCAAAATGTGTTCGTCGGTGGTCAAGGGATTTCTATCACCCATCTTATAAAGGTTCTTCATAGCTCTACCCCTAGGGTGAATATTGCTACCACGCATCTAGCTACTACCTCAGATACTATAACAAACTCTGCTTCATTCTCGGTACCAACCTAGATCATTGACTCGAGTGCATCTACTCACTTCACTGGAGACAATAGTCTTATGACGGTTTATCCGCCCTCTTCCATGGTGAAGTCGGTTTGGCTGGCCAACAATGCTCATTCTCCTATTACCACTATCGGTACTATGGAGTTCTTCTGCATGCTCAGGCTATCTGGCCTTCACTGCCTACCCAATTTTCTTCTAAGCTTATTGTCAATTCATAAGATATGTGTTGAACTGAACTGTCATGTGATTTTTGATGAGTTCTATTGTTATTTCTAGGACAACCATATGATGCAGATTTTTGGTAGGTGGCATGAGAAGAATGCCATTTAATACATTGACATCCATGTTGGCTCAAACTTTGAAGGTGCTACCTCCATGTCAGTTGACTCGTTTCTATGACATTTGTGTTTCGGTCGCCCATTTGTCAAAGCTCTTTCCCAAATGTTTCCTAAAACATCTTTCTCTACATGTATTCAAACTATCAACAAGGCCCTAAATGTCTGTTTCGGTTACCATTTCGGTATCGACCAAAACAGAATTTCGGTGGAATTTCGATGGAATTTCGACCGGAATTTCAGTCATTTCGGTCATCTTTTGTACTGGGACCCCCATATTTCGGTCATTTCGGTCGAATTTCGATTTCGACTGGATATCGATATTCGACAGAAATTTGACCGAATATCGCTAAAATTTGAGGCCATAAATATCAAGACTAATGATCCTTCACCAGACCTCATGTCTGTATACCTCACAACAAAATAAGGTAGCGGAAATGAAGCTTCCTAATCTTTTGAACATTACTCGTACCTTACTCATATGAAGATTCCCAAAATTCATTGGGGGGATGTTGTTCTTACTGCCACATACCTCATCAATAGGGTCTCATCTTCAATCCTCAAGGGGGTCTCCTTTCTCGCTCTTGTATCCTGGCGAGGAACCCTTTCCACCTTCCATTGAGGATTTTTGGTTGCATTACCTTAGTACATAATTTTCATACTGCAAATAAATTGCCTTATCGTGCTATCAAGTGTGTTTTCCTTAGATATTCTCATCCCCAAAAGGGGTACAATTGTACAAGTGCTGCGATCCTACAGGTCATTGTTACCAATGGAAACAAACTGCATAGTCTGACCCGATCCCCTTACATGTTCCTTATATGCAGGATGATGTCCCATCTTCGAGTCTCATCCCCACTGCAGCTCTGGATGCACCACCGAAACTCCATATAGCTCTGCGGCGGATCACAAAGCCATGTACTATACATAACATGTCACATTTACTTCCACCAACAGTCTATCTAATTGTGACATGCGATTTACGAATGCTCTGATGGTTATTTCTATTCGTCGAAATCATTATAATGCATTGCATGACCATGGTTAGAAAAGATCGTGGATGAGGAGATGACCGTACTCACATCTAGGGGGACATGTGAGCTTGTGCCATGTCCACCTGGGTTCGAGCCTGTTGCTTATAGATGGTCTTCACGATTAAATAGTCACCTGATAGTTCTATCGATAGATTAAAGGTCGGGCTTGTAGCTAAAGGTTTCACTCAGAATTTTGGTGTGGATTATTTTGAGATCTTTTCTCTAATGGTCAGAATGGGATCTATCTGGACTACTCTCTCTGTTGTTGCTAATAACAAATGGCTCATCTTTCAACTTGATGTGAAGAATGCTTTTCTCTAAGGTGACCCTGAGGAGGAGGTCTATACGATACATCCATCGGGTTACTCGGTCGAGAGGAAGAATGCGTGCTGACTTCGTATGGACATTTATGGTCTAAAGCAGAGTCCACGGGCTTGGTTTGACAATCTTACTACCGAGATCAACTTTGTTGACTTCCACGTGTTGACATCTGACTATTCTGTTTTTTGTCAAACAATGGTCCACTAGTACGATTATACCGGCCGTATTGGTAGTATTGGTAATGATAAAGCTGTCATTTCAGAAATCAAGACCTTCCTCTAGAAGGTGTTTATCACGAAAACCTTGGTCAACACCGCTACTTTCGTGGCATTGAGGTGATCCACACCACAGGGGGATTGCAACTATCACAGCGGAAGTATTGCTTAGGTATTCTTACAGAGGTTGGATTACTTGGATGCAAATCGTTTGACATCCCCGCAGAACCACTGCCTTAAATGTTAGATTTTGGTTTCATTTCGGTAATCTTGGAAAGAGAAATTCCGTGCAATTTCAATGGAATTCTTGGCATTGAGGTGATCCACACCACAGGGAGATTGCAACTATCACAGCGGAATATTGCTTAGATATTCTTACGGAGGTTGGATTACTTGGATGCAAATCATTTGACATCCCCGCGGAACCACTGTCTTAAATGTTAGATTTTGGTTTCATTTCGGTAATCTTGGAAAGAGAAATTCCGTGCAATTTCAATGGAATTATGATGAAATGGTCGAAAATTAGGGAAATTACTTGAAAGTTCATTTTTTTTAAAATTAAGATTTTTAATATTATTTAACTCAATAAATGAGGTAAAATAGATAGTTTTTTTGCTAATACTAAGATATTAACATGATATATTGTAGAGATATATTTATGTTATGGGATTTTTACCCGGCAGGCCCTAAAAACTTTGTCAATTACCTCCACGACCTTTGAAACAATCTAATTCCCCCCTCGACCTCGTAAACTTGCTAACTCTTACCCGGCAGACCCTGTGGTTAACCTCCGTCTATTTTTCCGTTAAAATTAACTGGATTCTGTTAAAAAGTATTGTATATTACCCTTCTTATTTAGCAACTTTACAAAAATACCATTCCTTTTCTTCCCTAACCATCCTCCACACCATCCTCGTCCTCCCAAATCCCCTACGCCACCGCCAACCTCACTGTCCTCTCCTGCACTGTCGCCGACATCCTCGGCACTGACCTTGACCTCCCCCGCCTCAAGGATAGTCTCGCGCGGATGAGGCTCCTCGACTGGAGCATCGACGAGGTCTACGCCGCCCAGTGGAAGGACCTCGCCCATCTGGAAGGCGCTTCCCACCTTCCCACTGATGTAGACATCCACTCCTTCGCACACCTTGCCATGGTTGTCCCTGGTCATGCAGCCCATAAAGCCCACGTCTTCCACCTGCACCTGCGCGCAGCTGTTGGGGCACCCCGTCCGGTGCATCCTCACCGGCTTCATCCCCACCACCGACACCCTCCTCTCCATCTCATCTGTCACCTTCACCGCCCTCGCCTTCGTCTCTATGATTTCCTGCCCGCAAAACTGGTTGTTTGTGCATGACACCAAGTTCCTCATCAGGATTCCCAATGCTGGAGAGAATCTGCCCTTCACCATGCAAGTCGGGTACATCCGGGATGATGACATTCTGCTCCACTGTGAGCTGCTGCTCTCTGGGGCCGTACTAGTCGGTGAGGCACGCCCACTCGAACATGTCGTCGGCCTACATCCTCCTCACGGTGACAAGGAGGCCCATGAAGGAGAGCCCCTCTTGCTTCTGCCTATGGACCCCGAGGTACTCCCTCCGCTCCAACCGCTTGTCCACAAGATCCTCCGTCGCTGCTCTCTCCAGCTCCCTTCTCGGAATCCTCCTCTCCACCTCTCTCCGGAACTCCATTCCCTGCAGCACATCGACCTTCATGCATGGCGTATCTGAATTTATATTATAATAACATTACAGGTAGTAACGTCCGAGTTCGGCGATGAGCCACATCATTCTGTTCTTCTGGCTGTTGCCCATGTTGCTGAGGTCCCTGTAGCAGTCTAGCACGCACACGCTCCACGAGTCCAAGCGTCTTGCGCTCCGCGACACGACGAAGGACGTGCTCCCGTATCTCAACAGTGTAATCTTGTTCGAGGAGACCCTATACCAGAAGGCTTCCGATGGCAAGCCGTTCGTCGACGTCCTCAAGGAAAGGGGGCGTATCCCTGACATCAAGTTGTGTATCATGTGTTATTATTATATATACATACATCTTAACAATGCTCAGTAGATACATATAATTAATTATTTCATGGATAGTGCATCAAGGTGGACAAGGGCACCATCGTGCTCGTGGGGACAAACGGAGACACCACCACGTGGGGATTGGACGGCCCCGGCAAGCGCTGCCAGAAGTACTACGAGGTCGGAGCCGCTTAGTAAAGTGGCATGCTGCTAAAGTACAACATCGTGCTTCTTTATCGTCGTTGTCGCCCTTGAATTTGATAAGCAGGTGGTTTCATGTAAGGAAGAGGAAGAGGAAGAATGAGGAGAATAGGAAGGAGGGAAGAGAGAGAGAGAGGAAAGAATCCAACCGTTGGATTTGCTAAAGTTATATTAACTCATGTTATACCTAAGCAGGTTGACTCAAGAATTGTTCAATTAACGGCAGGGTTCATATGGTAAGACGGAGCAAGTTTATGGGGTCGAGGGGGGAATTAGATTGTTTCAAAGGTTGTGGAGGTAATTGACAAAGTTTTTAGGGTCTGCCAGGTAAAAATCCCTTATGTTATATGTACCTTTTCTTTTATTCTTATTTCTTTCGTCTATCTTATGTAATTTACCCATAGGTCTCTTGTCTATATAAGAAAGCCTAGGGTTCCCAGGAATAAACATCTCTTCAATGTTTCCCAACATGTTATCAGAGCCACAGTCCTAGATTGGAGCTCCGTACCCTAAACCTAACCCACACCCGTCGTCCCTCTCTCTCTCTCTAAGGCTCTCGTCGTCGCTTCTCATCTCTCGGTCCGCCATCACCGTCGCCCCTCATCTCTCTACATGTCGCCGCCGCCTTTTCTCCAAGTTGTCGCCACTGCTGCCGATCGGTTGCTCTCCCTCGATCGCTAGCCTCTATAGCCGTCGGCCCCTGTTGCCGTCGTCCGGGTTGCTCCATCGTCGATCTCCATTTGAGTTAATGGTTTTGAGTGCATAAGTCTACATATGCATTCAAATCCATACATGGCTGTATAGACATTCATCCTTTGGTCTACAAAACCCTAGCGATCTTCATCTGATGATATGTCAGAAAGTAAAGTCGATGTACCGGCCACAAGCGCTTTCAAAGATTCAACGCCTATTGTCATGACGGACGTGATAAACTATGAGCTCTGGGCTATGCAGTTCATGAGCCTTATGAAGTCTAATGGTAAGAAGCATATCTTTACCGAGGAGTTGATGGAGAAAATCGGGGTTAACGCCTCGTGGTAGGCAGATGATGCATATGCCGAAGTTTGGTTTTCAGGTACATTGACGATAGAAATCACCAATGATGTGTTACATCAGCCCATTGCTAGGGCAATGTGGGATATCCTCGCAGCATCTTATTCTCATACGAGGAATGAGACCAAGATCCTCCAACTCCAGCATGATATATTCACTGCCAAGCAGAATGGATGTCATCTTCATTTGTTGTATACATCCTTGCATGAGATGTTTGAGAAACTCCACAGCTTCATGCCTCTCACGGCTACTCCAGAGAAGCAAAAGATATATAGGAATGCTACCATGATCGATGTATTCCTAGCAACCCTCGATCATGAATATAATGCTGCTCGCCCCTAGATTCTCGCTGATGCTACTATCCATCCCATGGAGGAAGTTTTTTACAGACTTAACAGGATTAATGTCCTGCCCACTACTACTAGCCAGACTTCCTCAGCAATGGCAGCCTCCTGGGGTAGAGGAGGCTCTTCTCTTTTCCGTGGACGTGGACCTCACGGTAAAGGAGGTCACATTCGTCTGCCCTTGCACTTCTTGTCATCGTCTCCATCATACAGAGGACACATGTTACTCCAAGCATGGTTTCCCAGCACCAGCCCGAGTAGGGGAGCATGTTTAGTCTTCGACTGCTCCTACTTCAGATCAGAGGTTTGATGACCCCGTAGCCAGATTGAGGGATATCATGCCTCATGCTTCTTTACCATCTCCAGGAGGCCATTCAGATGTAGCAGCTTCCGCCTCTGCCAGTACTTCTGCTACGACTACCATCTCTGGTAATACTTATGCTTTTACATCTTGTCATGGATCTGAGAATACATAGTGGAGTATGGACTCTGGGACGACGCATCATTTATGTGGAGACAAAGATCGGCTCACAACAAATAGGCAGGTTCCTCCAGGGAAAACCATTGTGATAACTGATGGGACTCATTCCCCGATCACAGGATGGGGGAGATCAGTTTGATGCCATCGTTGAGGAGGTATGTGTGGTGGTGGCAACACATGAGATAAAAAGCATGCCGAAACGACTGTAAGCCTCCTCCATGGGAGGTATGGTCGTCCCAATAAGGAGTTGTGCGCTTGCTACCTCGTACTCTGGATCGAATGCTGCCAAGAATACCCCAACCATCATAGAGTTCATGTAGGCCATCGAATTTAAATGAAAAGCAGGGGTATAAGAGGTCAAATGCAGATCATTCATTGTTCGTGCAGAGAATGCCTAGATGTACTGTTGCAATCATGGTATATGTTGATGATATACTTGTGACATGTGATGATATGCAAGGGATAAAGAAGGCAAAATAATTTATGGATCGTTAGTTTGTTACTAAGAACCTTGGTACCCTAAGGTATTTCTTAAGGTTAGAGTTTCCTAGGAATGCACATGGTATTGTGATGACCCAAAGGAAGTATGTTACAGACATGCTTGTTGTGACATACATGATTGGGTGTCGACCCTCTACTACTCCTATGGATCCTAACATGAAGTTATATGATGATGATACAGATGACGTTGGTAGGAGGGGATATAGAGAGTTGGTTGTGAAGCTTCTCTATGTCACTATCACTAAACATGATATCTCTTTTGTACTAAGTCAGGTGACTCAGTTCATGAAGCAACCCCGACATGTACACACGGATGTTATAATTATTATATTGAGATATCTAAAATCTTCTCTAGGTGCAGGACTACTATTCAAGATAGGAGCAACTCTTTTGGTTTCTGTATGTGTCGATGTTGACTATGCAGGGTGCCCTAAGGACAAAAAGTCCACTTCAGGCTTGACAACATTTGTTGGCAGTTCTCTTGTTTCTTGGGAAAGCAAGAAACAAAATTTTGTTGCTAGGTCAAGTGTTGAATCTGAGTATAGGGTTATGGCACAAGCAAGCACAGAGATGATGTGGGTTCGAGTAATGCTAGCGGATTTGCATATAAATGTACCTCTACCCATGCAGTTACAATGCGATAATCAAGTTGCCCTATTCATTGCAAATAATCATGCATTCCATGAAAGAACAAAGCATATTGAGGTAGACTGTCATTATACTAGAGACATGATTTAGAAGAGCTTTCAGGAGATTAAACAGTGGATATTTTTTCCAAGGCTTTACTCAGGGACCATTTCAGAAGTGTTCGTCCAAGTTGAGCATGATTGACATTTATGCTCCATCTTGAGGGTGAGTGTAGAGATATATCTATGATTCTATGTTATCTGTACCTTTTCCTTTATTCTTATTTCTTTTGTCTGTCTTATGTAATTTACCCATAGGTCTCTCCTCTATATAAGAGAGCCTAGGGTTCCCAGGAATAAACTTCTCTTCGATTTTTCCCAACATATGTTACATTATATATCCATCCAATCGCTCCAACTGTGAAAAAAAGTAGTATATTGCTCAAAATCAGAACCATATTTTGAACCGAAGTTAGATGCCATTAGTTTCACCTCTTGAGTATAAAAAGAATGGAGACACATGCACTAATAACAAAGAAAACATAGGACAACAAAAAGTACTAGTAAAATGATATCTTATGTAAAAAATTGAAGGTTGAAATGATTGCTTAGAACTTGTATCTAACCAAAATACTTTCAACTTGGAAAAATATCTAGTTTTATGAATTAATTAAGACATGCACAAATCTTTTCAACATGTATGTCTAGTTGATGCATTGTATAATGTGCAATCATAAAATATATGCTATACAAGACACAAACAAATCAACTAACACCAAGAAATCGCATAGCATTCACAAGCACAATCTATAACAACATGATAGGAGGCAAATACTTACAATCACAAGATTTGGAAGGTTGCTAACAACGTAGCCCTCACCGCCACACGCACTCCTTGTAAGAAGCCGCAAGAAACTAGAACCTTAAATTTCGGACTTCGATTTCATTTCTCCATGTCCGGAAAGAGAAATTTCGGAGAATTTTCGGTGAAATCGTTGGAAATCATGGAAATGACTCTAATCTTGACTTTCTTTTCCAAAAAATAAGGTTTCTAATATTCATAAGTCAATAAATAAAATAGAAATGCATATTTATTTATAAAATGGATTTCTAAATATAAGTTTTGAAGTACTATTATTGTCATAATAATCGCACATGTTAATATATAAAGGAACATGTTACTTAGAATCAGAACTGTATGCTAAACTAGAAGTAAGAGTCAAAAGAATCACCCCGTCAATAAGAATGAGGTGACACATATAAAGACTACTAATCAAAACATATATATATATATATATCAAAATAAAGAAAAAAAACTAAGAAAATAAAAATTTTGATGTAAAAAGTCGATCAATTAGTCGATCCTATTAGTCAGGTTGACCGACTAGGCCTAGTTGAGTTGGCTACCCCCTCCCCTCGACTCGACTAGCCAGCCTAATCAACCGAATTTTACAAGCTTGACAAATAAATAAGTGAAAATCATTAATATTGCAAATTTCAATAAATTTGAAGGGTAGATTCCCTTATATTGTTTCACTAAAACGACATGTAATTTCAATGAAATTTCGTTGACATTTCGATGATATTCCATTTAAATCCTGGAAGAAGAAACTAAGATAACATTTCGATTTCTATGAACTGGAGAAATAGATATTTCGGATAAATTCAGTGGAATTTCGTTGAAATTTGAGGTCATATGCAAGACTGCAAAAATATTCTATATCCATTGATCCTGAGTTTGAGGGCACTATGCGATATAGAGGCCTTGTCGGTAAACCACTTTACCTCATTGTCACTTGGCCAAATATATCATATACTATGAATAAAGAGAGCCAACATGGAAAGACCTCTCTATAGTCATTTTCAACATGTTCTTATGATTCTTTGATATTTGATGGAATATCCAGGGCGAGACCTCTTCTACGGGGTCAATGGCCATATTGATGTCATCGCTTATGCCAATGCAGATTATGCCAAGGGCCGACGATCCATTACAGGCTGTGCTATGTTGGTTGGTGGCAACCTTGTTACGTGGTGTAGCAAGAAGCATATGGTGGTTTCTAGATCAAGTGTACAAGCAAAATGCATGGCTATGGCTCAAGCCACTTGTGAGATTACCTAGCTTGTCTCTTTTCTACAGGAGCTTGGACTTCATATTACTACTCTTGTCCCCTTATATTGTGACAACTATTGTGCTACTTGCATCACCATCAATCCAGTTTTTTATGAGCGGACTAAGCATATTGAAATTGACTGTCACTTCATTCGAGATGCAATACGAGGAGGGAAAGACTACTCTTATCTCCACGGATCTTCAGCTTGCAGATATAGTCACGAAAGCCCTACCTATGAAACGTCTCTCGTGGGTGATTTTCAAGTTGGGCATGATCGATAGATATTAACCAACTTGAGGGGGAGTGTTAGAGTTAGTGGATTATTTCTTTAAATTTATTGAATTTTGTAACCATTTTGGCGCATCCCTGTAATTTTCTCTTTTCGCCTCTTGAGGGTTTCAAATTCACGCTATATAAGAAACCCTACACCCATTGAGTATGACATGTCATTCATTCTCTCATTTTTCTCCACAATATCAAATACAATTCTCAAACTTTCAACTGCATTATCTCATTTTTGTAATCTCGAGGTAGGTTGCTACTGTTGTTGTTGAGTTTTTAAATTCTCTGGATATGGATGATTGAAGAAGGGTCTCTTCAATGAAGAATGACATCAATGCTGGCATATTATGATGTGTTTGAGTATGCGTCATCGTAGATAGGTAATTGGATCCTTCCATGGTCCGATTACAACTATGGTATTAAATTTCGCGAAATTTCGCCGAAATTTCGGTTTCGACAGGGAGGGTCTTTCGAAACACCTATATATATATCGATATGCCCGGATTTCGATCGAAATGGGTCGAAAAATCGGTGATATTTCGACATTTCGACCCATATCGGTCAAAATTCATGTTTTCAGTTCAAAATTTCTTGGATTTCGACCGATATGGGCGAAATTTCGCCGATACCTATGTAAATCAACGATATTAACCATGTGATCTTAATTTTAGTCATTTTACTAACTATTTGTCAATTCTCTATATCAAAACACATCATGATTTATATATTTTGTTTCTGGTAGGGTATGGTGCAACAGGGGGGATGCATACAATGTTTCTTCAACGTAGGGAGCTTCACCTCCCTTTGCGAATGGAGATGAAACAACTCTATAGATTCTAGAGATCTGCTATAGTTTTTTTGCTTCATTCCTTTTGTCATTTGTCTTTGTAAAAATATATCATCTTGCTGTAAAGTCTATAATTAATTATATAATTCACTAGAACTGCGCCTACGACCGTTATTTCTATGAAATAAACATTGTCTTATTAAGCATTATCTACATTTTAGAATAAAAAATACTCATCTATTTTTCTGAACAAAAAAACATCTTATAAGTATTTTTAACTTAGTTATTTTAATTTCGATTCCAATATCTATCAGTCAGCTCAACGATATGCCCCGATATGTGCGATATAAGGCATATGGATGAGAGATATGTGTGATATAAGTGTGCATTTGTTAGCTATTATTGTTTTAAGAACTTGGATTGAATGATATTCATTTCCAATATGTATCAATCAATAATCAGCCTTAACAACGAAATGACCGATATGACCGATAAGTACGATATAAGGCATATGGATGAGAGATATTTGTGATATAAGTACGCATTTGTTAGCTATTGTTGTTTTAAGAACTTGGATTTAATGATATCCATTTCCAATATGTATCCATCACTAATCAACCTTAACAACGAAATGATCGATATGATCGATATGACCGATATGTGCGATATAAGGGGCATATATGAGCAATATGTATGATAAAATTGTGTATTTGTGAGCTATTTATTGTTGTAAATAACTTGAAAGATCTTAATTTGCAAAAAAATGGTCGAAAATTGACTTTTTGAGCCATTTCCAAAATTTCCACCGAAATCGTCGACATTTCCCGAAATATCGGCGAAATTTCGGTATTGGAGGTGACCAAAACGAAATCGAAATCAAGATTTTGAACCTTGATTACAACATGCACTGATTTAGTCCCACACCATATGTAACGGGGATTCGATCATTCTGGTGAGGCTATATAAGAAGCCCCACACCCATTGTAACAATTAATAGAGATTAATAGAAACATAAGCAAGTTGTGGAAGTTCTCTTGTGGTTTCATTCCGCTTCACATGGAGTAGGGTTCCACATAAATTTCAAGTATTCTTTCCATTGCTTACATTTCTTTATCTTTGATACACTTCCTCATTCGTTATTTTTACATGGTATTAGAACTGGTTTGATTTTGGTGATTTCTTCTTGAAGATTCGGTTCAATTTCAGAGCAGTTTGTGGTTTGATTTTTTTCAAGTTCAATTATTATTTATCGTTCAAGTTCGAAGTTTGTTCAAATTTTTAAAGATCGTCTTCAAGTTCCAGAAATTCTAAGGTTTGCAAACCCGAATTTTACGGCGGCAAGAGTTTTTGCGAGGAAGATTCATCAAGGATTCGTTCTGAAAACCTTGTGTGCAAATCCTCCAGAACAGTGTGGCGGCATATGAATCTCGTATGCAAATCTTCCAGATTTGACGTATGTGATTTCAGTGCGATCTACAAGAGATTGAAAAACGCAACACTCTTGGTAATTGGCTTGCAGATCTTCGTTATCATGTTCGAGAAAAACTAGGCTTTCTGCACACATGCTACCCTAGATCGCTTCTCCAACATGCATCCCTTGCATGATTCTAGGACAAATCCATCGAAGAACAATGGTGATTTCCCCTCTCTCTCTCTCCAATCGGATGGCAAGAGCATAAGCCGTCGGCATGACCTAACGGTCAGAACACTTGTGGGCAGGGCTACTCATTGCCAACCCTTCTATGAGTGCCTGCCAATCCCCTCCAGGGCTTTGCCAGACCACCCAAGGCTCTGCCAGCCTACTATAGGACTCCACCACCACACTTACAGGGCACCATTGACGCTGCTAGGGCACTTCGTCCCTCTACAGGACACCACTAAGTGTTTGATAAAGGTCTAGGGTGGCTTTCGTATAAGCCAACTTTTGAACTCTCTATCCGACCTCAATGACATCTATCTATCGGAATGTATCCCATGTACACTACGTCTTCTATGATGGTACATGCGATAACTATCAAAGTCAAGGACACTAAAAACTATATTCTCATCCCTCAGGCTTTCATGATATTCATCAAGGGTCAAAGAAAGATGAATATTCTGACTAAAGAATCACTGGAGGAGACTGATAGGGAATGTAGGTCATGGCTTGGCGATAATTATCATGTCATGACTTGGATAACTAATAGTTTTGAATCTTACATCATGGTGAATCTACTTTTCAAGGAGACAAGGAATGAGATGTGGAAAGAGTTGGAACAGACATGCTTTTAGCAGGCAATCAAGTCACGTGTTGTAGACATATCTGTTCAGATCTAGTCTGCATCGTAGGGAGAGTCCACCCTTGTAGACTACTATCGGCTTCTCATTGATCTATACGATGAGCTTGCCATTTTTCCAGTGTTGCAATAGTCGGCCGACTATCCCGAATAGTCGGTCCGATTATGAGGTGCGGTGGGGTACCCGACTGAACAGACCTCCAGTCGGGCAATAGTCGGTCCGACCGAATAGTCGGTCGACTGGCCCGACTATGAGGCCGACTGGAGTTTGACTCTTCATATTTTTATTTTTTTTTATTTTCAATTTTTATGGGTTACATTTTACCACGGTATCGTCATAAATGTCCAATTCTATATGTCTATTATATTGATTGGTACTTTTCTCTTGGATTCATGTTAAATAATGACCATATATGTATAAAAATATAAGAATGTATATATTATAAATAATTTTTATATTAAAAAATACAAAACCGAATAATTCCGAATAGTCGCCCGAATACCGATTATTCTCTATTCAGTGACCCCTCCGACTGAATACCGAATACCGTCTTCTGCAACACTGCATTTTTCAGAACCTTATTGCCCCAAACAAGGGACAGAGAGACCTGAATGATAGGTTTATCGATTTCTTACAAGATTACATCCACGTTATTAGACGGTGTTGTAGTTTCTCACATCAATTACCTTGTTGTCTATCAATGTCATTTTTGGCCGACTCCAGAAGCTGGAGACCTTTGCTGATCATAGTTCCTCTCTGCATCCTATGGAGAACTATGCTTACATTGTCTCTCTAGTAGGGGTAGTTCAACACATCTTTCGTGGTGGGTGAGATGCGACTCCGGTTGTGGTCGTAACTGTGACACATGACGTGGTAGTAACTCAGGTCGTGGTTGTGGTCGTGACATTGTATATCCACAACGCATCTATTGCCAGCAATGGAATCATCAGTCAGATCATTGTTTGGTGAAATTTTACTATCCTCTTTGTTATCTTCGAGCCAATATTGCTTCTTCATCCGACTATGATGCAACTAGGACAAAGACTTCCTTTAATCAGGGCTCTAGTAGGCAAACAGTCCAACTCACTGCTAGTGACTACTCAAAACTGATGCTGTTGCTTCAAAACTCTAGTGCCACTATTAGTGAGGTTACTCATGTTGTGCACCTAGCCACCACTTCGGGTACCGTAGCCAATTCACCACTACCTTAGCACCTGTTAGGATCGTTGACTCGGGTGCTTCCACTCATCTGACAGGAGAAGGTAGCATGTTGACCTCCTCTCAATCATCTTCCATTGTAAAGTTGGTTAGAGATCCAATGTGGACCATTTCCATGTTACCATTGTTGGGAGTATGGAGTTCTCCTCTAAGCTTTGACTCACTGGGGTTCACTATGCTCCTGACTTTCCTTTGAGTCTACTATCTATTCATAAGTTTTCCGTTGAGCTAAATTGCTATGTGATTTTTATGAGAGTTCTTGCTATTTTCAAAACATCCGGACGATGATTTTTTGTGGGGGACATGAGAAGAATCACCCCTACTATCTTTACTTTCCTTCAAATACTACCTTTGTTGTTGTGGATATAAGTCCGGGATTGGCCCAAGATAGATCTGAATGGAGGTGAAGAATCCATGTAGCCGACCCTACTTAATTGTGGGAAAAGGCTTTGTTGTTGTTGTACTACCTTTGTTGTTGTGTCCTTCTCCACGGGCCCGTTCATCTTGCCCTTACATCTTGGGCATTCCTCAGCGAAAGCTCTTCTATGACATTTTTCGAAAGCCATTCAAATATGAGGCGTGCCAGTTCGGAAAACATCGTAGGACCTCCTTTTTTGGTATGGGCTGAGCCCCATCGGACTCTACCTTGTGCTTTGGTTGACTATGATGTCTAGGGAACCCGTTCTGTTTGCATTTTGTAGATGATTATAGCAGAACTTCTTAGGTGTATATAATAAAGGAACGATCATAGATTAATAAAATTGACAAGCCCTTTCTGTTTACTAAAACATCTTTTTTGATTGTTGCAAACTATATAGACTGACAATGCTCGAGTTTACCCAACGAGACTTGGTTTCATTCTTTACCTCTTATGGGACACTTCATCAGATTTCATGTCTATATACCTCCCAAGAAAAAGGGGTAGCGGAATGGATGCTTAGCCACCTACTTGATATTGCACGTTCCTTACATGAAGGTTCCCAAGATCTACTGGGTGGATGACATTCTTACTGCTACTCATCTCGCTAACATGATCCCATCATCTATGCTAAAGAGTGCAACCTCACTCTCTCTGTTATATCTTGAGGTGGCACCTTTTACATTGCCTTCAAGAATTTTTTGTTGTACTGCTTTTTCACAATTTTAAGACTGCAAATAGAGTGTCTCCTCGTGCTATCACTTGTGTCTTCCTTGGGTACTCTCGTACTCAAAGGGGACTAGAACTCCTTATAGCTCTACGGCGAAATAATGGCAATGGATTATACGTCTTATGTCCCTGTTTACTTTCACTGATAGTCTATCTAATTGTGACGAGCAATTTATAGATGCGTTGATGGCCATTTTTTACTCCTCGGGATCATCATATTGCATTGTAGGAGCATAGTTGGAAAAAAATCATGGATGAGGAGATGTATGCACTCACATCCAATGGAATATGGGATCTTATGCCTGAAGGCCTCGCTTGTAGCCAAGGGCTTTACTTAGGCCTATGATGTAGATTACTTTGAGATGTTTTTTCCAGTGTCCTGGATGGGATCTATTTGCACTATTGTCTCTCTTGCTGCTAATAGAAACCGGCCCATCTTTCAGCTAGGTGTGAAGAATGCATTTCTTTATGGCGACCTTGAGGAGGAGGTTTATATGATGCTGCCAGGTTACTCCGTCAAGGGAGAGCATGTGTACCGACTTCGTAAGGCCATTTATGTCCTAAAGTAGTTCCCACATGCTAAGTTTGAGAGGCTTGCTACTTAGATCATCTCGCTTGGTTTTCACATGACAAAATCCGACTCTTTTATTTTTGTTAGACGGTGGCCCATTGGCACAATTGTACTAGTCATCTACGTTGATGATATAGTGGTTATTGGTTGGTTATGTTAAAGCTGGCATTCTAGAGACCAAAGCCTTCGTTCAAAAGGTGTTTGTTACCAAGGATCTTGGTCAACTCTGTTCTTGGCATTGAAGTTATATGCACTACAAAGGGATTGAACATATCGCTAAGTAAGTATTTCTTAGATATTCTTATAGAGGTTGGCCGACTTGGATGCAAACCATCTGACATCCATGCAGAACTGCGAAAACACTCTGCATCCATTGATCATGAATTTGAGGATACCACATGATATAGAAGTCTAATGGGCAAACTGCTCTATCTTACTGTCACTTGGCCAGATATATCGTATGTTGTTAGCAGAACTAGCCAGCACATGGAGAGACCTCTATATAACAATTGGAGGATGTTCAACTGATTCGCAGATACTTGAAGGAATCTCTAGGGCGACACCTCTTCTACAAGGTCAATAACCACATTGATGTCATTGCTTGTGTTTATGCAAATTATGTTGTATCACTTTCGGATCGACGATCTACGCCAAGCTATGCTATGTTTATTGGTTGCAACCTTGTTACATGGTGAAGCAAGAAGCACATAGTGCTTTCCAGATCGAGTGCAGAGGCAGAATACATGACGGTGACCCAAACCACTTGAGATTACTTGGCTCGTTTCTTTTTTTCAAGGGCTTGGACTTTCTGTCACTACTCATGTACATTTATATTGTGACAACAAGTATGCTACATACATTGCCTCCTATCTGATGTTTCATGAGCGAACTGCTCCCCATATCTCCACAAATATACGTACACATTGATGTTGACTGTCACTGCATTCGAGATGCAGTACAATGAAGGAAAATCACTACTCCCCATATCTCCACAAAATTTCTGCTCGCAAATATATTCACAAAGGCGGTACTTAACTATCGTGGTTATTTTTCGACATGGACATGATTGATAGATATGCTCCAACTTGTGCCCCCTTCATTGTCCCTTATGCAATTTCTCTTTTTGACTCTCTCGGGTTTCACACTATATAAGAAACGCTAGATCTATTGAATAAGACAAGCATTCTTATTTCCTTCTCCACGATTATCAATAAATACGATAGAACTACACGTAGCATTCGGAAATGCGGTCCATGAGGCCGCATATGCGTATCCAGTCACTTGATTGAAGTGCATTATACCATATGCAGCAATATGCAGTCATAATGCAAATGCGGTCCGATTATGCAGTAACCTATCTGATAGGATTCATGTTAATCCATGACATGTTGATGACACATTAACTCGATTTTTTTCGAGCAACTCTTGTATCATCATTTACGTTGATGCATTTCGTCATTATTCTCGTATATGTTACATTTGGAAATATATTCTATGGTATTTTTCTCATATTCATTTTTCCATTGTTCTCAACTCTTATTAATTAATTGTTTACTACTTTTTGAATTTTCTATCTAATGAAATTCATTCTAATTGTTCAAATAAAATATGAAATAATTTGTTAACAGTCTCGCACTTTATATTTTTGTTCTTCTTATAAATTTTATGTGTAAATACAATTTTTCCTTATATTTTTGTCACAACATGTTTTGTCCCTTGGAGATACATATGTGTATAATTTTGGGTGTATGATTTGTATATCTATGATTTATCTTTAGCTTTTGTTATCTATAAGGCCTATATATACATTAAAGGTTTCCTTATAGAATTCATGTCCTCCCTGTTGAATCTAAATTATGTATACATATGCATTAAATTTATAGTACACATTAAAAAATAATCAATTTATTATATCATACTTAGATATCTTATTGACTATATTATCTTATTTAAAATTTTTGATTTTAGATTTTGTTAGATAATCAACTTTTATAAAATCACATTATATTATTTATTATATAATGTTTTAAATTAAAATATTATAAACCGCATAAACTGTAAATACCTTCGTATACATTGCATATCTGCTTACTCGCTTTAGACCGCGTGACTGAAGGCATACTGCATACCACATTTTTGAACCTTGACTACACATTTATTAGGCATGTAGGTGTGTACTTAGGATATCCGTACCATCTTACATCGTGTAATTCTTGTTCAATTCCTAACATATAGTAGGCTGCATGATAGTATTGACATAGTAGTACATAACTGCAACTATGTAATAACTATATATTAACTAGTAAAGTAAGAAATTTGTAATTAGTGATTACTAACTGCAAGGGTGTAAATCATCTTCAGATTTAAGTAAAAATACTAGGATCATGACTTTATTTTTTTATAGCAATAAAGCTGATTTTAGATTAGAAATTTCACATCTTAACATGTAAACTTATAATTAGTAATAATGGCAAGTGGATCAGCCATAAATCTAGGAGATAAGGTTTGGACCATGTACATAAAACTAGTAATCAACGCAAACAACAATATTGAGAGCAACTCTGTCAAATCAAAACGACATTCTAAAAGCCCGATATTTTTAAGAGTAAATTAAAAAAAAGTCCGGGTCCTGTACACCTACTTGAACCTTAAAAGATAACAATGAAATTTGTCTTGACGTGGTTCTTCACCATTGAAATTTAAAGTTAGAAAGACGAAACGATCAACTAAATTTTAATGGTCAAGGACCACATTGAGATAAATCTTAAAGTTCGGGTACCACATTGTTACCTCATGTATGGCATTGAATTTGGGTGTAACATCAATTTTTTGTAATTTACTCCATTTTTATAAAAGTTCATGTATGACATTGAAATTGGGTGTAACATCAATTTTTTTTGTAATTTACTCCATTTTAATAACCACGTCATTAATACGTGGTATCAAACTTAAAATGACGAATAAAAGGCCTCATATATATATGATACTAATCAGAAAGGGGGGAAATATGTACTAGATCTCATAGATATGATCCTCATACTATCTTATATACATGAGAACAATCTATTAATGTAACCATTCATGTCCACAGAGTCGGATGGTGTCCTGCACAATAAACATCATTAGGGATGAAAACGGATACGGACATATCCGAATATCCGCTTACCGTATTCGAAAAATTATCGGATATGGATATTTGTATCCGATAATTTTTCGAATACGGATCGGATATGAATATGGGTTGTAAAAAAATTTCGGATACGGATATGGTAATGGTTTGAATATCCTGATTTTGATCCAGATATCCGAATACAATATTTAATATTATTTTATATATTAGTTAATATAATATATGCCACAATCCTATGCTATTATTTTAGTATTATACATTATATAATATAATATATTAATGATATTAGTAAATTCACGTTTCTTTGGGATGGGCAGAAATAAAACTTGTGAAATTCTATCCCTTTTTGCTTCCGGTCAAGAATGTAGGTCACCTCGACACTTCCTTTTGTCATGATATGTTTATATTTCATTTACCATTTTTAAAATCATTATGAACTTTGATAAAACAATCAATTCATATTCGTATGTGATCTTATTCGATCTGTATTCGAATTCCATGTTTATTGGATCCATATTTGGATTTTACTCTTTATTCGATTTATATTTGGATTAGCTCTTTATTCGATCCGTATCTGGGTCCGCTCTTTATTCGATCCATATTCGGATTCAATAAATATCCGATTTGGGTTCGTATCCGTATTTTTAAGGATATGGTTTCCATAATGCTTATTCGAATCATATCCGTATCCGTATTCGTATTTGATAGAGATGAAGCGAATACGGATATGGAAATAGGCATATCCGATCCGTATCCGATCCGTTTTCATCCCTAAACAGCATGAAACCTGTGGGAAATATGTTTAAACGGAACCTCTATAATGTTAAATATGCTCCGTAAAGGAACCCACCTGGATTTGTGCCAAGAACTTACATATATTAGTGTGTTTGCATGGTTTGAGATATCCAAAGCTGCCATCAGAGGATCAGAAGCAGCTGGGACTCTTTTGTAATCTGCAATTTGCTCTTAAGCTCATCGAACCTGTCTGTATTTTTTTTGAGGCAGACAACATCATTCTCAACATAAGCTTGTACTTTATTGTCGCCATGTTTGCAGGAAAGGAGCAGGAGAATACGGAGATCCGAGAAAGTGCGGAAACTTCCTCGAAATTTACTACAGATCTCAACTCTAGGCAAGCTGATAGGACATGTCCTTCCGAAGTGCAGATCATAGATCTGGAAGACGATGAAACTGAAAATGAGAACAGCAATCAAGTGACTGGAGGCAACAATGAAAATGCTGGCGAAGTTGCTTTCAGTTCTGAAAGAAACTCCGACGACATCTTTGGGTGGCACTATCTGGATCCAGCGGGGATCGTTCAAGGTCCTTTCACCATCGACGTTCTGAGACTTTGGCGGGAACAAGGGTTTTTCGACAATAATTTCAGGGTATGGAAACATGGCCGCCCTCAAGATGAATCAGTATTGTTGCTAGATGCATTCAGACTCTACAGCTAAATGATGAAAGCCGATGCTCCGTAGATCAGGATTTTGTTAGATTTAGGAACAAGTACATGGAAAGAAACGATTCTCTTTTGATTTTGGATAGCCGGAGGACTGGCAGATGTAAATGATACAAATATAGAAAATTAGTGTTATCACAGAAGAATGAACTTTATCATAGGATAAATGATCATATCATGATTACATCTTTAGTTATGTTTGTCTACGGTATCACAGTATCATGAATACAACACAATGCTAAAAATATCACAGATCATCATGTTACATGATGGTAAACGGTTGAATCCTCTACAGTGAGTGAACTCATTGTAGGAGTTCTCGCAGTTATCCCGGGACGATCGAACGACTATGCTGGGTTGTTTTTACTTAAAAGAGTTTTTTGCTTAAAAGGATCGCCTTTGTTGGTTTCTCTGCAGACGGTTGTAATCATCACATCAATGATCAACCCTTGTTATCAATCCACTAATAGCAAGGGATCTGTGCGCTACTAAAACACAAAGGACTCTGCAACAGAGCATGAGAACTTGAGTTTGAGCATTTTTTATGTTTGTCAACGGATCTATTTAAGTTCAAGTTCATCAAGTTGTCGTGATCATTATTCCTCTATAACGATCGAGAGACCTAAGCCTGGGACGTTACTTTAATATGATTTTGTGACACCTGCAGAGAATGTAACAACGGGGAAAGAACATTGGTTATGCAATTTTTTTTAATTTGTTCTATATTAATGGATTTGAATTTGGTTTGTAGATGCAGCATTTTGTATATAACTAGAGTAAAGGTGTTCCTTGTAGATTATGTAGCATGGTTAACTACATTCAAAATTCTTACTAACAAAATCAATCTAGATAAAAAAAGATATTAATTGAAATCACCATCAATCACTAAAAACTCATCCATACAGTCACCAGCCGTGATTGCAAAGATGAAAATCATATATGGAATATGGCAATAGCATTATATAGTCCAAGGGCACCTATTGAAAAACATACTAGCCAATGGTCATGTAAGTGTTGTCTTACTATTCCTACGAAGAGGACATGCATCAAGAGTATCAATCTAACACCGGTCCGTTGAGAAAATTACCGTATCTTCTAAGATCGTATATCATTATTATAACATTATATGATGTTAGTTGTGCCATCGATCTAAGTATTTAGATCGTTTATTACACATCAGTCATTCTGATCTAACTCTTTGAGATCACTAACTATATAATATCCAAATTGGGAAAGCTACATATCTCTAATCGTACAGATGAACCTTATTAATCATGCAAAACTAAATATACTTTATTTCATATACATAATAATATAATTGCAATAAACATATATCACTAAATGGCTTAGGATGTGTTTATGTGTTGTTTATCATAATGAAGTGGGTCAAACCTCTTTTTTTTTGCTCGTCATATTTGTCAGACATACTTTCATATTGAATGGAGTTGCAACATAGGCGAATCTCACTCGTGAGTTGGTCAGACCAATCCAACCGGCGATCTCCGACAAGTCTTTCTTTGGGCGGGCCAACAAGACTTCGAGAATAAAACACGTGTAAGAAAAGTAGAAGAAGAAAATGATATTTTAGAGAGAAAGAGACTAAAATCAAGAAATATGGATAACCAATCTAATTTGGAAATATAACCTACCCCCAAAACTATACATTCTCGGTCTCTTATGCATACAAATGGAAAATTGCAAACCAGTACAAACACCCATGTCAACAAGAACAAAGGATCTAGATACATCCAGGTCAAGGATCATAGGTTATATAGACAAATCGTCGAAGCACTTCAATGCCTCCCTCTAACAGGGCCGGGCATTTTCTTTGCAGTCAACCGCGCTTGCTTGTACATGAAAAATCCTAACAGTATCCATTGGGAGCATGTAAAGCATATTTTATGATACCTAAGGGCCAGTTTGGTAACTGGATTGGGTTGGGATATCCATGTGAATGGTAAACTGAGTGGAGGATTGAGAGGGCTGGAAGGAAGGATACACCGGTGTACACTGGTGTACACCACCAACCAAACTGGCCTTAAAGGAACCTTATCTCGTAGGTTACGCATAAGCAAAAAAAATCAATTTTAGAGCTCCAAGCATACTCATATGTTGAGTATGCTTCTCATGTACTTGGAAGCAATCTCATTTCATGGTCTGTAAAGAAACAAAAAACGATCTCTGGATCTTCAACATGATCTAAATACAAAGCACTTGCCGATGCAGCTATTGAATTAAACTGGTTACAAAAACTGTCATTGAAAGTGCACAATTAGTATATGTACCTACAGTCTGGTATGACAACAATGGAGTCAAACAGTACTTGCAAACATTCTGATGAAGAAGCTCTCATAAAAAGCATTTAAAGACATAAACTCCAAGCTATGTATAAGATAATCAATAGTCACATAATTCTTTAGATATTAGCCCAGTCGCAGTCAACATCTGAGTCTGGTGGTTTCTCTCACTTTCTCACGTGAATAACAAAGCCTTTGCTATATTTAACACATACTATTCCTAACATATGTACGTCTATGGTAACATCCCGGGTTTAGGTTCCCGGTCTGTTATCGAGGAAAACTAGTCATGACAACTTGTTGGGTGCGTGCTCAGATGGACCCGTTGACAACCAACGAAAGCGAATCACGGAAGCGTGAGCATCGTATCGAATACGACGAAGAATGACTAGTCGTACTAGTTGTTCTATGCAGCGGAAATTAAAAATTTTTCATGTGATAAAACCACATGATCCAAGAACACTTCTCGGATCGTTTCGTCTAAACCACAAACAAGTATTAAGGTTACCTCTTGAAGCGTGGTTGCGATCGAGTCTCTAAACGAAGAGACCTCCTGTCTCAAGTCCGATTCGATGGAGGAGACGCTTGTGAGCGTGTTGATGAAACAAGTGCTTCTCGCAATCCATGTTGATGATCCAAGCGGCGGATCTCATGAACTCGACACACGAGATCCGACGTCTTCTTCACGAGCGAGGCGCATCGAAGGAGACCGAGATCCATGAGCAAACGATCGGGCGTACGATGCTGCGGCAAAGGAGAACCTCTCTAGAACATCCATGGTGGACGACCACATGAGAGAGAGAGAGGGCGTGTAGAGAGAGAAAGAAAGACTTATGTTCTCATTGTGTGTAAAGATAGAGCAATGGGGTGCTTCTCCTTTTATAATATTTTGGGATCCATTGATCTCAATCCATGTGCAACACAAATCCAATGGCTCTCATTGATTTGTGTTTCTTTTAATGGCTAAGATTTGTGTTGGTAAAAAACAACAATTAATTTAATTTAGATCAAATTTATATTGATAAATCAATCTCAAATTAAATCAATCAGGCATGAAGATTTTGGAATGAAGATTGCCTCCTTCCATAATATTGGATTTGGTGGCAATCTCATGCAATCTCATGAGATCTCATGAGATTCCATTATTCCATGAAAATCTCCAAGATTTACAACAACACTTGTTGTAAATTATTCTATGAAAATAATTCATAATTATTTTATGAATATTGCAATCTTGCCATTGGAAAATTGTGAATCACATTCACAATCCAAAATAAAATGTGAATTACATTTTCAATTAATTGTCCAATGTGAATCCAATTCACATCAACATTTAATTAACAAATGTAAATTACAAATAGCTCTCTCTTATATATTATAAATCACATTTATAATATATATGACTAATATGGATATTGCTATTCACATTATTCATATCCACGATAATTAAATCACATTTAATCATCTTGGATCTCTATTATCTTGTTCTCAAATAATATGAATCACATTCACATTATTCATGTCTTTGATAATTAAATCACATTTAATTATCTTAGATAACTCTCCTTATAATATGAATCAAATTTATATTATTCTTGATAATTAAATCACATTTAATTATCAATTTTCTCAATGCTCGGATACACATATCAACAATGAAATTATCCTGAACTCCTTCAAGGATAATGCGCTTTCTTCGCGAATACTTGGAGATAAGGACATGGCGATTGTTTTGTTCCACGTATAGTGACTTGGATATTGAGATCATATATCAAATCCAGATCGCGGGCCTCCTATAGATGCTTGATTAAATCAAGACCGCAAATCTAATCCTCTCATTGCATCCGAATCACATTCATATCATTGTCCAACATTTGGACCAAGATCGGATTACTTCTCTACTGAGAGGAGTCACTAAAATCCAGACCCGTTTCATTACTCCCTAGGAATGGAAGCGTCATGGTTATACAATAGTTTATGATCACATCACCCTCAGGTATTCCTAATACCTGTACATTCTGCATACAAGAAGATACAGAATAAACCCAAATATTAGATCAACTTTATACTGTCTACGTCAGGGTTTTTTCAGTAGGTTTCTCATTCGATCATTGGGAGTTGGTATCAATCATATACTTTCCAAAAGCATATATCATACCTAGGTCTTGATCATATACTTTCCAAAATTATATACCAAACTTACAAATTCAGTCAAGCTTCCAAAGCGAGATGACCGTGCACGGAATTTGATTCTTCCCAATATCTCATGAGTGAGCTCATGCCTTCCAATTTCGAGTCTGCCTTTGTTTCTGCCTCTCACTGCTGCTACCGCGGATCTTCTTCAAGTCTCAGACGCACTTTTGCTTCCTGAGGTGCTTCCGGTTCGTCCCACCCCTAACGCGAATATATATTCCCTCAAAGTGCAAATTGCATCCTTTGAGAGATCGTATTACTCATATACCCTTATATGCATACCAACGCGCTGGTGTATAGACCTTGATTAGGTCATCAACCTATTGGTCTGCCAAATGTACATATTCAGACATATAATATAACACATCTGTCTCCGATCAGAGGATGTGTGCTTGTATCGTGACAACATACGATATAGGACTTTGGTTATCTCGATCTCGTTAAGTCAACTCTTTGACCTAACTAATCTGACACCTCTGAATCTCTATTCCTATGCAGAGGACCTGCATCAAGAGGTCGGTCAGATATCAGCCTAATTGAGAAAGGATTACCATCTCCTACTCATGTTGGAGATCATCTCTTAACAATCATTTGACGGTGCTTGATGAGTCCCCAATCTAACTGTTTAGATATTCATCCAAGCACTAGCCTCTACGATTCAATAGTTGAATCAACATATATATGATTATTAAGATGGCCATGGTACATAACCCTAATTGTACTAAGAGACCTATTATGTAAATTAGTTATTCTTTGCTTCAAATCAGGGAATGATATTCGCAATAACATTTATTGCATAATGGCTCGCCATGGGCTCGCATGTCCAACAATCTCCCACTAGCCCAAAGAGCCATTAATGGGCTAATCATTTATACCCACACTCATGTGACAATCATAGGTTATTCAGAAAATAGCCAGGTAAGATGATCAGTCACTCTGTTCCCGCGAGACTACGCAAAGTCCTTTTACGACAATTGCATATCCCCAGTAACAGTGCTCGCATTTAATGTGAATGTTGCATCTTATGCAACCAATACTCAATCTTGTTAGTTACAATGTCCTTGACACTACAGCTTAACAATTATCATAACCAGTATTTCCATAATCCTTATCAGAATACCCTTATGACTGGAGATCACTATCTCTTAAAGTATCCACAGTTAAGACCTTTTAGATCTCTTTCTATAAATTCTTAAGTTTTTGAAGATAAGACTTTGAGATCACTATCTCAAAAATCTTGTCATCTATGAAGATTTTGTTATTACTGCAACAAGTGTTTTCTCTCCATAGTAGGATTAGCAACACTTTACTACTCCTACTGCATGGCAGATATCTAGCTTTTGTATCTAGCATACACTCAGCTTCTCATAACTAATGCACAAGTGCAAGTAGTTCTAGCATTCACTTCCTCAACTCATTGAGGTGCTATCCCTTTAGATAGGTCAGTACCATATCTTAAGGTATGGAAGCCTTTCTTGGAATTTTCCAGAAAATGGAATATGTTCAAGGTGTACTACTATTGTGATAGTCCCAATACCCACTTCTCTTTGCTTGTGAACACCTTCAAAACTAAGATCTATAAGGTATCCTTGAGATCATATCTCAAGTTATGGAACAACCAGATAATAAAATACTTATTATTATCCTTATATCATTTTAAATGATTAGGATATCATCTACATTTAGCTCGATGAACACAAAAGCAATCCCACTAAGCTTCACATGGCTCATCAAGATTCTATCTGAAATCATAACATTTATAATCTCATCAAATCTTATGGTCCAACTTCAAGAAGCTTATTTTAGTCCATAGATGGATTCCTTAGCTTGCACACCTTGCTTTCCTCAACCATGAAGTCCTGGGGCTACTTCATGTGAATATCCTCAAAGAGATATTCACAGAGGAATGCAATCTTAACTTACATCTTGAAGATACAATAGTCAAGTTGGGTAGCTAAGGTTAGCAATATTCTGATGATTTTAAGCATGGTTACTGGAAAGCAAGTCTCATCGCAAGCGATGTCTTCTTTCTTCATGTGTAGCTCATGGCTACAAACCGTGTTTTAAAGGTCTCTACCTTATCACCAGGTTCCCTTTCTCTTGAAGATCCATTTACACCTTTACAGGTCTTTCCCATATAGGTGGATCCTCGAGGGTCCATATACAACACTTGTATATGAAGTCTACATTAGACTTTTATTGCTAACATCCATCTATCCTTGCTGTGATCTTCAAAAGCTTCATCACATGAAGTTCGATCATTGTCAGATTTCTCTGACACATGGAATCCATCCTCAAACTCATTTGAAGAGGTATTAGTGTTTCATCTTTAGTTGTCCTTTTAGTTTCCAATTTCAGGAGCCTCGTTTTCTCCTCAAGATTAAATGAGTTCCTACACTTCACTTTCATCTTCATTCTCAAGAGTCTCAACCTCTAAGAATCACATTCTCAGAGATGAGATATTTTAAGAATCTCAAGGTCATAAAGTAGGTATCCGATACCATCCTTTATTTTCCTAATGAAGCAGCACTCTCAAGTGCTAGATTTCAGCATGCATGGAACCTTATTAAGGATATACATTGTAGTCTCTACTACACATATATACCTGAAAACTAAGAGATAATTATGCTAAAATTCATCATTGATAAGATCATGTCACACTTGATCCAGTTGTATCTCCATGTAACTCTATTGAGTTAAGGTGTGTTAGGAGGATTGAGATAGAAATGATATTCATATCTCCATAAGGTATCCTTTGAATTCATCTAATAGGTATAGGCTACCTAGATTAGATGAAATTCATTTTATCTTCCTTCAAACTTTAGTTGTAAACCAAAATAATGAAATATTTGAACATTTCAAATGTTTCTTAGGTGAAGAGAAGAAATCTCATATCATACATAATCATCAATAGATATCACATATCCATAATGTTTACTATGGTACAGATGATCCACATACATCAATATGTATGAGATCCTGAATACCTTGATATCTTACACCTTTCCCAAGGAAGGGTGTATTGGACATATTTTACTTTTGAATACAATATTCATAAGTATGTAAGTTTTGAAATTTTAGACATTCTAAAGTTTCATTCTTACTTGTCTATTGATCAAATCAATAGGCGAACGTCCAAGGCTTGATGTCAGATCATTAACAAATGATCTTTATCCTCATATTGAACATTTAAGGTTTTAAATTTTCAGTGTTAGAAATGTTAATGAACCATTCATTAATCTTCTAATTAAGTAGAGTCCACTAGATGTTAGATTACTATCTGAAATATATCCATCATAACTCGTTATGATAGATTTATTCCAGAATTCATGTTTATTTCCAACATTTAGAAATAAACTATGAGTGTATTCTAATATCTAGGTCATAGAGACATTCTCTAAGACTAAGGCTCTCCCATTGAAATTGAGAAGTCTATCGATCCAACAGAGATTGTTGCAACAATTGCATCAATATCCATGTGGATGACTATAAGCCTTAAGATCAAACTTTCTAGTATTCTAAAACATATGCAATCAATTGCAAGTGTCATTAGAAGATTGAGATACAATTATTGGACCTTATCTTTTCAAATAAGAAAGTCAATTTCAATGATTTATGTAGATTATTTTGATGCTCTATCCGAGTCCTTCTCTAAAGATTCTAGACAGACTTGATAGTCATACTATCAACACATCAACTTATTACAGTATTGGCATTTATCCAACTATTTGGATGTCATATGGAAGTCATAGAAGTACGGTCAACTCTTTGACTATCCTTCTCATCTTAGGTCCGACCCATGCTTCCACTGCGCTCCCTTTATCTATAAACAACCATTGCTTAAGACTAAGGATCTCTTACGTTAAATTCAAAAGAATTCAATGTAAGAAACACTTCAACATTTATACATGCTTCATTAAATTCATACAATATGAATATCATGAAGCTTCATGAATGACTAGAGTATAGACAGTAGAACGATGACAACTCATCGTATCTACATCCATCTAAACTCTTAAAACATTGGTTCAGGTAGATATTCAAACATTTTGAATACATCATCTCTTATAGAGCTACCATTCTGCATGATGCAGTGAACCATGTCATTCATGATAAATGTCAATAGCACATATGTACACCAGAAATTCTTCATAGATTTTTATAAGGATTATATGACAATTATGATCATCATCGACATGTCACTTCCAAAGTACATTCGATGAGAGATCAAAATTATAGATACATACAAACCTAGGGTTGTAGATCTATTGTCTATTTAATTGTCATTCCTCATTATTATGAGGAAACTTGCATATTGCAACCACATACATTATGTGTCCAACTGCAAGTACAATATCTGGATCATGAGTTCAATATCTGCAAGTACATATTTGTTGAAATGTAGATCATGTAACCAATTTGTGATCTAGATCACATCTAATCAAACATTGGTTAAGGCAATGTCATTTAAAGAAATAATTATCATCACATATTTCACAAATATTCATGCACAATTACTCCAGGAAATTAAACAAATTAGTTTCACTAATTGATTAAATGACAATCACTAGGTTCTTGATTAGGAAAGTATTTCCAGCAGTGACCCTCACTTACTAAAAATACCATATCTCAATCAATTTAAATCCAAATTAAGAAAAGAAAGTTCCTAAAGTTTGCTAATTTGATTTACAACACAACCTAAGTGATTTGCATGCATTTCAAGGTGTTTCAAATATGTAATTAACATCTTAATTACGTCATGATCCGTAGTCCCCGAAACAGTGGATACATGATCACTAAAATGATCATAACTTGAGCATACAGAATCCAAATTACGTAAACTCAGATCCTAAGGTTTCCTTATTTAATGAATACAATTTTTATTTTCGTGTTTAAACAATTTAAACAGTGCCGAAAATAATCTCAAAATAGAGATGCGAAAATGAAATGCAAGAAAACTTTCGCAAACCCTAATGAACCCAAGTCGTCCTCGGTTCATGGATCGTATCCAAAACCTTCGACCTAAGGCTCTGATACAACTTGAAGGATATGATGATATCCTCAAGCGCATCACGGAAGCGTGAGCATCGTATTGAATACGACGAAGAGCGACTAGTCGTACTAGTTGTTCTATGCAGCAGAAATTAAAAAATTTTCATGTGACGAAACCACATGATCCAAAAATACTTCTCGGATCATTTTGTCTAAACCACAAACAAGTATTAGGGTTACCTATTGAAGTGTGGTTGCGATCGAGTCTCTAAATGAAAAGACCTCCTATCTCAAGTCCGATCCGATGGATGAGACACTTGTGAGCGTGTTAATGAAACACTTGCTTCTCGCAATCCATGTTGATGATCCAAGCGACGGATCTCATGAACTCGACACACGAGATCTGACGTATTCTTCACGAGCAAGGCGCACCGAAGGAGACGGAGATCCACGAGCAAACGATCGGGCGACAAAATGACAATGCTGCAGCAATGGAGAATCTCTCTAGGGCATCCGTAGTGGACGACCACATGAGAGAGAGAGAGGGCGTGTAGAGAGAGAAAGAGAGAGACTTATGTTCTCATTGTGTGTAAAGATGAGCAATGGGGTGCTTCTCCTTTTATAATATTTTGGGATCCATGGATCTCAATCCATGGGCAACACAATCCAATGGCTCTCATTGATTTGTGTTTCTTTTAATGGCTAAGATTTGTATTGATAAAAACAAAAAATAATTAATTTAATTTAGATGAAATCTATATTGATAAATCAATATAAATCAATCTCAAATTAAATCAATCAAGCATGGAGATTTTGGAATGAACATTGCCTCCTTCCATAATATTGGATTTGGTGGCAATCTCATGCAATCTCATGATATCTCATGAGATTCCATTATTTCATGAAAATCTCCAAGATTTACAACAAAACTTGTTGTAAATTATTCTACAAAAATAATTCATAATTATTTTGTGAATATTGCAATCTTGCCATTGGAAAATTGTGAATCGCATTCACAACCCAAAATAAAATGTGAATTACATTTTCAATTAATTGTCCAATGTGAATCCAATTCACATCAACATTTAATTAACAAATGTAAATTACAAATAACTCTCCCTTATATATTATAAATCACATTTATAATATATATGACTAATATGGATATTGCTATCCATATTATTCATATCCACGATAATTAAATCACATTTAATCATCTTGGATCTCTATTCTCTTGTTCTCAAATAATATGAATCACATTCACATTATTCATGTCTTTGATAATTAAATCACATTTAATTATCTTATAACTCTCCTTATAATATGAATCAAATTCATATTATTCTTGATAATTAAATCACATTTAATTATCAATTTTCTCAATGCTCGGATACACATATCAACAATGAAATTATCCTGAACTCTTTCAAGGATAATGCGCTTTCTCCACGAATACTTGGAGATAAGGACAAGGCGATTGTATTGTTCCACGTATAGTGACTTGGATATTGAGATCATATCTCAAATTCAGATCGGGGGCCTCCTATAGATGCTTGATTAAATCAAGACCGTAAATCTAATCCTCTCATTGCATCCGAATCACATTCATATCATTTGTCCAACATTTGGACCAAGATCAGATTACTTCTCTACTGAGAGGAGTCACTAAAATCCATACCCGTTTCATCACTCCCTAGGAATGGAAGTGTCATGCTTATACAATCGTTTATGATCACATCACCCTCATGTATTCCCAATACATGTACATCCTGCATACTGGAAGACTTAGAATAAACCCGAAGTATTAGATCAACTTTATACTGTCTAGATCAGGGTTTTTTTCAGTAAGTTTCTCATTCGATCATTGGGAGTTGGTATCGATCATATACTTTCCAAAAACATATATCATACCTAGGTCTTGATCATATTCTTTCCAAAAGTATATATCAAACCTACAAATTCAGTCAAGCTTCCAAAGCGAGACGACCGTGCACGGAATTTGATTCTTCCCAATATCTCATGAGTGAGCTCATGACTTTATGGTTCAATAACTGAACCTGTATGATCCCTTTGAGAGATCGTATTACTCATATGCCCTTATATGCACACCAGCGAGCCGGTCTATAGACCTTGGTTAGGTCATCAATATATTGGTTTGCCAAATGTACATATTCAGACATATAGTAACACATCTGTCTCCGGTCAGAGGATGCGCGCCTGTATCGTGACATCATACGATATAGGACTTTGGTTATCTCAATCTCGTTAAGTCAACTCTTTGACCTAACTAATCTGACACCTTTGAATCTCTATTCCTATACAGAGGACCTGCATCAAGAGGTTGGTCAGATATCGACCTAATTGAGAAAGGATTGCCATCTCCTACTTTGGCTGGAGATCATCTCTTAACAATCATTTGACGGTGCTTTATGAGTCCTCTATCTAACTCTTTAGATATTCATCCAAGCAGCAGCCTTTATGATTCAATGGTTGAATCAATAGATACATGATTATTAAGATGACCATGGTACATAACCCTAATTGTACTAAGGGATCTATTATGCAAATTAGTTATTCTTTATTTCAGATCATCGAATGATATTCGCAATAACATTTATTGCATAATGCCTCGCCGTTGGCTCGCATGTCCAACAATAAACTCTTCTCAATATGTGCTACATTCTCCGCTTGACAATCACCAGAAGTGTTGAAAACATTAGCAAGCTTTCATTAATTTTAGTTGTTTTGACAAGTAGGGGGCACCAGAATTCACTTGAACGTCTTAGCTACCTTTAGATAATAAGATGCAAACATCTTGGATATGTAAATGTCCTTATGATGGTTGGAACTTCCAGTTTACAAGGTGTTTGTGAAGACATATACACCTTCCCGAGGGCATAACATGTCTAGAATAACCATATTTTAACTTTGAGGTCAACTAGTGTCAAACCATCTAACCTAATGGCCAATGTTATAAAAATCTAACTGGAGCGGCCAGTTTGACCTGTTGGACTGTTGGGCGACGTTCACCATTTTCATGGTTACATTCAAACAAACAATAATTTTTTTGACTTGAATTCTGATACAAGCCGTTTTATTTGAAATGAATCAGAATTCAAATTTGATTCCATTAAAAAAAGTTGTGTAGGTGGGAGTTGAATCTGTGACCTTTACTAGTCGACACTTGTTACGAAGCAACTCAACAACAAAAATCACTTGTAATGAATGGCTTATCATGTTATATTATTATATTATAAAGTCATAAAGATAATTATGTAATAAATACACACATATATATGTGTGTGAAAAAGGAAAATGTGCACATGTCTAAAATAAAATATCTTCAATTAAAATAAAAATTAAATCCGTTGATTATAATTAATACTATAAAATAAAGATTGTATTAAAATTTGAGATTTTTACCCCATGAACTATATAAACTTTGTAAATTACCTTCTCGACCTTTGAAACAACGTAATTCCCTCATGAACCCCATAAACTTGCTAACCCTTATCCCATAGACCATGTGGTTAACCTCCATCTATTTACCGGTTAAAAATAATCAGATTTCTTTATGTTCTTTTGCATTATACGTATTTTGTTTATCAAAGTGTCACCCCCCTCCCCTCACCTTCCTCCCCATCTCCCTTTCCCCACCCAGCACCCACCACCTCCTCGACCTCCGCCGCCCTCACCCTCCTCCTCCTCGACCTTCCGCCCTCACCCTCCTCCTCCCACACCCTCGCCACCCTCTTCCTCCTCCTCTCCCACCTCTGCCCTCGCCCTCCAGTCCTCCCACACCCTCATCCTCCTCCTCCTCCTCCCCACCCATCGTTGTCACCGAAATTGAGGCGAATGAGGAGGCTTCATCTTGCGAGAGTGAATAAGGAAGGAGAGAGAGTGGAAGAGGAGGAGAAAGAGTGAAAAAACATACCATTTGATTTGCTAAGGTTTGATAACTCAACTTAAACCCAAGCTAGTTAACCCAAGCGACCTCAAATTAATGGCAGGGTCTGTGGGGTAAGATGGAGTAAGTTTACGGGGTCAAGGGAGAATTACGTTGTTTCAAAGGTCGAAAAGATAATTTATAAAGTTTATAGGGTTCATGGGTTAAACATATCTTAAAATTTCAAGTCGTTTGGAGTTCTGTAACCCGTCCATCAAGTGATGCAGATTTCGTTTCACTGGAGTCGTTGATTGTTTACCAATGCATGATACTATTCACACTAGGGATTTGACATTTATAACTTAGTGGGCACATTGTGTGTGGTTGCCTCTTAGAGGGAGCTAACTTGCCACCCCCCACCTCCACCCCATTTTTTTGTTTTTTTATTTTAAAAAAGTACTTTCGTATATTTTCATAACTATATCCCTATATTATGTCATTCAAGTTTCGTGCGAAACAGAGACTCCTATGGCTTCCATCTAGATGGGGCTGATTTCAACAATTCTATGATCATTAAAAAATGTCTCTCTGGATGGAAGTCATAGGAGTTTCTATTTCATACGAAACTTGAATGATATAATATAGGGATAATGATGAAAATCCATAGATTTATTTTTAAAATAAAATGGGGGAAATGGAGAAGAGAAACCAAGTTAGCTCCCCCAAAGGATAGCCCCATTTTACCTTATATTTATCAGGAAAGGGAAGCTGCTCCATGAAGCAACCAACCTTGGTTCCTTAATGGCTATTTTCCATCATTTTTTATTTTTTTAAAGTACTACCATGTATTTTCATAACTATATCCTTTTAATAAATCATTTCAATTTCATCAAATAGAGGCTCATATTCCCTCCATCCAAAATAAGATAATTTTGTTTGTCTTAGAATTGTTGTAGTCAAAATGTTCTGGATGGAGGACATATGAGTCTCTATTTATGAAGATTGGAATGACATATTATAGGAATATAATGATGAAAATATATGCAGCATTTTTGGGAAAAAATGAAAAAATGACCATGGAGCGGCCAAGGTTGGCGGCTCCATGGAGCAGCTTCCCCCATCCCTCCTCCCCCCCTCTCTCTCTATATATATATATGTATATATATGGGGAAATGGGGTTGTCCCCTACGGGAAGCTAACTTGGTTCACTTCACCCCATTTTTCTTTATTTTTTATTTTTTTTGAAAAATGAATCTGCAGAAATTCATCACTATATCTGATGAGCTCAACTTTAGCGAGGGTCTAGAAATATCCTCACTAGAGAGCGAAGATGAAATGTAGCTGAGGAGACCCTCATTAAAGTCAAGTAATCATGAACAATCAACCCACACAAGTAATGAAATAAACAATCAAAATGGGAGGTCCAAATTTATTATAACCATATATATATATATGTCTAGTAGAAGTATGTGTAGGGTGTTGAACACAGAAAGAACAGGGGATAGACAACAAAAATTGACTAAAAAGACAAGAAACGTTTTTTGGATTTTCATGAAAGTTTTGTCAATTTTTTGTGGGTTCTTAATTATTTACTTTTTTGGAATTTTTATTTTTATACTTTTATGTATTTTAGTTTTATAATTTTTATATTTCTTTTATATTTTCTAGTTTTTAATATTCTTTTTCTTTTTAACTAGTTATAATGTAAGTAGATAAATAGATAATGTAGATACTATAAATAATAAAAATGAAAACAAAATTAGGAAAATACCTTAAGGTACAATCCTTTTTTTTAAAGTAATCAAATATTTTTTGGATTTTTAATAATACAAAAATTTTAATAACGATATTAGTAAATATAGGTATGAATAACACTTCATAGGCTAGTATATAGATAGAAATACCTATAAATACTCAAATACACCAAATAAAATATTTTATGTATTTTTATTTTTTTACTATTTTTGTATTTTTATTTTAAATTTTTATAATTTTTATATTTTTAAATGACTAAACAATGCAAAGTAGTGAGCAATAAATAGGGACGATTAGTTTTGGATTTTAAAAATATTCAAAAGTCTCATAATTTTCAAAACTAAGTTTTATATATAATGAATATAAAGAAAATAGAGAAATAGAAACCGCATTTTTGGTTTTTTAGAGATTTTATTTTTAAGGGTTAGAGGAGGTTTGTAATTTTTATGGTTTTTCTTTTGTTATTTTTAGGGATTTTTTATCTATAGATGCAAAATAGTGTAATAAAAAAATGTAATTTTCATTGAATTTTTCAAATATTTTTATATTTTTGTATTTTTCTAAGCTAGATAGGGAAAATAACTCTATTTTTTATTTCTAAAAAATATAAATATATGATAAAATACTTTAATAAAATTATGTATGATAATAATATATAAGGTATTTATCCTAATTTTCTTCTAATTTTTAGGGCACATAATTTATTTTTAATAAAAATAAGTCAACAAAAAGAAAATACAACATGACAGGTTTATTTTTGCAAATATTGAAAATCATGTTACTATTTTTGAACATCTTATAGAAGTTCAAGGCTCAAAATGTATTTTTCACAAATATTTCTAATAATTTATACCTAGAGGGGTATTTCTGCATTTAATACAAAGTTCGGGGGGTCATATGCAACCACAAAATATTGTACTAATATTGCAAAAAACTTGGACTAAAAGAAAATACAAAAAGTCTAAGGGCTTAAGTGCAAAATACCTAGTCCCCTCATGTAGATTGGACTTAAACGCAAATATGAGAAGTACATGGGGCTAAATGCAAAATACCCAAAAACTTCTACACTGCAGATGGAAGTTTTAATATTAAAAGAAAACAAAACACATGGGGTATTTGGCAAAATTACCCCCTTGACGCAATCCAACGACACTGGACTTTCACTTATCCATGTATCGCTTTGCCAACTTCTGATGTCGATTCATGGATTAGCGATTGAGATTAAATCGAGGGCCCAATCTGACGGTCGAAGGCATGCGAGATCCAATGGTTGGCTTTCAAACTGGAGTCCCCCCTTGAATGAGCGGTCGCTGCCTTGCACGAAGAACAGGGAAGAACTGAGTCTTCCTTGAGCTTCGATCACCCGATTCTCCCTCCTCCAAGCTCCTCTTGCGAATGTACGATGCTCAGCATGCTCCGGAGGATGGTCTGCAGCTGCAGGCTGCCTAAATGTATTCCGGTCTCATTGGGAGAGCCATGGAGCTCTCATCTACCTGGTGGCCTATTCTGAAGTGCAACACCCCTTAAAAGGAGCTTTCAAGTCGTACAAAGGATGTGAAAAGCACGACAATGGATCCTGGACTTTTTTGATGGTTGGTCAGAGCGAAATGGAGGTGGAACGGAGAAGTCTGGAGAGTGTGGAGAAAGCATCGTGGTTCTTCGATCTAGATTAATCAAAGGGAAGCGGGTGGTCGGGTAGATGAATATGTGGCTAAGAAATGAAAAGGAAGCGAAAGAAGGGGTGGAGCACAATCAAAACACAATGAAGAGGTTCACTGGAGCTCAAGTCCGACGAACTTCAAATTTTTATTTTATTAAATAAAAAGCGAATCAAATCAAAGTAAGGCCTAACATACTCTACTATTAAACCAAAGAATGGAAAAATGCATGAAAAGGAAAGCTCATCGGCCTGGCATAGATGGGAGTTGAAGAGACAGGACGGAGGTCTAGCGATGCCCAGATCTACCTCGATTTAGCCCCTCTCCTTTTCGTTGAACCCTTGACGAAGCTCCCATTGTCACTAGGAGTCTCAAGCACAGCTAGGGTTATGATTTTGAGGGTTAAAGAGTGATCAAAAATTGAAGGAAGGGTTGAGGTGATATTATATATAGCTGATCTTTGACTGAAAGAAATCTGATGAATCAAGGTTCCTCAGATCGAGAAGAGATATATGCTTGAAAAAGGGATGATAAAGGGGCAAATTCGTAGAAGGAATCGATCCAAAAGAATGAAAGATGTGAGCGGAAATTCGAGGAAAACGGGTCAACCGCACTCTAACATGCCCAATCCTAGGCGCAGGCATAGTTGACTGGCGGGTCAATCAATGTTGGCCTCTGATTGGGCCACATCAAGCTCTAAAAGACAAAATAGATGTAAAAGAGAAAATAATTTAAAATAAAATAGAAATATATTTTATTAAACAAAGCTTAAAACATAAAAATGTATATTAATTTATGTAGTATTTGATTATGAAGTTTATTTATTTTTACAAATTTATTTATTGTATTTTACTTTTTACATGTACATTTATAGGTTTATTTACATCTATGTTATGTATTTTATTTTTACTTTGTATTTTAGATTTTATTATTTTATATGAATATTTTATAAATTTATAACTTATGTAATATACATAAATATATTTTTATTGTATTTTTTAAGTTATTTGTATACTTAAATAAATATATGTATTTATTATATAGGTATATTTATATATACTTCTACTATGTATCATAGTATGTATATTTATTTTAATGCATTTATAATCATTTTATTCTAGTTTTATTATATAAATGTACCCTAAATAATATTTACAAAATTATAAAAATATAAAATATGAAAAAATGTAAAGAATAAATAAAATGAATATTTTATTTAGGTATAATGTACAACAGGGATCCAAAATCTAACTTTTGCATCTTTACTCCAAATTAATTGAAACTACCTTCATTAAATAGCTAATAAAAATTTTATACAATTAAAGGTGATTTTTTATTAATTTTGGTTTCATATGTAGAATATATGGATCTGGGAAGTTTAGATTTTGGATTTTTTTCAAAGTGTAGAAAGCATAATATGCACTATTTTTATGTCAATTTTGTATTTTTCTATATATATTTGTCTACAACTTTCATATACAAAGTTTATTGATTTGAGATATAAATAAAAGAGAATAAAATATGTCTCAAATTGGACTTATTGTGTATTTATAAATTAGAGTTTTACTGTATTTTTGGTCATTATCTCCTCTAATTTATTCCTTGTCGACCTAGTCATCATGATGCATATGTCTCAAAGATTAGGGTCATTCAATACCTTTGGATATTTATTTCCTTTCCTTTTCTTTTTTTATTCTTTTATTTTGGATTTAAATACAATATCTTATACAATATTTACACAATAAAAGTAGATTTCATGTTATACAATATATGTTATTTACATGCATTTAGCTAGGGTTTAAAGGTCAAAATGAAAGAATAAATGTGATAAAATGGGGATTCATCAATATACCTATATTATTTTATTAAGGTTTCATGAGAAACCAAGACTCCTATGACCTCCATCTAGATAGTCATTTTTTAACGTTCACAGAATTGTTGAAATCGACCATGTTAGGATGGAGGTCATGGGAGTCTTTGTTTCTCATGATACTTAAATGACATAATATGGGTACATAGTGATGGATTTCCATGGATCTTTTTTTCCAAAAAAATAAAAAAAATTGAGGAAAATAGGGGGGCAAGTTAGCTCCGCCCAGGGGGCATCCCCATTTTCCCCTATATATATATATATATATATATATATATATATATATATATATATGGAAAAAATGGGGCTACCCCCTGGGGGCAGCCAACATGGCTGCCCCCGCCTCATTTTTCGGCGTTTTTTTTTGAAAAATAAAACCATGTATATTCATCCATATATCCCTCCTACATGCCATTCGAATTTCGTCAGAAACAGAGACTCCTACGGCCTCCATCTCGATGGTATCGATTTAAAAAAATCCTGTTACCGTTAAAAAATTACTGTCCGGATGGAGGCCGTAGGAGTCTCTGTTTCTGACGAAATTCGAATGGTATATAGGAGGGAGGGATGAATGTAAATGATGTTATTTTTCAAAAAAATAAAAAAATTTGCCTAAATAAGGCGGGGGCAACCATGTTGGCTGCCCCTAGGGGGCAGCCACATATGACCCTATATATATATTGAAAAAAGGAGTAGGCTCCCACGGAGAATATAACTTACATGCTTCCACCATTTTTGGGGTATTTTTTTAGTTTTCTGAAATGAAATCTAATAGAATTTAGATCACAATATGTCACTATAGTGTCATTTAAAATTCGACTTAATTCAAGACTTATATCTCCTCCATCAAGACTGTCAAATTTTAACAGTCTCAAAATTGCTGAAATTGACTCCCTTCAGAATAAGTATTAGGAACATCTGTTTTCAAATGAAATTTAAAACATATATATCACTTAGTATTATAAATAAATTCCCTCAGATTTTATTTCAAAAAAATACGGAAAGAAAGGTGGGAGCATACTCTTATATGTTCCCAGGGAGCACATACTCATTTAACCCTATATATAAGTACAATATTTGACAATGTAAACAAAAAATTATTTTATACTATGATGAGTTATATATTATATATGCACTTTAACAATCATATATAGAAATGTGTATTTATTTTATATATGAATATCTACACTTTATCATTTCGAAAACAAAAAATGGACATTCATGGTACTGTTGTATGTAAACTACATGCACCTTGGTGTGTATTTCCCAACCCTAATAAATATGTATATCTCTATAGATATTTATAGATGCTATTTAACTATATTTACTAATTTTGTTTATTTATGCTTTTAATTGTCCATATATTTGTGTATCTCTATATTTATGAATACATGCATATGTTTATCTATACAAACACATTATCGCTCAAAAGATATATACCATATTTTACATGTGCCCATAAAATTTTATGTTATTGTTAAATAATTATATATTTTAAGAAGTGTTTATATATATGGTAAAATGGGGACGCTCCCAAGGGGAAGCTAACTTGGTTCCCTCTGTCCTATTTTCCTCATTTTTTTTATTTTTTTTGAAAAAATGATTCTATGAATTTTCATTATCATATATCTGTATTATGTCATTCAAATTTTATGTGAAACAAAGACTCATATGACATCCATCCAAATGGGTTTGATTTCAAATATTATGCGACTGTTAAAAAAAGATTATCTAGATGGAGGTCATAGGAGTCTATAGTTCTCACGAAACTTGAATGACATAATATAATGATATAGTGAAGAATTTTCACGAATTTATTTTTCCAAAATAAAAAATATGAGGAAAATGGGACGGGGAGCTAAGTTCGCTCCCCTCGGGACATCTCATTTTTTCATATATATATATATATACACACACACATACACACACATTGACATTTATAAATATGCATATGTTTATTTATATTTTTTGTTTTAATTTAATTAGTGATTATTTCAACCATAATTATGTGTGTATTTTCACGTGTTTCGATTCAATCTGATTTGACTGACTAGCAGAATCATTTTCCTCATCAGTTTGACTTAAAAGATTGATGTTGTTATCATTCAGTTAAGTTGATTCTATTTCAAGGTCCAATGTGATTTTATCATTTTGACAACGTATCTAGTTCGATTTTAAAATCATGTAATGGCTAAAAGGTGAGTAGGTCGATGATGAATCCCGTATTCATCATGCTAAAACTGGTCAATTAGGCTCTGTTCCCCAAAATTCACATGCATTTAATCATTAACAGAGTATCATTAGCATTCATACATGTGTAAATAATATTTGCATTTCATCATGCATAATTGCATTAAAAATTCCAATTGTAAATTAGCCCAAAAAGCTGCTAACTTTTCAGATTTTTAATTAATTCATCCTAACTCTGATTGACCATAAATTACTACCATTGTGTAGATATTACTAACAAGAATAAATAAAAAATACAAAAAAATTATTAACTCAAATAAGTGTCAAGTAATCCCAAAGTCTAATTTCACATCTGACGGAAAAAAATGAACACTTTCCCTCATACAGTGTCCAATTTTGGTATACTCACTTTTAAAGTACTCCATTTTAAAATACCTTCAAAACAAGACTAATTTCGTAAAATTCGGAGCTCATATGTGAAAGTTGGGTTTTGGGCCTCTTTTGTGCGTTTTAACTTTTTGCTAATTTTGACCTAAGTTTTTATGTACATAATTAACCTTTTTAATTCTATTTCTTCTTCATTCGTGTTCTTTGATGAAAGTTTTAATAAGAAACATAAAAATCCAAATCTAGATTAAAACTGAAATCAAAGAAACTGACAATGTCCAAGTGTCCATTGGGAGTCAGTACAAAAATCTCGTATTTCACACTTCTATTTTATTTTTCTTTTTTTATTTATTAAAAATCCAAAAAAATAAATTAGTGTGTAAATAATTTTCTTATATTTTATCATTTTTTTCTAGATTTTATCCTCTCTAAAACCACCAAAAATTACAAAACTCCAAAAAGCCGGTTTTCCATACACATGGAAAACCACCAAAAATACCACTTCATACAGATGTCCTCTTTTGCTTCCAGATCCTTCATGAAAGTTGTAGATCTTGTCAAAATGAACAACTTTCATTAAGATATTTTTTTGATCTCAGGTCTTCTCTTATTTCTTTTTCATTTCTCTTTCCTCTTTAATTTTGAAATTTTTTGGGGGTGCCATGTGGCAGCTCTTGGGCATGCCACATGGCACCCCCACCTACTCCGCTCCTCTCTCCTCCTCGGTTCACGTGCCCAGCTTGTGACCCCACCTTCTAATACCTCCAAGCATTTCCAAGCTTCCGCCCCTCCTCACGAAACGCCTCCGCCTTCCTCTCCCATAACCGCTCACCTCTTCTCCTCCTCATAACCGCTCCCGCGAGGCCATCACTCCTTCCTTCTCACAGCCGACTGTTTCCTTCTTCCCCTATAAATTCTTCGCCCTCGATCTCGATTCCCTTCAAAGGACTTTTGATCTTCTTTAATCAGATGCATAATAAGTGGTGGAATTGGTACTCCATTCGATTCTAAACATTCGTCCTTCTACATAAGGTCGGTGACAGCAGTCGACGACTTGCGCAAGGCGAGATCCGAGGAAGGTATCCTTCCTCGTTGCTGCAACTTTCCATTGTTGATGAGCTTCTTCGAGCGGCTCGCCAGTTCGAATCGAGGCGACTGATGAATCTTGATTCATCATTCTTTATTCTATCATTTTGGCCTTAAAAACCCCAGCAAATGCATGAAAATAACCTCAATCTGTACATAATAGCATTCATTGTTTATTGTATTTATTGTACATAAAATAAGGTCTTTAATGCCAAAATTATAGAATAAAGAGAAGAAAAGAAAAAGAAATAAAATATTGCAAATATTTTATGACCCTAACCCCGAGACCAAGGCCAGAATGGAATTGATCGACAAGGAATAAAGTAGGGGGAGATAAGGGCAAATAATACAATAAACACCTCATTTATTTATTCATTCATTTATGCATTTTTGACACCTATTTTGTATAGAATTATTTATTCATCAAATTAAAATCTTTTGTACATGAAAGTTGTAGATAATAATGTGAATAAAATTACAAAATTGAGTTTGTACAAAAATGATACACAATGTACATTTTATACACAGAATAAAAAGCCAAAATCTCAACTTCACAGACCCATATCTTGCAAATAAAAACTCCAAATCACCCAAACTCACTTTAATTGTATATAGCTTTCTAAGAACTATTTAATAAACTTGGTTTCATAATTTTTGGAGTTCATCTGTGGAAGTTAGGTTTTTGGCCTTCATTGTACAATTTATCCGATAAAATATTCAATTTATTCATTGTTTATTATTTTTACAAACTTATATTTTTAGAATTTTGTAAATAATATATATAATACATGTACATATTGAAATTAAAAGAAAACCCAAAAAGAATTTGTAAAATAAAATAAGTCTATGCAATACATAGACAAAACACATATGTTATCTATATGTATATAAATAAAAAGGGAATTTATTCTTTTATTATTTATTCATCTATATTTTTATAATAATGTAAATATCATATATAATTTATTAAAAATACAAATACAAAATAAAAACCAAGAAAATACATTAAATAAATAAAATGTATATAAAATATAGGTAAAATACCTATAAGTATACTTACACATTACATATACCTATTTATTTAAAAATATAAAAAACTCATAAAAATTAAATAAAAATATATTTATACTCATAAAAATAATTTATAAATATATAAAATAAGAAAATAAAGTAATAAAATAAAAATAAACAAAATAAAAATAAATACATATAAATATACTTATAAATACATTATTATAATAAACCCGTAATAAAATACATCAAAAAATAAATAAAAATCATAAATAAATACTACATTATTTAATAAACATTTTTTATTTTATAAGAAAAACCTAATTAATTCATTTATTATGTCTAATAAATAGGTCAATATCTTGTTGACGTGGACCAATCAGAGGCCAGGGACTGTTGACCTCCGGTCAACTCCCTCCTGCGCCTCTGACTCCCGTCAGAACTGTCAACTCCCCGAGATTCTTCCATTTTTCCCGCTCGATCTGATGCTTCATCACCTTCAATCCCTTCACGAAAATTTCTCCTAGAACCATGATGATCATCGCCGACACCTGAGATCGCGTATACATAGACCAGATTCGTTGATATTCGCCGGTCAATAAGGGTGTCCCCTCATGTTTATAAATAACTCCATCTCCCTCCTCCGAGTTTTTTGGCCATTTCCCTAGCCCTAGAGCCCCAACCGTCGGCCAAGCGTGCGTCCAGGTGACAGCTGGAGGTCCCCTGATGGTTGTGGAAGCTCGCAGAGGAAGGAGATGCGCCCACGGCGGCGCTCCGGCAGTCGTCCTGCTCCCTGGAGTTTTCCAGGTATAAGAGCTGCGCATTTATGTTTTTTACGTAGATTTTTATTCCTGCATTTCATTCTTGCATTTTATTTCGCATTTAGATCGTTAGCATAGCGTAGATTAGCGAATTCGAAGTTCGTCAGAGCTCAGCTCCGGCGACTTCGCCACCATGTTCTCGACTTTGCCCCGACTCCCTTTCACCGTCATTCTGTTCATCATCGCTTTCTCCACCTCCAGACCACTTAAACCCAACCAGATCCTCCCTAGATCTGTGAATCGATGCTCACCCCCTCCGCTTCGCTGGAGCATCGCCTCCTTCACCCATTTTGATGCTAGCAGCTTCAGTTTTTGGCCGAGGATTGTCGCCTCGAGCCGAGCTTTCTTCCTGAGCAGGTTAGGTGCGTTGCCCAGCACCAGGAGACGAAGTTACATTCCATCGGAGGTACCTGGAGCACCTTGCTTTCCCGGACCTCGCAAGGGCGCTCCAGTGTCTCTCTGACCGATCCAAGAGCTCCAGGAGTTAGAGGACCCTTCCAGGAAGCTTATTGGACCTTCAGGAGTGGCAAAGACCAGCGGAGGTGCGAGATATCACCGGAGGAAGCTCGCCCCGGCGAGAGTTCCTCCCTGTTCATCCAGCCATCGCCTCCGCCGTTAGATGAAGAACAAGGTCCTAGGTCGAAGATCCACCGTCCGATGGAGGGATGTTCCCACTGTCAGATCATCTTGGATGATCTAATCTCAGCTATTCATTGACGAACCGGTACCAGCCGCTGGATGGTCGACGCGTGGCAAGTGGAAGAAGCTCAATCGTCAGATCCAGCGCCGATTGGGGTAAATTGCAAAATCAATCCCCGCACTTTTTGTATTTATATTTTAATTCTGTAAATAAACTTTCACGCTATAAAATAATTGTAATTTTTGTAAAAGGACCCCTGTATTTCCAGTAATTTCTATTTGGTCCTTCCGCGCCTCACGTGCAGTCCCACGTGAGGCGCGTGATTTTTGCACTTTAGCCCTGGTGCATTTTGTAAATTGTAAACAAGTTCCAAAAAATTTAAATAAATATTTATTCCTGTAGGTATTTTTGCACAGAGCCCCTCTGTATTTGTTTTATTTGCAAAAATTCCCCTGTCAGGCTGTATTATTTTCGTGTCTTTACCTATTTATTAAAAATACCTATGCTGCTCCTGAAAATTCAGAAAAATTAGGATAGATGCTTCATGTAGTGTTCTTTCACGCCCATATGTTATTTTACATTTTTTGCATAATTCCTAATTATTAAAAATGAAAAGGAGCCCTTTTGTACTGTCTAATTTATAAAATACCAAAAAATATAAAATGTTTTTGAAAAATTCCAAAAACATTATATATGGTTTATTTATATATATATATTAATTCCAGAAAATGAAAAACACTAAAAATAGAAAAAGAAATTTTAAAAATTTCAAGAAGCTCCAAAATCCTAAAAAATATAAAAAACCCTTGAAAAACACCAAAAATATGTTTTCTTATTTTATAATTATCTATATATTATTATTTAGGTATTAAAATTAATTTGGGTAATTTTGGGACCTATTTGCTATTTTTAAAACCCAAGTTAATTTCGGCCTATTTAGTTAGTCCCATATTAGGGACAATTTTTTGAATTAAAAATACATAAAAATTAGCGAAATTTCAGAAAATAACATAAAAATTAGAAAAATACAAACAACCTAAAAATATTATACTTGATATATTGAGTATAAATATATGTCTATATATCCATATACTAAATTTCTCTCTCTTCTCATATATATATTTCTTTATATATATATGTTATAATTAAAAATAAAAAAATAATACAAAATATAAAAACAAAATAAAGATTATAAAAACAAAAATATAACAATATATATATATAATCAAAAACCCACAAAAACAATAAAAAAATTGGACATGAACCAAGAATTGAATAACTGCACAACCAATTTCACACTTAACCATTCGCCTCCCAGTGTTCGACCTCTACTTGTGCTTACACTTATACACACTTGCATGTAGAGTTATAATAAATTTTAACTCCACATTTTTGGATATTCATTGCATATTTTTATTGTGGGTTAATTGTTGACTGATCTGGGTATTTTGGAGCGGTCGACTCAGCGGCTGGATCTCTCGCCTTGTGAGACATCAAGACCCTCTGAAAAACCCAGTCATCAGCGACAAACAAGGGAGCTTCGTTGAACTCCATCTTCATCAGGTGAAGAACCCATCTGCGTGCGATCTCCAGCTTCAGGCCGCTTCTCCGCCCCACCGTGCACGACCACCCGTGCTCCATCGCCTTGGAGCTCACGCCCGTCGCCAATGCCTTCCACCATCGCACGACTACCAGCACACCACCTCCAGCTCGTTCAAGGTCCATCGTCGTTGAGCTTGCGTCCTCTGGACGCGGCTCCCCCACCGCCGCTCCGATGCCGTCAGCCCCAACCTCCCCCATTGCCTCCACCTTGGCGGGCACGACCGAGCTTCTCCGTGCGCTCGACCCCCGCCACCCGCTCCCCCCGGGCCGAAGACACCTTCCAGCCACTGTTGGATCAGGGCATTATCCCTTGATCCAACGACCATGAGCCACCACACATTCCCCTCCCGAGCCTTTGCCCAGCCTCGAGGCTTGGGGTCTCCGGGCCTCCACCAGCCGCCACCTAGGTTCGGAGCAACCGAGCCTCAGCCTCGGCCCCCGAGCCTCAGCCTCGTCGCCCCGTGGAGCCTCGGCTGCCAAACCTCAGCCCCGGTCGCCCGAACCTCCAAGCGTACGTGGGACGCACGTGTGTGTGGGTATATTGCAGCCGTAACCCCGGGGTTTCCTGATATTACAAATATACCCCCGCTAGGGGTAAATTGCAAAGGGTCCCCTCTAACTTTTCAAAATTACAGATAAGCCCTTCTAGGGGGTTTTGAAGAAAAAACTTTATTTTATTTACATTTTAGTCCTTGCAAATTCATTTTAGCATATATTTCTCATACGAATTCCGTTTTTAGCGCATAATATGTCATTTTGAAGCCCTTTTCATACTCTACCACTTAGCATAGTTTGTGGACAGATCTGAGGTTGTCTATTGATAATTATTATTTGAGGTTCTCGATTGACATATACATGTTAATTTTGACATATCTGTGCTTGAGAAATTAACTACATCTTTTGCAGGAATTCGGATGAGGATTTCAATTTGATTAACTTCTTGTGATCATTGTTGATTATTCTCAATAGTTTAATTTTCACAAGGGATTAATTTAGATTCATTTTGTAAGATTATTGACGACTATTCGAGGAATTAAATCACAGAAATTTGGAGTCCAGATATTTTTCTTCAAATTATTTTGAGTATCAATTGATTTATAAACCTGAAGCATTGAGTCAGTTTGAGTATCTCTTGAGAACGATCCATTTTGATTTGTGATAAATTTTGCCGAATTATAGGTCATATTATTCGTGGATTTAATACGTTTAAAATCGCAGATCCTGGGCATAATCTTTTCTGTTTATTTTCTTTGCATCGCATCTTCATAATTTCATTGTATTATATTTTCCCAACATAGAAATTAACCAAACATTAATTAATTGTTTAATTTAATTTAAAACCACGAAACTAAAATCATCGTTCCCTGTGTTCGACCTTGGTAGACTTGCCAAGTAAAAATAGTCCACAACATTCAAAGTGTGTGGTTTTTGCTGAACCAAATTGTCTCCTATACTATGACAATTTTAGATTATTAAAGAGGTAAATTTCGCGTTCATCAATCGCCAAAGTCATATTCAACAAATAGGAAATTTATGGATGCAAACTATGGATGCTATCAGATACAAATAAATCTGCATATTGTTATCGATTTTCTAGCGGATGCGGATATCCTTATAAATATATCATAGACATATACCAATGCGTATATAAATAAATATCTAAATATATTATAGGATTACATGTAATATAATATATTTTAGAGTCACTTTAGGTGCACTATATATAGGGTAAATTAGAAAAGGGGTCCTATTTATGCTTTAAAAAACTAGAGCCTCATTTTTGAAATGTAAGAAAGAGTGGCTCGATCTTTTTTGTCTCAAATACAAGCTTTTGCATTCAAAACTCTTCTATATCGATGTAAAGCATAAAGTTGAACTTTAGTTCACTTTTTGTAACATTTCAAAAATGAGGTCCCTAATTAAGAGTAAAGGTATGGTTGGGGCCATTTTCCAATATTTTAGCTATACATGTTATTTAGCTACTTAGTATAAAAGTTATTTAGTTAATACATTGCTTTAGTTTCTTTATTATTTTATTTATTGGCAATTTAAGTAACGTTTATTTAATTAACTATTAATTTCAACTTTATGAAAATAATTACATTGCACTAAAGTGTTAAAAAAGTTTTTTTTATCAATTATACCCCTCTGAGATATTGTAATATTAGTTATGCCCCTCCTTTTTTTGAATATTAGTCATGCCTCTGACTTTTTCCACAATGATTACTTGTGTCCCTCGCGTTGGTTGCCATCCATTCCCAATGCAAATGAATGTTAACTTTGAGGATATAAGGAGAATTAAATAAAAAATAAGGGTTAAAAGGTCTTTCGCCCACTCCACTCCTCCCGTGACATCCCCTCCGCCACCAGCCCCTCTTCCACAAATCTAGTCCATCCTCCTCTCCTCCACCCCATATTCCTCCCAGACATCCCCTCTGCCTCTAGTCCCTCCTCCTCCCCCTCTACCCCGTACTCCTCCTTCCCCTGACATCCCCTCTACCTCCAGCCAATCCTCCTCCTCCCCATCCTCCTCCTCGATCACCCTTCCCTTCAAGCCCCTCCTCCTCCATCGTATCCTCCTCCTCTGATTGCCCCTCCCCTTCCAACTGCTCCTCCGTCCTCCCCCTCTAACCCTCCTCCTCCCCGTGGAGGAGGATGGACTCGGAGTGAAGGTCAGATGTCTCCAGGTGGGTGGTTCCAGGTGGTCTCGGCTCACCCGAAAATGGGTGGTTCCCGCTCTCGCTCGTCTCCAGGTGATGCTTGTACGGGTGATCGGGAGATGCCGTTCAGGGTGCGGAGTGAGGGCAAAGCTGAGCATGTTGGACATAGGAGGTGCGTGTGTTCCTTTCAAGCTTGTCATCACCGTTAATGAGGAGGTGGCAGTGGAGGAGGAGGACATCTTGGAGGAGAATGTAGGATTTTTTTTGTTATGTCCCTTTTAACTACACCATAATTTTAATAAAACTACGGTTTAATTATCTGCTCGAAGAATATTCGTATCCAAATTATAATTATCTGTTTTCAAATTTCAATCTATATTTAAGGATATGATATGATTTACGATTTTTACTATTCATAAAACATCTGTTTTCACGTCCATATTTAAAATTTAAAAAAAGATTAGGATACATAATACCTACAATCGTACATATAAATGTAATCAATATTCAGTTCCGTCCGTTGCACGCCAACGCTTTGGAGTCGCCCATCGACGTCCAAAATTTATCAAACACCACTGCATTTGGGTGATCCACCACATCTGCCAGACGTGGTTGTCAATTGTCAACGTGTGAACCCAATGAGTGATCTGGTGGTAGAGCAGTGTACCTCCACTTTAAACGACCCGGGTTCGAATTCCAATGGGGACGCTCCGAACCCCCAAAATTACCGGGTCTACTATTAAAAAAATTGTGTGGATACCCTTGTCCTTGCGATATGCTCAAATGGGGACACCCTTGTCCACCAACATCCAAAATCAAATGGCAAATATTGGACACGTAGACATACACCTTTTCCTCTACGTTGTTATGGGCACCGCTTAATGCAGGATCAAGTGCTTTGTTATTAATATATAGAAAATGCAAGGGTAAAAAATACAAAGGGTAAATGCAAAAATGTTGGACTCCGTTTGGGGTTTACCCCTCTAACCCACTTCCTCTTTCTTTACGTGGGTTCCTTTTTATTTCTTTTTAAAAAAATTAAATAAATTAATTATCCATCATCAATTACATCAAAAAATAATATATTACACTATCATATTATATAAAAATTATAAACTACTTCACTTCTACTTATTTTTACAAACTTCAATACAATTACATCACAATAATTACTCACTTTTTCAAATTTCAATACAATCATATCACAACAAACTTACTTCTAACCCACATCCAATTTAACCCTCTATCCAAACACCAAAGCATAAAAACGGGTTACCTCCGACCAATTTAACACGCCTTAACCCGTATACCAAGCGCATCCTTAGACCCTGTTGACATGGAAAGGGGGGTTTAACCCCCTTTAACACACTCTCCCTCTCTCCTGCGTGGGTCGCACTTTATTTTTTTAAAAAAATAAATAAATCAAATCTCCATCATAAATTCCATCAAAAAATAATATACTATACTATCATATCATATAAAAATTATAAATTACTCAACTTCTACTCACTTTTCTAAACTTCAATACAATCACATCACAATCTTTTTCAAACTCCAATACAATCATATCATCACAAACTCACTTCTGACATACCCCTAGTTTAACCTTCTATCCAAACACCAAAACACAAAAATAAGTTACCCGCTACCAGTTTAACCCGAGAGTTCACCCCTTTACCCAACTCCTTCTCACTCTTACGTTGGCCCCACTTTTTATAATTTTAAAAAAATTAAATAAATCAATTCTTCATCATCAATTCCATCAAAAAAATAATATATTATACCATTATATCATATATAAATTATAAATTACTCCAATCCTGCTTATTTTTTCAAATTTCAATACAATTACATTACAACAACTACTCGCTTTTTCAAACTTTAATACAATCATATCACAACAAACTCACTTCTAATCTACCTTCAGTTTAACCTTTTATTCAAATACCAAAATCCAAAAACAAATTATCCTCTACCGGACCCGTTAACCAAAGGCACCTTTACGTCCTATTTAATGTAAAACTCAAAAAGCGCAAATGTGTACCTTTTTATTTGAACTCCCCAAAACAAACTCCAACGCCAAAATTAACCCATCCCCTCTCATCCTCATCCCTTCTCCTTCCCTCCTTCCTTCCTCCTCTCTCCCCGCGCCGCCAATGGCAAACCCTAATCCCATATCCTCCCTCCTCCTCGTCCTACTCCTCTCCTCCTCCTCGGCGTGGGCGAGGCCGCCCACCGCCTACGAGCTTCTCCAGTCCTTCGGCTTCCCCGCCGGCATCCTCCCGCGCGGCGTCTCCAGCTACCTCCTTGGCGACGACGGCTCCTTCGAGGTCTACCTCGGTGATCTCCTTGACGACTGCACCTTCAAGGTCGAAGGCGGCTACCAGCTCGACTACAAGCGCCGCATCACCGGCCGCGTCGAGAAGGACGCCATCCACTCCCTCTCCGGTGTCTCCGTCAAGGTCCTATTTGTGTGGTTCAGCATTACCGACGTCGTCAGGGACGGCGACGACCTCAAGTTCTTCGTCGGCCCGCTCTCGGCAACCTTCGACGTTGACAACTTCGAGGAGTGCCCCGAGTGCGGCTGCGGCTTCGATTGCCGGAAGACACCGTCGGTTATGGCCGATCAGTGAGAGCGGGTATGTGTCTATGTATCTATGGTGTAGTTTGCCTTGTGTATTGGTGCATCTGTTCATTGGTTTGTGGCTAGTTCGTGAATAAAAGATTCGATCTTTATCAGTTAATTCCTCTGTTGGTGGTGTTCTGATCGGTGGTAATCGTTAGTCGGAGAAATCTGCTGATTTTGACGTGGTTTGTGCAAATATGTGGATGCGGCTGATGATTTATAATGTCGAAACTGGATTTCTGGTTAATTTGGGGGGTGAATTATATGCGATGTCGTGATTGTTGTGGGCGAGAATTGCAACTTGGGGTTCTGCAGATAGATTGATGTCTTGGGAAGAAGGGTAAAGCAGCTGATCCGTGTTCATGAAGCTAAGTTTATAATTAATACCAAAGAAATAGTTGGGCGTAGCTTTGAATCTAACTAGCTGGAAAACACACAACTGCAATTCGACATGGTTGCAACGCATTTTTTTAGTATTGTTGTTTTGGAAGAATATCTTAGGGAAATAAATTTTATTGTTGAGTTATAATTAAGAATTATTTGATGATCATATTCGGTCAAGTCATAATTACTTCATTCCCTATATATTAACTTGTTTCTCCCGCGTCATTTTACTCATTTTTTATTTTTTTTAAATTTTTTTGAAAATTCATCACTATTTACTTATATTATGTCATTCTAAGTTTCGTGCGAAACAGAGAATTCTATGACCTCCATCTTGACGGTATTATGGTATTAAGAACTCACATTTATCAGAGATTCAAAATATGTATATATCTACATTGGTTATTTAATATGATTGTCAAGTTATAAGATATTTGATAAAATGCCATCTCATTTTATTTTTGGATTGGTTAAATTGCATGTATGATGTCAATGATATATGAACTTTACATTGATGTATTTAATATTTATAATATTTCGAAATAGCATCTTTTTTCAATGGTGACCCTTGAAAACTAGTGGCGATACAATTGTATCCATAGAGATTGTACCACATCCATCCACTGTCCATTATGGGTTCAATCGTAGTTATATATAAATGCATAGGAAATCATGGAACTCAATCAACTATCATAAAATCAAACTTAAAATCAAAATGGAGTTTTATTGCTGGGATACCATTTATACATGTAGATGGATTTTTTTCTCAATTATTTGTAAGTTTAGTTCAATTTAATATATGAGTTATTTACATTATGTCATATGAACTTAGATTTGATAATGGCTAAAAGAACAATAGACTCCTATTTTAAGAAATCGAGAGTTGGTAATTGTGATAAAGATGTACAACAATTCTTTGAAAGGTGTCTGTCTATTTTAGCTGATGGTCTAATTCCTCCCATTTATTCGTCTCCTTCTGATGTACATGTTCAAAGGTATCAACAAGAAGAGCACAATGAATATTTTGATGGATTTTCTATCATTTGTGATCCAGGATTATGCCAGAAATTTTGGGAATATTCAATTAATGTATGAGATAAGATTCGACGTGCAATTATTAAAAGTGGACCATATCAATATTATCTTTCAGAATGCCCAGCATTTGATCTGAAAATCATCAACGTCAATTTCAAATTTTTTAGTTTCAAAAATATCCTTCACGGTTAGAATATTCTCCCATCAGTGATGTAGTATTTTATTTTTTATGTTTTATTCTTGATACAGTATCCACTGAACGATTTGGATCAATGTCTTTACAGTTGATGTTTTTTGCAATTGGAAAAATCAGAGGAAAGGATTGTGCATTTATTCATGACATTGGGAGTAATCCATGCTCGCCACATACTATAACTAAACAAGCTTGTAACGATTTGACGATTTAAAAATAACGTATAGATAATGTGATACATCGACAAACATTAGAAGAGATTAAGTGCAGTACAATTGAAAACATCAATTGATTGTGTGAAATGGCTTGTTTTTCAAGCATATGCTTTTATAGGGCATGATAAACCGCATATTCGAAGAACCAAGGAACTATATTGGAGTGATAAAGTTATTGGCATCGTACAATGAAGAAGTTGCAAAAGTCATTTCAGATAAATGCCCCTAAAAATATTAAATATACATCTACTACAATTCGAGAGGAGATATTGAATATTATTTCCACAATAGTACAAAAGATTATTCGAAATGAGTTTGGAAATGCAAAATATTATAAAATTGTTGATGAAGCTCATATTGAATCTAAGAGAGAACAAATGGCTATTGTTATTCGATTTGTTGATACTGATGGTTTTATTAGAGAAAGATTCTTAGATATTATACTTGTCAAAGATACAGGTGCAACTACATTAAAAAATAATTTCAAACATCTTTCTCATCATAATATCGGTATTCATGATATGTGTGGACAAGGTTATGATGGTGCAAACAACATGTGTGGATAGTAGAAGAGACTCCAAGCACTTTTTAGTGTTGATTGTAAGTATGCATATTATATGCATTGTTTTGCTTACAGACTCTAGTTAGTCATGATTACAACATCAAGAGAATATGTTTTCGTTCGTCAATTTTTTAAGTTAATCTTTGTCATTAACATCGTTGGTTCTCCTACCAGGAGGAATAATGAGTTACAAGATGCTCAAGCATCTATATTAACCAAAAAGTTGAAGCTAATGAAATTGAAACAGGAAGAGGTCTTAGCCAGATTGGAACATTACAATGCGCACGAGATACTAGATGGGGATCTCATTTCATTCAATTTCTAGCTTGACAAGATTGTTCGAGTTTGCATACCTTGTACTAAATCAAATCGTGAAAGATGATTCGATGTATTCTCAACGAGGGTATGCTGGTGTCGCTTACAATTCCATAACATCCTTTGAATGTATATTTATTTTACACTTGATGAAGGATATTTGAAATTTACAGTTGTATTTTTCAATGCATTATAAAATATCGATCAAGATATTTTAAATACGATTATTTTGATTTCCACCTTTAGATCTCTTATTCAAGACATGCGTGGAGATGGTTAGAGTAGATTCTTTGACAATGTATCATTTTATTTAAAGAAAAGTATCGATATTCTTGATATGAGTCTTCCTTATTCTAATCGAGCACATTCTCATCATGAGAAAAACATCATTACACTTGAACACCATTATCGAGTGGATATTTTTATGACTACATTGGATTCACAACTTCAAGAGTTCATCATATATTTAACGATACATCTATGGAGCTCTTATTTCATAGTTCTACCCTATATCCGCAAGATGATTATAAAAAATTTAATACAAATTATATTTGTTTTTTGTAGCAAATTATTATCCATAAGATTTCTTTGACAGTGAATGAGACTTATTAAAGTTTCACTATAAACTTGATATCTCTCGTATTCCAAAGATGAAAATTTTGACTAGAATATATGAACTATATCAAGCATTGACAGAAACAAGAAAGTCATGAGTCTGTTGTTTAGTCGATAGGTTGATCCGACTTATCTTGACTCTTCCTCTCTTAACTGGTACAACTGAATGTGCATTGCAGTTATGAACCTTGTGAAAACAAGGCTTTGAAATAAGATGGAAGATGGATTTATGAGCAGTTGTATGATTATTTACATAGAAAAGGATATAACAGAAAATATCATTGTGGAGAAGTCATTGATGATTTTTAGGTAATGAAAAATTATCGAGCACATCTTCGATAAATTATATAAGTTTCTCTGAGAGTTTATCCATCACTTTTAAAATTCTGTAACTCGATATTGGTATTTTCAGTTACCTATATTTCTATCTATTTTACAGAATATCGACTCCACCTATAAAATTTTTCTAGCTCCACCCCTACTATTGATAAATACAAAGTAAGATTAGTTTCCAAGAGTTATACTCAGCAAGATAGAATAGATTTTCAGGAAACCTACTCTCTGATTGCCAAGTTTGCATTAATGCGAGTGACCTTACCTATAGTCCCATATATGGATTTGGAATTATTTCACATGGATGTGAAGACAACTTTCTTAAGGGAGAAGTAAGAGAGGAGATTTATATGTGACAATATGAGGATTTTAAGGTAGAAGGACTAGAGAAAAGAGTTTATAAGTTAAAAAAGTCATTGTATAGTTTGAACTAATCATCACAACCATGGTATCCCAAGTTTCATGATAAAATTATCTAATTTGGATTTGTTTCAAATAAATTAGATAATTATGAATATGTCATGAAGAGTGGGAGAAGATTTGTTATCATGTCATTGTATTAGATGACATTTTACTTATCGATGATGAATAGGAATGCTCAATGATATTAAAAGAGAAATTGAGCTATGGATTTGAGATGAAAGACATGGACGAAACGTCCTATGTTATAGGAATTTAAATTACAAGAGACATAGATTTGAAGACATTGAGTCTTAGTCAAGAAAAATATTTGCATACGGTATTGATGAGATTTGGAACACAAAACAACACTTCAGCTCCTACACCACTTGTGATTGGACAGATACTCGATAAGAGTCAATGTCCTGGAAAAAGGCAGGAACCTTTGAGGCTCCATATGCACAAGCGATGGGAAGTCTGATGTATGCAACGATGTACACTCGACCTGACTTGACTTATCCAATTAGGCTAGTCATAATATATAAAAAGTAATCCCAGACCAACACATTGGGAAGCTTTTAAGAGGATTTTTCGATATCTGAAAGGAATTGTACATTGAAACTAATGTATCAAGATGAATCACTTAAAGTAGTATGATACTCTGATGTAGGGTTGGTAGCGGTTGGGTAGTCATTTCTCCGGGTGCAGAGATTTCCTCTGTGATTAGGGCGAATTGCTGTTAATTCTAGAGGGGTTGTGGATGTGATAGAAAATCTACATCATGTTACCTTTTCATGTTTGGTGGAGTAGTCATTTCTTTAGATAGCACGAAACAAAGATGTATATCTAGACATACGTAGGAAGCAGAATATATTACATGTAGTATGGCCACCACTCATGCAGTTTGGATTAAACGCTTTCTTAAAAACTTAAGCTTGAAATTGGTCAAAGGACCAATTGAAATGTATTGTGATAATCAAGTTGTAATAATCTTGATCAATAGTGGGGGTAATAGTTTTAAGGAAAGCACATTGAAATCTGATATCACTATTTACAAGATATAGTGATAAAATAAGAAATTATGATAGACTATATACTTACAAGAGATATGTTAAATGACGAAAATAGTAGCTAGTACTTACATTAATCATGTTGGTTTAAGGGGACTCAGGAATGCATGAGTCAAGGAAGAGCTTTTCGTGAATAATGAACCTCAATGTAGACGTCTCTATGCACTATACAAATAGTGGGAGTGTAACAACTTTGATCATTGTGGTCAAGAGGGAGATGTAGAACGGTCTCTGTGACCGTATGGTCAAGCAACCGCCTCCGGCAGCTGCAGCGAGGCCAAGTCTCATGGGACACCGTACCCACCGAGCATGGGGGAGAGACGAACGACATGAGGATGTTCATGCCTTATAAGTATCTCCTTCGAAAGGGAAATGGATATCTCAACCCACATCTAAACTCGCCAATCGAGAGCCCCCAACCACCCCCAAATCCCTCATTTATCTCTCGTCCTCCCTAAGAAGAAAGCTGACGATGAGATACCTTACTCTTTGAAGAAGCCGTCATCATTTGCACTGCAATTTCTTCTTTGAGCATCCTATTATTAATTCATTCTAAACAATCAATTCATATTTATATGAGTTGATTAATAACTCAATTGAAATCCTTTTCTTGAGCCATCTGAGATCATTTAAGCATCAAAATCGTGATCATGTGAAGTTGGAACAAAACAACAAGTATTGTTTTGAGTTTTATATCGATTTTGATTTCAGTTTCAACCTTCGGATAAATAGCTTTTCATTCAACGCTTGATCTTGGTTCACTTAAATTTCTATAAACGATTTATGGATAAAGTATATTGATCCAATACGTGCCTCCTTGTAATATCTCAGTCCCCCAACCGTTATCGGAAAAGTTGGCACTGCAAATTTCTAAGTTCGGGCTCAAATAGACCAGTTGATAACGATCCAAAATATTTAAGTTCAAGTTGTCAAATAGCAATCCCACACTCTCACAATTCATTCTCAAACTTTTTGCGTTTTAGATGTAAGACTATATTTATGATATTATATTAGTCACTGTTGATACAATTGTTCTCCTTTAATGAGTTGTCTTTCGTCTTTCTTGCTTTTTCTGAAGTATTTGGAGGTTTTCTATGCTCCTTTTGTTGTGTCCATGTAGGCACCAAAGGATCATCTAAAGAATATCAACTTTGATTGAGTTGTGTTTGAAGATGCAAAAGATATAGGTACATTTGTATCCAATCTGCCATCATATCCGTTTTGTATAGTTTTTGTCATCAGTATTCGTATCCATTTTAAAATGAATACTAACATAAATCACTTTGATATGCACAAACATCTGTACATGTATAATTATTTTCATATATAAATATATTTGTAAAGTTATTTTAAGCATTTATAATTTAGTTTATCGTATTTATAGTAATTATTATGACAAAAATACATTTAATATATTTATATCATGTGTATTCCATCCAATATATACACACATATTTGTGGTCTTTCCTGAACTTTAAAAAGCCACTATCAATTTAGTAAATTGTGTTACAAAGTTGGAAAATATAAATGGCACATTGTAAAAGAAACAATGATAAGACTGTTTGTAAAATATAGCATCCATATATAACTGATATTCTAATCCAATATAGTAATATATTCGTAATTCTATCTTGATATACATGTTACGTTAATATTTATTATTCAATCTATGATATAAAAAATTATAAAATAAATAGATTAAATTGACGTACATGTATGTTCATTTGTAAAATAAATAGGTTTATGTTCATTTCGGTTCTATTGTGTCACACTTTTCTTAATAAATTTGTTCATGTCTCTTATTGGTCCATCAATCATGTGCAAGTAAACCCAAAAACTAAATAAACAAACCTTTAATAATAGTCAAACTGTAAAGTCGAAAATTTTGTAGTTTGCTTTTTAATCTTTAAATTATTTTAATTTTTATGCTGCAGTGGGGAGCACATAGGAAGTGCATAGTATTAGGTAATATATAGTTGGTTCATGACTAAGCAAAGACAAAGGTGAATATAATCGTATACATCTAGAAAATTGTATGCTTTGTAAGAAGCTTGTACAGTTTGATAAGGCGTTTTATTTTAAAAAAAGAGAGAAGAAGAAGAATCCACTTCAATAGATATGCCCTTAGCCACGGTCATACATAACATAGAAATCAAACTTGGAGAGGGTGGACTATTTGCTAGAGCAGCAGGTGTTGTAGCGAAATTGATTGTAAAAGAGGGTAAATCGGTCACATTAAGATTATCGTCTAGAATTTTTAATATATCCTCTTGATAAATATTATTTGTCAATTACAATACCACAAGTAATGTGAACGATAATTTGACAATTTCTTTTACATTTTTACGTGCATGCTTTAGCGATTTAATCCGATAAAAATATCTTTGTATTTGGATACACATCTTATGCATATATATTCATGTGTCATGTAATATTAGGTGATGTTAATTTTGATTGCATCCGTACTTATTTAATCATATAATAATTTTGATAACTCTTTCAAAAGGTTAGATTCAATGAAAATGATAATGGGGGCGGACTGAGCCCAGCCCGAACCCGAGCCCAACCCCGTGGGTCTTGGGTTAGGCATGGACCCTCAACTAACCCAAAAAATCAGGTTGCAACCTGCTCCAAGGCCCAAGAAATTTTGACAAGCCTAGACCGGGTTTTCTTGGGTTGGGTCGGGCACAACCCAATGCTCCACCTTACAGCAGCCTATGGTCACCGATTCTTGCCATCTCTCATATATAAGAAAGAGAGAACCTAGAGGACATTCAAAAAAGAATAGTGCTTACCAGTAAGACCTTGACATGCAACTTGACTACTGTTCGAGTCCAAACATTCATCCTATAATTCAACGCATTCCCTTGTCGCATCCTTGATTCCCACCCCATATGTGCCTGTACATGAGCTCTAACCTCTTCGGGAGAGAGCTTGTAAGGACTCCAATCCTCTCGGCAGTGAAGAGGAGTTCGGACTATCCATTTTTCTTCATCATCGAGGACTAATCACTTGCTTCTCTTGGATTGTTCATGTTCCCATCTTCCTTTTTTTTCTCTGAGTCAGGGTCTTTCTTCATCAACTTCCTCATCTAATCTAGGTAGCAATGTTCAAGTGGCTACCACACAGAATCACCCCAATTTCGTCAAAGTTGTTCCTTTTTTTTTTGTTTGTGCTGCCTAGATGAATCAAGAAGGGGTGAGGGCAAGTGCATGTGCTATATTACCGATTAAAACGTCCGTAGTGCACTTGAAAGATGTTGTTTGAGCTAGAGGAGAGGGTAGTTGAAGGGTTGTCAATAGGGATGCAAACAGATTGATACATATATGGACTCAGGTATTAACATATCCTTATCTATTTTTAAATAGGATAACATATACATATATTGATAGAAATTAACAGATGCGTATACATTGACAGAAATCAAAACTATGTTATCGTATCCTTAAAAAGTAGACACGGGTATAAAACGTATACTAATCCATACAAATAAATATACATGAATTAGATGGGGAAAACATGATATTAACAATACTCCATAGACTGGCTTAAATATACATGAATTAGATGGGGAAAACATGATATTAAACGTGCTTAAATCATAACAATTATACCAAATATGGTAAAATATAGTTTATATTTATGCTATATATGGTTAAAATAAATTTAAAGTTATATTTATATATGAAAAAGAATATATGGATACAGATGTTTGTAGATATCAAAATGATATATATATTTGTATCTATTTTTAAAAACGGATATGGATACGTGTGTCAAAATATGTATAAAATAGATGCAATGACAAATCGAATACGGATGTAACTATATCCGTTTGCATCCCTAGCTATCAAAAATTCTTAAGTTTTATATTCGCTTAAATTCGATTTGCTAAAAGTTCAAATCCAATTTGAAAATAAATAAACCGAACTTAGACATAAGTTTGTATTCGATTATATAAATGAATCGAACCTAAAAATGGTAGGTTCACTTAGATTTGATTCGTTAAATGTTTGATAGACATATACATATATACACACATTAATGAATTCTTATCCCGAGAGGATGTAATTTTGGTATAAGTGGATTTTGTCCCGGGATATGGAATAAATCCCAAGATATATGGACATTTGTGTGAAGTCGACTTATCATCGAGATAGGCTATCTCAAGATAAATGATCACATTATGATTACGACATCCATTATGTCTATGTCTCTCAAACCAACAGAACAAGTATGAATCTCATTTATGTACAATTATATTATTACTATTATTATTATTATTATTTCTTGAAGAGAAGAATCGCTAGCAATCTAAGATAAAGAAGAAAATTTTGAATATATACTGTTCTAATTACTTGTATATATCCTTCTTCATTCCATTTCTTTTCACTTCTTTTCATTAGAAAATTATAAAGTTCGATATTCGCTTCCATTCGATTCAACTAAATAAAAGTTCATTTAAATTCAATTTGAAAAATAAATGAACTGAACCAAAATATGTTTAGGCTCGTTCATAGAAATGAACTAAACTTGAAAAAATAGTAGGTGGCTGAAATTGGTCAGGAAGAATGGACAAGGTGATCTGAGGAAGTTCATCATCATTTCTTTCCTATTTAATTCTTTCTTTATTCGTTTTGTAAACAAATAATCCACCTTATTAGAACCAAAGCATATTCCTTACAAACCAAAAACAAAATTCAGAAGAGGTCGACCAAGTGATAAACAATTCATTTAAAAGAACTACAGCCAGAATGAATTATAATCCAATGGATATGATGTTTGACTGTCTTAAAAATCCATACATACAGATATTCTCTCGAACTATCCTTTGAGCAAAATAATATTTTTTTGACAATGCGAGGTGGCACGTTGTTTCAAAATGCCATACATGATGTCTGGCACCTCATTTGAAATGGATTTACATAGAAAAGTAATTGTGCATTTTTTAAACAGTGTCTGTGGATGCTAAACAAACACATACTTCTTAGAGAACCAGCACCATCACAGGAGGAGAACCATGAAAACCAATGGAAAAGAATACCAATGATCCCAAGCAGATGGCTGATGAGTGATGGCAGGCAGTTCACCAAACAAGTGCTTAAATCCATCTCTCTCCTCTGTTGATACTCCTCATATCCAAAAACAAGAGAAACTAGAATTCCAGCTAACCAAATCAATGTATGAATAATTATCCACCATCACTATCTGGCAGCAACTACAAAATAATCAACTCCAATTCACAAAGGGCAGTGAGCTTTCCTGAAAGGTTGAACTGTGCACTGTAGTACAGAATCTCATGTAGAGCTGCATGTTCTTCAAAGGTGCAACTTCACTAACTTGGTCCTTTCCAGCAGGGACAGAAAAGGCAGATGGCCCGCGGCATCCCGCGCTAGTTTTCAATAACCAATAGGCTATACGTACGAATACCCCCCATAAATGATTCAGTATTTCATTACTGCTGAAGAGATGTTGAGAAGGGTCTGCAATGCACTTGGAGCGAACTTCCGCGCAAAGAGGTAACATACAGAAGTGGCTTTGTTGTTATATGTGCATCTGGTTCCATTGTTTCTTATGGACAGAATGAAGCCTGCTGTAACCACTTCGCTGTCGAACATCGCTGGATGAGGACCTCCCTTTGACCAGTCCACCCAAGTCACCGTGCGATTAGAATTCAGGTTGCTGTGAAACATATTGAGGTATGTTGGGATGTAATGCTCATCTGGATAGCATGATGGTCTACAATATCTCTTGAACATAGAGTAGTATTTTGATTCAGATACAACGATAATAGCCAACTGTCGATTCAGTTCGAACCATTCTGAACCTTTTCTCCACTGGTGTAGAGTTATGTCTGGATTCATGCGGGTGTTGTATCGCCCACGTCCTCGAGGGGAGATCTGGTCATAGGACTCCACAAAACTCTGGACAGAGTTAATTAGGTAGTTGTAAACTTTTGGGAAATTAAAGACTGGGATGCAGCTCTCTGAAAGTAGGACGAAGCGCTCATTCGAGAAATCAAGCAGAGCATTTGCCAGCAAACGCTTCTCTGCGTCAATCAGAGATATCGATCCCCATGATACCACCTGCGAATAGAAGTTGTATGAGAACAATAAACTTTCTGAACTTTCCTTATCCTTCACATAGGGAAATGATGTGCAGAGAAGACCAGTTTGTATTGCCATACGAAGGCAAGTTCTTAGAAATAACACTACAGAAAATTCAAGAGAAATAATGTGAGCATGGAGAGAAAAATATGATATTGATTTATACAGGGAATCTCAAGCCAAACATACTCTCCAAGCAACTTTCCTATCCAAGAATATTGGCATAGATAACTTTGTTTGAAATGAAAGTTGTGACCAAGACGGTTGTGGCAAACATAAGTATTCCTAATCTTTACATTATTACTTTACCAAGACTATCCAAAACACAAACTTATGCGAAGCTAAGTCAACCATTATCTGTCAATCATACAATTAATTCTCCAGAAACAAGCCTTGATCAAGTCCACAAAACAAAGACTAGGCAAAATTGAACAAGAATCGCGTCAGAGATCAGGTGATTAAGCTAATACCTGACTTGGGATCTGGCGCCCATAAAAGGCAGAAGATCTTGAGGCATTGAACTGATAACAAGGAGGCATGTGAACATAGATGGAGAAGTAATCCTCATGCCCCTGGAAGAACCTGTCCCACAAGGGAGCAAGTGGCAGAGGTCCTCGCGTCAAGAACATGAACGCAACCTTGGGCACCCTCTTGTAGGGATACTCCTCTTTCCTCGGCACCATCGATGCCCTCCAGAAGAGCTCCTCGTCACTCATGTCGTGCTTCAACTGTCTCGGCTTGATGAAATGCTTCAGGCTCGAACAATCCTTACCGCAGTTGGTCGAATACATCTTACTGGGGAAGAAGAGCTTCTTCTGCTGGATGCTGCTCTTGCTAAGACTGCCACATACAGACATGCCGATAACAGCGCCACCCATCAAGAAAACAAGAGCAGTTAAGACCTTGAGCCCCAAAGAGCAACTCTTCGCTGAAGATACAGTGAGAAACCGCTCATCTCTGTCCAATTTGCTCCTGAGGTTCAACTTCATATCAGAAAGCAACTTCCAGATGAGTAAAAATCCAAACTTTATCCCCAATATGGACTACCCACTTCAGAATGCCGACGAATTCGCAATCAAAATGCGATTTCGATGACAGCCAGTGAGTTCTCAATTCTCACTGATCAGAAACTCCCCCATCTCAAAGCCCACATGGATATGTAGATACACAAATAGCAGCAAAGTGGGGAAGAACCAACAAAAAATGCAGGTGGGTTCTTAACAAAGATCCTCTTTTGGTAACTACCCAACAAATTTTAGACAACCAAATCCCCAAACCACATTCGGTCACGGGACCGCAAGCAACGGGCAGCGCAGTCCTTACTCTCCGACGCGCACCCTCAGATGAACTTAGGTGGGGAGTCGCATAGGAGACCAAGAGCAGAGTGGTTGAAGCGTCCAGGGAACGCGCAATGGATATGTTGGGTAGGGAAACGAGAGGGCGGGGTTTAAAAAGAAGACGGAAAGGGACGACTAAGAAGAGGTAGAAGAAGACAAAGAAGAAGAAAATCAAAGCGAAGTCGTGGGATGACAGGCGTAACTCTATGGTTTCTCTCTTCGCTAAACGCCATGTATCATTCCACCAAAAGAGTGTTGAAAATTAGATCAAATATCCTAAATCTAATGGGATATCATGTCAAAAAAGCAAAAACAAGTGACCCATCAAGGAGTGGACCAAGAAAAGCAACCTCATATGGGGGGTGGAAGAACAACCTCGCAAGAGGTAGGACATTGAACAAAACAAAAAATATCGAAGACTTATCTTCTAACATTGACCTTGGCATAAGCTTGACATGAGTAGAGAGAATGTCTGTTGCAGGTCGAAATGCAGGCGATTCTGCAGTAGTTGTGTGTGCCGCTCGATCATGATCGAGTGTTTCGCATGATTTTGTGTGCATGCGAACCACAAAATTGAGCTACATGGACGCTTTTTTAAAAATCTGTCATTAAATTAGACGTTGCTGAATATATAATGACGATATCATTCGTTGCGAAATGAGTTTTCGTACTCGAATTAGCGATGAATATCATATCTGTCACTATATCATAAGCAACGGTCCACATAGTGACGCTTATTCGTTGCTATTTTTCAAAATATCAATTAATCGTCTCTATTTTTTTAGTTCAAAATTTAGCGACGATTAATTAGAAGATTGAAAAATAACAACCGATAAGCGTCGTTATGTGGACCGTTGCTATTGATAAAACGACATATATGATATTCATCGCTAATTTCGAGTACGAAAAATTATTTCGCAACGAATAATATCATCGTTATATATTTAACAACGGCTAATTTAGTGACGAATTTTGAAGAAAAAAAACATCACTATAGCTTATATCTTTATTCTTAAAAATAACCACTGTTTTTTTTTCTACAACTTAGTTGATATGTTTTCCATAATCTTTCAATTAAAACTTGGTATCCAAGATTTCAGATGGGAGAGTGGACATGATTTCATCAACTTGGAGTTCAAGGGATAGATTGTGCTTGGAAAGTATGACCTGAGGAAATTACATGCGCGAGAGACTTGAGTGGAATTCAAATGTAATTGGAGTTTTCCAACCGTCATGATTTTTTTATGGTCAATGTTCCTAAATATTTTATTTCTAATTGTGTGCTTACAACAATTTTAATGGGTTGTGTTCGTTGACTCAGATCATTCAGAAAACGCGCCATTTTGATAATGACACTTTGCTTTCTCAAGTATTAAGAAAAGATCAAATGATGATGACTAAGAATAAATAGGATCATATAAAGAGCAAGTAGAATAAACCTATCATAATTATTCAATTGCTTTGAACGACAATTAAAAAAAGAATAAGTACTGGAAACAGAGATGTAATATGTGATATAATAATAATTTGACCACCTTAATAAATTAAGTCCCCTTATTCCAAGCTAATGAGACGTTCTATCATCCCAACTGGATGAGTATTACAACTCCATCTCCCGCCTTCGGAAATATGGATGGAAATGGATATGAATATATCCAAATATCCGTTTACCGAATTCGAAAAATTACCGGATAGGGATATCTGTATCTGAATATTAATCAATATACGGATATAATATGGATATGGTTGTAAAAATTTTTTGGATGTGGATATGGTAATATTTTGAATATCCGGTTCTGGATCTGAATATCCGAATATAATATTTAATATTATTTTATATATTGGTTAATATAATATAAGTCACAATCCCATGTTATTGTATTAGTATTGTACATAATAAAATAAAATATATTAGTGATATTAATAAATTTTGGTTTGTTTGAGGATGGGCATGAATAATAGTTACGAATCCAAATCCTCTTTTTTGTTTCTGATCAGGAATGCATGTCACATTAATGTTCTCTTTTATCATGATGCAACTTATTTTTAATTATCGTTTATGAACTTTGATTAAAAAAATCCATTCGTTTGTAATTTCTATTTTATCTGCACTACAAGAAAAATGAGTTATGGCCACGGAATGGGACTACGGAAACTTGTGGCCACGATAATTCTGTTGCCACTAGTTTCTCGTAGTTACAATCCGTGGCCAAAGCCTTGATACAAGATTTGTGGTCACGACAAGTTCTGTGGTCACTTATAGTGTCCATGACATATTCGTGGTTAGAGAACTCTAGTGACGAGACTTGTAGCTACGGCTACTGGCTACGACGTGTTGTGGCCAGAGTCCAATTCCGTGGACACAAGCCCTACATCCATGGGCATAGTTCCGTAGCCATAACTTATTTTTCTTGTAGTGTTGTATTCAGATTCCATGTTTATTGAATCCATATTTGTATTTCACTCTTTATTTGATTAACATTTGGATTGGCCCTTTATTCGATCCATATTCGGATCCGCTCTATTCGATCCATGTTCGGATTCGATAAATATCCTATTTGGATCTGTATCTATATTTTTAAGGATATAATTTCTTTAATGTATATATGAATCATATCCCTATCCGTCTTCGTATTCAATAGACATGAAGCGAATATGGATATGGAAATAGACATATTCGGTCCGTATTCGATCCGTTTTTATCTCTATTCGGAATCCAATGATAACTTTTTTAGTGTAAATTACAAAAAAAAATCTCAATTATACGTTGATTCTCAGTTACGAGCCCCCTTTTTTAAATATAAGAAAGAGTGTATTAAACTTTCACTCGTAGAGTTTAACTTCGATATAAAAAAAGTCACGGAACAGCCTACCCAAATTTTGTAATTAAGATACATATTTGTTTGTTGAATGTTGAAATTGTCAGAACTACTTTTAAATTACACAAAAGTTATCGAATTATACACCCGATTTTAATATCATACAAGAACTTTGATAGGTAACAATGTGGTACCCAATCGCTGATATTTTTCTCGATATTTTTGAATCGTTGTGAATTTGTGATTCAAGGAGCGGATTAAAACAAATCTTAAAGATGGGCATCACATTCTTAGCTTTTAAAGTTCATGGATGACCTTAAAATCGGGTATAGTTCACGAACTTTTGTATAATTTACTCTCAATTTTTTTAAGATCAACTGGCCCTCCAAGAATGCTAATAACAAGACATTTTCATTTCTTTGAATATTAAACAAACACAAGATTACTCATGTATAGTATATGGGAAAAATGGCCTCTTCGGGTAACCAATTGGCTACCCGGCTCCATTTTCCCGTGATTTTTTTTTGTTTGTTTCAAAAATACAATCATGTATATTCATCACTATATCCCTCTAATATATCATTCCACTTTCATCGGAAACAAAGACTCATATGCTTTTCATTTAGAACACGTAATTTTAACGATCTTAGAATTACTGTAATAGATCTATTCTAGATGAAGTGTATAGGAGTCTATGATTCTTACGAATTTGAATGGCATATTAGTGGGATAAAGTGATAAAATACCCGACTGTATTTTTGAAAAAAAACAACAAAATCGGAAAATAACCATGATTTATCCATTGGAGAATATTTATAAATAGAGTTTATTGGGGCTGCCCCCAAGCCAACATGGCTGCCCCGCGTCGTTTTAAACGTTTTTTTTATTTTTTTTTGAAAAATATCGTCATATATATTCATCGCTATGTCCTTCCTATATGTAATTCGAATTTCGTCGGAAACAGAGACTCCTACAGCCTCCATCGAGATAGTGTCGATTTAAAAAATACGGTTACCGTTAATTTCAAAACTTGGTTAATTTCCAAGGGATGATTGTGACGCCTGATGTTGAGTGAGAGCTGCTGTTTGAATGACCTGTTCAAAGCGAGAGGGAATTGCATGAACAATTAGTTACTCTTTGCCTATGGAGATTTTTTGATCACGATCATGACATGCGTTCGATGGTCAATGTACCTGAAACTTCGAATTCATTCCGTACATGTTAAGAGCTATCGGATTGCGCTTTTATTATTTTTTTCGATCTGCAGATATTTATATCGTCGATAAGATAACGTTGGACCAGTTATCCGTGATAGTTTAAATTCTGAATACTGATGCCACGGGCCGATCTTCCATCTCAAATTCACATCTAATTACGTGATCACCTCTTTACGTGATCACCTCTCGTGACCATCGGAGGAAAAAAAAATAAGAACAGTTATAGCTATCTTTATTCCATCTCTCTCTTGTTTTCTTTTTAAAACAATTCGGAGTTTCATTTGTCAGGACAAGAACATCTGCATATCCCCACAAAAAGCAGAGGAGAGCTCCTCAAAGAGGGCGGATCCTCTGAATTACTGCAGGATCTGCAGTAAACCACGAAAGAAGCTCGAGATGCTCGAACAAGATCGAGCAGTTCGCACAAAATCTGGGTTATCATGAGCCTTTACCGTGCGAACCGCTTGATCTTGATCGAAGTCCAGAATCACAGAATGAGGATCACAGATAGAGAGGAGAAACCGACGAAGCCGAAGTTGTTGGATATGGAGCTGCCGACGGTGGGACGGAAGAGGCTCTCCTCGTGAGGGCAACAGGGAACCAAAGAGGACTCTTGGGGGTGCCTTGCCATGTGAAAATAAAGGGTGGAATCCACTGAAGCAGAACAGAAAGGAGCTGGAAGGGCATGGGGGGATTTTCAGGACCCTTAAGGCTTCGTTTGGTTGCAAGGTTGAGCAGGGTTGGGTTGGGATAATCCTGTGAATAGTAAACTGTGAGAAGGAATGGGAGGGTTGGAAGGAGGGGTACACCGGTGTACCCCAACTCAATCCTGCACAACCATGCAACCAAACGAAGCCTAAGGGAATGGAATATGAAGATTCCATGCTTTTCACGGAAATGGAGGGTGGATGCTACGGACTGGGATATTCTAAAGCTGGAGTGCGTGCGTGAAGTGGGAGAGCTTTTGTATGACGAAACTGGGGTTGGTGTGTCGAACAAGGAGGCAACCCAATCTGGTGAAGAGGGAAGGGTAGAATTTTCTGGAAACAAGGAAGCAGGATGTTGGACAACACCCCGTTCAGAGGTGGTCTTGAAAAATCCGGAGAAGACTTTTGAGATGGAGGTTGTGCATAGGGTGGGGGTGCTCCCCTCAGTCTCCCAATGAAGCCATTATCATGGAATGTACAGGGGCAGGGCCAACCTTAGAAGAAGTTGACTATCAGCTCCAATCCATGTTGGCCGCATGGAAGATCGATGTGACTTGCTTGCAGGAAACAAAAACTGACTCGGGACTCTGTGAAATGGATCTCAACTTCGAGTCCTCATCCCATGAAGTTTAGATCAGTACTGATCCTTCGCTTGACCCTTCCCTCAGTCACGTCCTGTACAAGTCGATTACGGTTTGAGCAGGTGCAATCTGAGGGACGTCGATAGCAGGCTGCATAGAAATGACTGTTGTATCAAAGGGATAGTATGGAGGATACCACCGTACACGGATTTGTCGATAATCACCAGGTCGCTTTATCTGACCCCTGTTCAGGGACAGTCACAACTACACATTTAAGGACATAATGCATAATTCAACGATATACTTCTTTATTAATCTACAGATGAATAGCTAGGTTATATCCATGCAATCCCAATCTCATGAGATTGCGAGAATTGACTTACCCTTCATTCATACTCAACAAAGTTATCAACATAACTCTCCTAGTTTATTCTTCCATTGGTACACTCAACTCTATCTCTACTAACAATTGTCACCTCAACAGCAGCAGCTGAAACTAGAGGTAATTACAAGCAGCTTTACCATTCATAATCAAATTCATCATTTTTCAATCTAGTTTTTGATATTACATCTGAACACGAGCAAAATCAGAGCACAGCCACTTCATTCAAGAAGCGGTAGTCGCAGCCACAAGGCCGCGACAGAACCACAGAATGCAGAGTTCATTCGAATAGTTCTGGGCATTAACACTGCGGAAGCACAGCTCGAAGCAGGGAAAAGCAAGGCGAGGGAAAGTCAAAATAAGCGCAAAAGGGGATAGTCTGGACGAGGGGCAACATGAACAAGGAGAAATGTTTTGTATTCAATGGAGACCCGCAATTACATAATAGCAACAGCAAATGAGGAAGTTCGCGAACCCATTCAGTAAGCAGGAGTTGTCTTAATTAGAGCACGTAACCTTAAAAATACATGCCAGCATTTTCTTTGGGATTGCTCAAGCAATTGGATAGAATGGATCAAATTATTAGGTTGAGGTCCTTATTATGACTGACTACTAGCTAAAATTTACAGGAGGTCCAGGGTATTCCATCAAAGTTCCCGATTGTTTCCGGAAAAAAATACTATCAGCATGAACGAAAGAGTAATCAAAAAATCAGAAAGAAGATTGATAGACAACAAATCAAAGTATGTCATTATTCCTTCATTTTCTCGAAGGTGTTCTCACCTTAGAGCAAGGTAACATGTGAGTATGTGGGACAATAAAAAGTCAGTAAGATGGCAAAAAAAAGGCTGAATTTGGGCATAATGACCGCATGCAGCAACACATTTATATACTCATCAAGAACTGCATTCCTGAATAACTAACCAGAAAATATCTTTATCACATAAAAGAATCATAGATGGACTATCAGCATGATGAAATATATCTTCAATTAAATGACCTGTTAATTTTGCAGATTTGAAGATCGTCACCGATGGGTGGCAACATCCACGAGCTAAGAATTGTCAAACATCAATTATTGCAGTATTCATTTCTTAAATAAATGTCTCATGAACTGGCAAGAGCTAACAGTAAAAGAAAGGTTGATCATGGGACTAAAAGAGGCAGATCCATTTTGTGGAATGTTGGCCGATAGAGTTGGGGATGAAAAAGCTTGAAGTTTGGAAACCACCAGAAAAGGAGGCCCGGGTTCCTGGCCTAAACCTAAATATTATTGGACTCCAGCACCTGCAAGACTTGGCATCCTGGGATTCGCCAATCTTAGAGCTCATTTTTTTTCAATGAGGTATTATTATAAGATGACTGGGAGACTAGGTAACCAGAGATATGGGCCAGCTGAGCATATGCTGACTAATGAATACCACAAGCGTGGAAAATGGTTTCCTGCCATTTCTGACAACTACCCATATACAGTTATTGAGGATTATGATAAAAAATTGAGATGTTCTCCAGACGAATCAGAAGTTTCAAGGAATTTGGCATGGGAATGGCCCTGATGCAACATACGTATAAAATAAGATATCACGCCCTTATGTGTTGAGATATTAGTTATCTTATTATATTTGTATTATCTATTTCTTCTATATTCATCTTGTAATTTGTCCAACAGGTTTCTCTCTTATACAAGAGAACCCTAGGGCAGCTCAATAATGTGGACGATCCTATACCGGGATACAAGCCCTAACCCTACCCCCACCCCCCCCCCCCCCGTCCGCCACCTCACCCGGTTGCCACCATCGAAGCTCCCATGTCGCCAGCCCAGCAGCCCCAGCGCGCAGGTCCTAGACTGCCAGCGGCCCCTCCCGCGCTTCTTTGTGCACCTCTGCGGTTCAAAAAAATTGTAGTTTCAAACGGTCTGATTTTGATCGGAGAACGTGATTTCATATCTATAAATCGTGTTTTCCGGCACTAGCGCACAGTGAAGTTTGACGAGGATGGTTGTATGAGTTTATACGTACAACCAATCCTCCGTATGATCGTGTAGACTCGTTCATATCGGTCTACTCACCAGTTGAGTTCCATTGTTCGATCGTTTTATCATCATGTCAGAGAACAAGGATGATATATTTTCTTTGTCTGGTGCCTTCAAGGATCTGGTTCTCATCGTAAAGATGGATGGGACAAACTGAGTTGTGATCCATGCAGTTTCTCACCCTCATACAGTGCAACAAGGAGCACATCTTGACATATCCAAAGCCAACGGACAAGATCGGGGCCAATGCTTCTTGGAAGCAAAATGATGTGTATGTGCGTGTTTGGTTGTGTGGTACCCTCATCACGGAGATCGCCAGTGATATTATGAATCAGCCCACCACCAAGATGATGTGGGACACTTTGGCATCCGCCTATGGCAAGAATGAGGTCAAGATTCTTCAGTACAGTTCGATATCTACAAGGTCGAGAAAAATGGTCTTCCCATGCACGTGTACTACTCTTCACTCTGTAGCATGTTCGAGAAGCTCCATAGTTATATGCCTATACGACATCTTTGGAGTAGCAGAAAGCATATAGGAATTCCACGATGGTTGTAGTTTTCATGTTCAGCCTTGATACAGAGCATGATGCAGCGCATACACAGCTTCTCACCGAAGCTACCGTACCTCCCATGGAGGAGGCCTATAACCGTTTCAGTCGGATTATCATGCCTTTTACAGCCACTCCTCAGCCCTCTTAAGTGATGGCATCTTCCGTCGTTGAGGGATGACCAAGCCCAAAGGATGCATCCCTCGTGGCAAAGGCGGTGAACGTCAACGTGGCCCTTACACCTACTGTCGACGGTCAGGACATGCAGAGGATACATGCAGAAGCATGGATATCCTGCTTCTAGAGTTCTAGTCACGTAGCAAAACATATTGAGTCTTCAAAGATTCTAGCTTCCCACGCCGATCCTCGCTTGGAAGATATTGTCTCTTGTATTCGAGAGATGATGACTCATGTTGCAGGAACCACCACTACAGATACCGCAGCTGCAACGAGAGCCTCTTCGAGCTCCTCGGGTATCGCTTACGCTTTTACTGGTAGTAGTGGTGCAGATATGTCAGAGTGGATTATGGGCTCAGGTGCTTCCTACCATTTGTGTAGAGACAAAGCGCAACTGGGGTCCTATAGGACCATAGCTCCTGGTAGATGGGTTGCTATTGCTAATGAAGACCACTTACCCATTACATGACAGGGGAGGTGCATTTGATGCCGTCCATGCACCTTCAGAATATTTTATATACTCCTTACTTTCAAATGCATTTACTTTCCATTAGTCAGATTACTAAGGATGTATTGCACTGCCATTTTTTACCCTTCGTCTCTTGTGTTTCAAGACATACTCATGGGCAGAGTGGTGCTTGGATGTGTCTGTGAGCGACGGGGGCTCTACAGACTGGTCCAACCTCCCCATGTTGGTGTTTCTACTATACATGTTGGATTAGTCTCACCATATTTGTGGCATCTTGATTTTGACCACCTTCCTCTACAGAAATTGTGTCATGTTCTCCCACAGATTTCCACGATATCCTCCTTCCAGTGTGGGTCATGCCAGCTTGGGAAGCATCATCGTTTTTTCTTTCCATCCCATCAGAGTCGGAGCAATTCTTAGCATTTGAGCTCTTTTATTTAGATATTTGGGGTCCGATTCGTGTCCCTGATTATCAGGGACACCATTTTATCTAATCGATGTCGATGATTTTTCTAAACTTTCCTAGATCTTTTTATTGAAGATAAGTCTGAGGTTGGATTTATTTTCAATTTTTTATTAATGAGATAAAGAATATTTTTCTGCCAATGCTAGATATCTTCGTTCTGATAATGCCTTAGAGTTCTACACCTTACAACTTTCTAACTTTCTTACATCTCTTGGCATTGTTCACCGAATCTCATGTGCCCATACATCCCAGTAGAACAGTACTATCGAGCGCAAACACCGTCACTTACTTAATGTGACCAGAACCTTGTTCATATAGGGTCGTGTTCCTCATGTATACCGGGGTGATGTCCTCACTGCATGCTATCTTGTGAACAGCATGCCATTGTCTGTGTTGGGAGAGAAGATTCCTTGATTACGCTTTTCGAAAAGGATCTTTTCTCAATTACACCTCGTGTGCTCAAATCTGTTGCATTTATTCATGATTTCACTCCAGGTCGTGACAAGCTCTCTCCCAGAGTTGTCAAATACATTTTTGTTGGCTACTCTTATACCTAGAAGGGGTACCGTTGCTTTAATCCGCTCAAGCGGAAATACTTTGTCAATGTCGATGTTACTTTCTTTGAGTTTGTCATATATTTTTCTCCTACAGGTTACAGACTAGCCCCATCAGAATCTGATACTCAAATCTACATGCCTCCACACCTTACTGTTATACCACCACCTCCCTCTACTCCTGCTCTACCACCATCACATGCACATACTCCTTCTACATTTGCTCATATGGCTCCACCTCCTATTGTGACTCGGTTTCTGCCACATGCGTTTACTCGCAAGTCTAGCTCTGTTCCCCAAGGTCAGGGTATTGCCCATCATACAGCACGCCTCAGGTATGCAATGAGCACATGGTTTCTACTGATGTCACTACTGAGTTATCTGTACAGTATTATTCCACACAGAATGAGCATGTGCCCTATCAAGAGGGGAATTTACAGGTTCGGGACTTGGCAGATGATCTTGATGTGCTGATTGCTCTATGAAAGCAGAGATGTACGTGTACTATGTATCCTCTTACAGCCATGTTTCTTTGAGCAGACTGTTAAAGAATTTCAAGAGGTTTACCTTGCCACCATCAGTCGTGGAGATATCACGGACATATCAGGAGGCTCTTCAGGACAGTCAGTGGCAGTTAGTCATGAAGGAGGAGATGGGTGCACTACAGTCATGTGGTACTTGGCGTCTTGTTTCAGCTCCAGTTGCTGCATCCATTGTGCGTGCAAGTGGGTGTTCACTGTGAATCACCATGCAAATGACGGTGTGGATCGCTATAAGGCAAGACTTACGGTATGTGGATTCACTCAGACATATGGGGTGGACTATCAAGATACTTTCTCTCCAGTTGCCAAGCATTCTACTCTGCGTATTCTTTCTGTTGTTGTGACACGAGATTGGTCCCTTTACCAGCTTGATGTGAAGAATGCCTTCCTCTATGGTGATCTATAGGAGGTCTGCATGCAGTAACCACCTAGGTTTGTTGCTGAGAGAGTGTGTCAGAAGACTTACAGGCTACACAAGAATATCTATGGGTTTAAGTAGAGTCCAAGAGCATGGTTCCAGGATCTCTCAGACTTGATAATGCAATAGGGGTTTGTGCGATCAATTGTCGATCACTCTTTATTTGTGCATAGGACCCAGAGAAGTACTGGTGTCATTCTCGTTTACGTAGATGACATTATTGTTACAGGGGATGACAAGCAGGGCATTCGGGTTGCCAAGGACTTTCCTAGGTCAACAGTTTCTGACCAAGGACCTTGGTAATTTATATTACTTTCTTGGACTGGAGTTTGCTAGGAACCAGCGAGGCCTTGTGATGACCCAGAGGAAGTATGTTACAGATCTTCTTTCAGAGACTGGCATGGCAGATTGCAGACCTGCCACCACTCCTATGTATCCAAGCATGAAGTTCTATGATGATGACATTGAGGAGATTGACAAGAGGATGTACATGGAGTTTGTTGGCAAGCTCCTATACGACTATTACCATGCCCGACATAGCCTTTGACGTAAGCAAAACAAGTTAGTTTATGGAGCAGCCCAAACAGGCACATATGGATGCAATCCATATGATTCTGATGTATATGAAGACATCACCGGGTAAGGGACTTTCAGCAAAGGTACATCTCTTTCGGTTACAGCAAGTGCAGATGCAGATTATGTTGGGTGTCCAAAGGATAGGAAGTCTATTTCAGGATTTACTATGTTCTAAGAACTCACTTATTTCATGGAAGAGCAAGAAGTAGACCGTGGTTACCAGATCAAGTGCTGAGTCAGAATACAGGGCCATGACGCAAGCTAGCACAGAGATGATATGGGTCAGATATGTTCTTACTGACCTATTTATAGAGGTGCATCTTCCCATGTACCTCTAATGTGACAACCATGCTACTCTTTTTATTGCAAACAACCCTGCTTTCCATGAGAGGACCAAGCACATTGATGTGGGTTGTCACTACACTCGTGACATGATACAGTAGGGTCTTATCGTCACTACTCGTGTCAGCTCTAGAGACCATACAGCAAATGTTCTTACTAAGACCCTAGAAAGAGGGCATTGTCAGAGATGTTCCAAGCAGAGCCTGATCGATATCTACGCTCAAGCATGAGGGGGGAGTTGAGATATTAGTTATCTTTCTTATTGTCTACATATTATCTATCTCTTTGTATTCGTCTTGTAATTTGCTCAACATGTTTCTCTCCTATATAAAAGAACTCCAGGACCTCTCAATAATGCAATTCATTCTTCCGTTCCTACATTATGCAATGCTGATATTTGAGGAATATGTGTTCTAACTGTGAAAAAATAAATGAACAGCATGGAATGAAATAAGACGAAAGTTTTGTTCCGAAACCAAATTGAAGAACCAAAATTAGTTAGAAAATATAAATCACAACTGACTGCAGAATTAAATGTGTGATTATATTCACTAATTTAGGTCAACCAAATTGTGTATCAAGCCTATGAACTATATTTCGACGAACTCGCACGTACAACAATTCCACAACCAAAGAATGGTCAGAAAAATGGGGAGGGAAGTTCTTTGCAAGTTGCATCCGTTGGTCAAGCAACTCATCACCTAGGAGGGTTTTTTAATGGCGGAGAGTTTATGCATTCAAATTTTTGAAAATTAAATAAAAGTGAAGATTTTTTTGGTCCAATTTAAGCTGTCCGAATTTTTATGTTTTGTTTAATAAATTAAGATGGTCAGGTCAGATGTGGAAATCTGTGACTGGTTGGTTTCTTTCGGACTTCATGGCAGTAGATACCGTGGGAAATGCTGGTGGACTTGTTGCCTGGGAAGGGAACCTTCTACAGCTGAAGGTACGGATGAAAACAAATGTGAATATATTCATATTCGATTCGCTATCGTATTCATTTTATATATTTTTTGACATTCGTATTCGTATTCATTTTAAAATGGATACATATATGGATATCACTTTGACATTCACTAATATTCGCATTCGTATTTGTATATTCGTTTTTGTACGCAAATATAGTAATATACTGTGTGTAACGACATTTTATGGTTGTATTCACCATTAATGATATAATTGTTATGAAATTACTATATCCGATATATATTTTAGTCAATCTATTAAATATTTATGTTATTATCCGTATCTAATTCATATGGTTTACATTCCTATTCGTTTTTAAGGATATGGTAACATATTTTTCACATTCGTCAACATTCGTATCCGCAATCATGTTCGTATTTTAAAATAGATAAAGATACGATTATATATATTCGCATCCGTATCCGACCATTTATCCCTAGCCAGGCCTATGTTGTATGTGAGCTTAGGAATACATGTGATGGGTATCTATCAGCTTTTCACGTGTGATGGGGACCCTTTGTCCGCATGTCTGGAGGATTTATGCCTAGCTATGGATATATTTCTCTCAACGCCTCGGAAGATTGGTGGTGGTGAATTCAATGTCTCACTGCTCTCCTCCGATCGTCCTCACCCGTGTGGTGGCCAAGACCATGGCTCGTCAATTTTTGCATTTTTGCAATCCACTTTCAGCGGGAGGTTCTGAATCTGGATGCAACCGATCACCACGTTACTTGATGTGGCTCAGATTCCTGCTCATGTCCAGATCGGCTCCTTGGTTCAGTGGAGGCACGAAGCTGCAGTCTGCCTTCACCCTGGCTCGTGTATCTGCTTTACCGCACTTAATGCTTTTCTTACGGGGAGAGGATGTCGAAATGATTGGTTGTATTTTTTATCGAAGAGTACGAGAGAAGGTCAGAAGTAAGAGACAAATCGGACCATACCCACCTGGTGTGGTCATCAGGAGGGTAGGGGGCTTGCCCAGTTCTTTCTTCTGCATTGAGTAAATGTAGCTTTTTGAAGAGGGGTTCAAGGAGAGATGGTGTCTGCCTTTTGTATGTCCTTCCAGTGTGAGGATCAACAACAGTTTGAATACTTCACAAACCAGAGGCAGTGTTCAGTTAAAAATAAAATAGGGAGGGATGTGGCACTCTTGAGGTCCGTTGTAAGGAGGTGCAAGATGAGATCGACTGTGTAAGCTTGAAGGAGGATGCTTGTGACCAACTCTCATCGAAGTTGGAGGCTAGAGTAGGATTCCATATAATCGCCCGGGAGGATAAGAAGGAAGAGGTACAATGGCATCGTCAAACGTAAAGTCAGCATTGGAACAAGGGGTGGGGGATGCTAACACCAGTTCTTCCATGTGGTGGCCAATCGAATACGAACTTAACTGTATTCAGTCACTTTTATTGGACGATGTGCGGGTAAAGAGGGGAAAGGATGTGGGAGCCGCTATGGTTAACTATTATGTTGCTTAAGTCGGTGATGTGCCCTTTGTGATTGGAGGTCTCTTGGTTCGGATGTGTCCTCTGTCACCCAGCTAGACGGGTGAGCTCATGAAGCGTTTCGATCTCCAGAGATTCGGTCAGCTGTCTCAGAGCTGAATGGGATGGGGCACCAAGTCCCGATGGTTTCCCACTCGTTTTCTTCAAGGAGTTCTGAACATCGTCAATATCGAATTTACTGGAATTGTTAAAGGAGTTTGTTGTCGGAAATGCTTGCTCCGAATGGATCAACTAGACCCTTTTGTTCCTTCTCCCTACGAGGAAGATCTCTGACTGTGCTGAGGACTTCGGACATATCACCTTATCGAATGAGATATGCCCCATTATTGTGAAGGTCCTTGTAAACCGATGACGATGGTTTATGGACAATCGGATAGCTCATGTTCAATCCACGTATGTTCCTGATAGGCAGATGATGGACTCTTGTAATGACTTCTAAGATTGTAGAGGACCGGAAGTGTAAAAATGTGAAGTGACTACTTTGAAAGTTGGACTTCTCTAAGGCCTGTGACAATATCAACTGTGGTTCATGTGATCGAAGTTAATGAGGAAGGTTTTCTATGACATTGGGCTTTCATAGATGAAGATCGGTGTGTGACTATTGCCTCCTATTATATGTTGATCATTGACATACATGAAGGTGGTTTCTTTCAGCCGCAGTAGGGTCTTCAACAAGGATAGCCCTTAATTTGAAGAGACCCGCAAAAAGGAGATAGTATTGAGAGGAGATATGTCCTTAGATAAATTGGTTGGAGTGTAGATCTTCATGCACTGATTGGCGGCAAAATCTAAGATGTTCCGAAGCAATAGTAAAAGAAGTTCAAACGAAGTAGTTCAAGTTAATATAAACATTAAAAGTAAAGGAGTCCTTCCCCTTGCGAAGATCTCAAGATTGGGCCTCTTGTATACGAAAATTCCTAGAAAGGGTTCTCCATATAAAAGCATCAATAGTAGCTTCCCTTACAGAAGCCTCAAAGAATGAGTTTCTCCTGTATAAAAATCTCAAAAAAATGAGTTGTCTCGCATAGGAACCTCAAAGAAGATATCTTGTGATGGTTGGCCTCACAGAAGATGATATGAACAAATGAGTATATGTTGAGTGATCTAAGTAAAAGAATATTGTACTCTACTCTTTCACTCTCCCTTTCTCGGATAATTAGGACAATCAACCAAGTTAAAAGAACAAGTTGGATAAAACAAACTTTTTGCTTTTCGTTGTGCTCTTTTTTTTTATTTTCATACCCCAACAACATTTCTTGTTTAAAAGTTTCTCTGTCTCCTTAAGAACTTGCCACCCTTATTGGGCCCCAACAAACACAAGGGGAAAATGGCAATGACACAAAGGATGTAATAGCAGTTGCATAGCCTAACAACTAAAGCACGAAAGAAAAAAATGAATTAAGCCCAACAAAGAGCAAAGTCATCCTTTCTCCTCGCTATTTAGGGTTAGGGTTCTCCCTTGGAGAAGAAACAAACTCATTGTCGTCAATCCAAATCAATTTCATGGGAGGTCTTGATCTCCCATCTTTTATTCAATAAGTTTCTGGGCCAAAACAAACACAAGGCAAAAATGGAAATGGCCCATAAGAGCATGACATTGTCATCATACCATGTGGTATTACTCGCAAGTCCTTTTCTCTTATTTTGGTTCCAAGAGAAGACGTAGCTTCTTCTGTCCTCTAACAGACATCTGGAAAATTTGTGACCACATGAATATAGGATATAGTTGATTTCATCCATCTTGATAGTCAGGAGGAAAAGCGGGCTCAGTGCAGGCAGTTGCTCTATCTATACGGCCTGAAGAAAGAAAATTGACGTGTAAACAGCTTTCATAGATGGATGACTCGGTTGTCAAGTCAGAGCCTTGACTCCAGACCAAGTTGCAGCAACCTTTCTTAGTTGGTGATATTGGAAGCAAGAAACTGAAAGAGAGTGTCAGACGTAGAAGTGACCAATTAGCTAGTACCGCACTAACTTTTTTCATAGGAGGCGCGGTCTCTCCAAGGATTCCACGAGTCTATTATATTCGAAAAGCACGGCATTGTTTTCTGCTTTGAATTTGACGAATTCTCTTGCTCATGGATATGGACAACACCTCTCACTGAGGAGGCTAAGAGTCATTCCCAACACTATAGAGGGCAAATGAGAGCCACGTGATGGGTCTAGTAGAAAGCCTCCCAAGAGAGCCACGTTAAAATGATTTATATATTTAAAATAATTTAAAAAGTCAAAGTTGACTAATGACCATTTAAATCCAATTAATCGCCTGACTGTCGATTAATCTTTAGTCAGTGACCCTACCGATCGAGTACCGACTACTGATTTCTGCAACCTTGTGTATACATACATATGTATATATGCATACATACAAATACTTATATAATTACATACATGCTTATGTATGTATGCATGTACATATGTATACAGCACTTTGCTTTTCTCCGATAAACTTCTAATGCCTCAAATGTTTTGGACCCCGTTATGTCTTTGAGCACCTCTATTTTTAACAATAGCACTACTAGACTTCTACGCAAGATATTCAATCTTGATTTTGATTTCTATTTCGTTTCGAGAAGGCGAAAAACGACACAATTTCGAAATTTTGTCGAAATTTCGACGAAATATCACCAATTTCGGCCAAAATCGGCCTAGATTTGTGAAGGAAGGGTCCATATCGAGATTTCAATTTCGATTTTGGAGTGTCGAATCGAAATTTTGCGAAATTTCACCAAAATTTCGCGAAATTTCAAACATTGTTCCGTTCTAGGATTGTGCCCCCTACAATTGTCCAATTTCAGTGTCTCTCTCCTTAGTCAAACGATGCTCCCTTGCATGTCCCTAGACTATCCTTGTATCATGTAAGTTTGTTTTGTCTTGGTGGAGAATTCCGTACTTCACGTGCTTGTTTTGGACCTAATGGTGGGTATATTATGTGTTATCAAGAGTCAAATCTAATTTCTCTCAGTGTTCGGAAATGCGGTCCATGCGGCCGCATATGCGTATTCGGTATCTTGACCGAAGCGCATATGTCATATGCGGCAATATGCGGTCCGCATATGCGGTATATGCGGCCGCATATCTTATAGGATTCATGTTAATCCATGGCATGTTGATGACACATTAACTCGATTTTTTTTCGAGCAACTCTTATATCATCATTTGCATTGATGCATCTTTTCATTATTCTCGTATATGTTGCATTTGGGAATATAATCTAGGATATTTTTTCTCTTATCCATTTTTTCCATTGTTCTCAACACTTATTAATGATTGTTTACTACTTTTTGAATTTTCTATAAAATGAAATTCATTCTAATTCATCGAATAAAACATGAAATAATTTTTTACTAACATTTTGAGACTTTACATTTTTGTGTTTCTAATAAATTTTATATGCAAACAATCTTCCCCTATATTTTGTGTCAACATATTTTATCCCTTGGAGATACATATATGTGTATAATTTTGGGTGTATGTACATATGATTATTCTTTAGCTTTTGTTATCTATAGGATGTATATATACATTAAAGGTTTTCTTATAGAATCATGTATTCCTTGTTGTATCCAAATTTGTATATGTATATATATGCATTAAATTCAAAATACACACTAAAAAATAATCATATATCTTATTGTTTTTTTTGACACCAAAGCACTTCGGGGGATACACGACATGGTGTTCGCCCCAAATATTATTTAAAAACGATGATGAAGACAAGGGGGATGGAAAGTTATACAAACACTAAGGATCGAGTGGATCCCGCCTGAGGGACCCCAAAAAAGGAAGACACACGCCAAAAGCATTACAGGAGCAGCCAGTCATTCACAAGCAAAGAAACGTGTGCTAAAATATTCTCCTTGTAAAACCTTTGACCCCTGAAAATCTTCGCGTTCCTAGCAAGCCACAGCGCCCAAATGCACGCGAAGGGGCGCAGCAGCTCCCTCCTTGGGCGACCAGCACTTGAGCGCATAGAATCCCAAAACGAGTTAGCCGAAGATGCGTAGACCCAATTAACATTGACGTCCCCCCAAATTGCGACAGAGCTCGGGCAGAGAAAAAATAGGTGCTCCAATGTCTCCACGCTGCCACCACATAGTACACAGTCCAAAGAGTCAATCCCCGAAACAAACCTTACACATCTTGGGTCAAGACCCTCCCTCGCCTCAAAAGCCACAAGAAGAAGATCACCCTCTCAGGAAGCTTCATGCGCCACAGCCACCCAAGATCCTTGCACAGGAGGTTTGGCTGAGAGTTCTGATGTTGCGAGATGGCCCTGAACGCCCGCCTCGTAGAGAAGATGCCGTCGCGCCAAATCCAGTGGTCTCTGGTAGTCGATGGCTTTGGCGCAGCCCTAAGCTGCTGCAGGAGGCTTAAGAAATCATCAAACCGCTCGTCGGATAGGTTGCTAGCAAAAGTAGGGGACCACTCGCCCCCGCTCCAAGAGGACGTCACCGTAACACGAGAGTCAGAAGCCAGCACACAAAGACGAGGGAAAGAGATACCTAGAGAGGTCTCCCCCGCCCAAGCGTCACGCCAGAAAAGAAAAGAATTGCCATCCCCCAGCGCAGGCTTGAAGAGATGAGAAAAACGCCTAACCGCCGAAGCGATCCCACGCCAGAATGGTGTTCCAGAGCACGGAGAGTCGCGTCGCGCAGCATGTCCACCCCGATCGATAAAACATCCCGCAACATAGATGGAAAGAAACCGTTGGCGCTGCCCCAAAGTATGTTGATCCACTTTAGCATCAATGCGTCATTAGCCAAATCCAGCCTCCGTATGCCAAGACCACCGTCGCACTTTCTTTTCGCCACGTCGTTCCAGGCCACCAGATATATGCCCCGCGACGAGGGACCCCTTCTTCCCCACAAGAAGCTTCGCATAAGGCCCTCAAGACGCCTTCTAACCCCCACCGGGATAGCCCAATTGGACAGAAAGTACACGGGGATAGAGGCAAGGACCGACCTAATGAGCACGAGTCGGCCTCCCCGAGAGAGCATCGCCGCACTCCAACCAGCAAGCCTTCTTTCCGCCTTGGCCATCACCTTGTTCCAATCATGCAATCTTGGCCTCCTCGCTCCCAGCAGCAATCCCAGATAATCAATCGGAAGAGAGGATGGAGAACTTCCCAAAAGCTCTCCACACGCCGCTGCCGACCTCTCATTCCACGCGAAAGGAATCACTTTGGACTTGGATTGGTTGATGCGGAGCCCCGAGAGCTCGCTAAAAATGTTCAAAGTCACCGCCATCCCTCTGACCTCCTCCATGCCCCCCTCGATGAAAGCAATAGTGTCATCCGCATATTGTAGAGTAGGGGTGTTCCGGTAGTCGCAGGAGAAGCCCGAGGAGAAGCCGCGCGCGACCACCCTATCCGCCATCCTCGGGAGGACATCCGTCGCAATAACGAAAAGCATGGGTGCCGAAGGGCACCCCTGCCGCACACCCCTCCTTGGCTGAAACGAGTTGCCAACGATACGACCATTCAGCATAATAGAGAAAGATGCAGTAGTAACGCATCGGCGCATCCACGATATCCACAAATTTGGAAAACCACAAGCCCGCATCACCGCCCAAAGAAAGTTCCAGTCCAAGGAGTCATACGCCTTTACGAAGTCCACCTTCCAAAGGATCCCCTGCTTCCCCCTCCTCACCCAACTGTCCACCATCTCAGAGGCAAGAGCCGATACATCGGAGATTAGACAGCCAGGAATGAAAGCCACCTGCGAAGGATGAATTAAATCGTCCAGCAGCAACGCCAGCCTCCGCGCCAACACCTTCGCAACGATCAAGTATATAGCATTTGAAATTGCGATCGGCCGGTAGTCTTCAATAGCGGCCGGAGAAGTAGATTTAGGAATTAGCACAATAAGAGCCCTATTGATCCTATCAAAGCCCATGTTTCCAGCACAAAATTCCGCTACCACCTCCCAAACCTCCATCCCCACCACCTCCCAAAAGTCTTTGTAGAAGGCAATAGGGAAACCATCCGGACCTGGCGAGGCATCGCCGTTGAGATCCCAGATAGCAGCCTTCACCTTATCGAAGGAGATCTCCTTAATCAACTCCGCACAACGCGCAGACGAAAGCTTCGAGGCATCCTCTCCCAACCAGCACCATCGACGAGGCTCGCGAACCGAGGAGAACTCCTTGTAGTAAGCCGCCACCGTATTCCCCACCGCCTCCTCGCCCACCACCTCTCTTCCCCCGAGAGAAATCGATCGAATCAAATTTGAGCGCCTTCTGTTAGAGGCCACCCTGTGAAAGTACGAAGAATTTGCGTCCCCTTCCCTGATCCATTTCACCTCCGCTCTCTGGCGCCATTCCGCTACCCTCATTCTTTCCTCCCTCTCCACCGCGGCCACAGCCGTAGCCCTGGAGACCAACTCCTCAGCGCAGAGCTCCCTCACCCCCTCCAAAGCGTCCAGCGCCGCAACGACGCCCTCCGCAGCCATCCTTGCAGACATCCTAGCCTCCCGCGACCTCTTTTTGAACTGAGACAGAACGCCTCTCAAACGCGTTAGCTTCTTGCCAAACCTCACCACCGCCGACCGACCCTCGCAAGCCTCCCCCCAACAAGAAGACACCAGCTCACGGAAATTATCCTCGATCAGCTAGCACCTCTCGTATCTAAAGAACCCCGCCGCCGGAGAAGACACCTTGGAGTCCCAGATGATAGGAGTGTGATCCGAGAAGGCACGCGGCCTAGAGAGGACCTCCGCCAGGGGGAACAACTCCATGAAGCCCATCGAAGCGAGAAACCTGTCAATGCACGACTTTGAGGAAGAATTCCTCCAAGTGAATTTCACGTCCGATGCCGTTATATCTTGCAGAGCCAGGCCGTTCACGAAGCCCGCGAAGTCCGCCGAGCCCGGGTCGGAGCCCCCCCTGGACCGGGGCCTATCAGAGGAACGTAAAGTAACATTGAAATCACCCCCGATCAGCCAAGGCAAGCCCGGGTTATCCAGCGAGATCTGCCGAAGCTCGTCCCACATCCCCTTTCTTTGAGCCGCATTGTAGGGGCCGTACGCACATGAGAAAACAAATGATTGAGAGTCCCCCTTCCTGGTAAGCAGAACAGAGACAGAGTGGTCGCCCCTCACAGCAGAGACAAGGGAGAACCCCGATGACTTCCAAGCAATAAGCAAACCGCCAGCATTCCCAGTTGCAGACAAAGCGGAAAACTCGTCAAGATCTCCCGCCGCGAGAGAGCGCCAAACATCATCATCCAGAGCGGCCAACTTGGTTTCTTGAAGAAGAATGACGTCGCACCCCCATTCCTTGAATCTAGACCCCAGAATCTTCCTCTTAGCCGCATCCCCCATGCCCCTTACGTTCCATGAGAGGATCTTCATTTAGTAACCTTCTTGTAGACCCATGACGGTACCACCCCCGCTGCCTCCGCCACCGCTTCTTCGAAGGACTGGCACGAATGATGCTCCCTTGACAACGAGCGAGCGCTTCGCCTCCTTCTATAGCGTTTGCAAGATCTCCTCGTTGATTCGCCATCAGCACCCTTATCATCAAGGCCCTCGTCTGTAGCCGTACCTACCCCTCCTGAGAAACCCTCCTGCGACGACGCTCCGGCCAAAGGAGAAGAAGGTTCCGCCCGCTGATTAAGAAGCAGAGTGTCCGAATGTAAGGCGGAGATCAGGGCAGATGGAGAAGACAAGGAGTCCGGGTCCTCCGAGCAAAGGGGGTCCGCTTGAGCGCCCGAACCCGAATCAACCCCCGCCCGACCCGGAGACAGAAGAGGATCCGCTTTTGAAAGGATGTTCGGGTCAGGCTCAGCAACCCGACTAGCAGAGTGACGTACAGATTCGAGAGATGGAGAAGCGTCTTGCCCAAGGAGAGCAAACCCGGGTGAGAAAATCCGGAAGGCAGAGCATTGCGACCCCATCGAGAATGTCAAATCCCCTCCGAAGTTCGTGCACCTACCGTCCACGTCACTCCAACCGCCCGCCACGTCCCCCCGCATACTCCCAAGGGCGGCTACCATGCACCGATTCCATGCGGTGGGATGGACATCACGTACGAGAGCGGGAGAAGGCCTTACGTAAACATCATAGCAAGGCGCAGCCCCCAAAGATGAACCCAATTGCGGCGAGAACCTCGAGGCGAAATCCCACAGCGGCAGCTTCTCCTCGGAAAACGGAACGACCCTCTTGCTGGCCTCCCCCTCAAGAGCCAACCGGTCCGACAGAGGAGGAGGCGGTGGAGGCACCACCACCGAAAGCTCGATTCTACAAAAGAACCTTCCCAAGTTTAATGCTTCAAAGAACACCTGGCCAGCCGCCCGATCCAGGAAGGCCTTGTTGCACTCCAATAGGATCTTCGTGAACGATGGATCATCCCCCGGCGATAAGCCCTCGCTAGTAACGGCCAACACCTCACCCCACCGCCTCAGGGGTCGCCGAAGGCAGTGGACGAATCTTGATAGGAAAGGGACTCCCCTGACCTCAGCCACGCATACCTCCAACTTCGAGCATGCACCATCTGCAAAACGCAAATCCCTCCACACGATGCCTCCATGAGGCCCAGCTTGAATTAAACGGAACCGCTGATCCATTGAAAGACCTCTAATACAGCATCTTTTTGAACCCAGCAGGAACAGGTCCCCCGAGAAGTTGGTCCCCAGAAGCCCCACGAGAACGTTGTTCACCTCGTCGACCGACATGCACTGATTGAGAAAAACCCCTACCACCACCCTGCCTTCTCGCGGGCCACGTGCATGGCCAGCTCTCCCCTCCGAGGAACTTGCACCCTCCGCCATCAGGGTCTCCTCCATCGTTGAGCCCCCACCATCACGCAACCCCCTCGATGTGAACGTAGCATGGGAGTTATACTCCTTCCTCGCGCAGCTCCATTGCACCTCAGCCGAAGAGCACGCCCCACCTGCAACCACCTGCGCGAAAGACCTGTTTGCAGCGACTGACGCAACCCCTTTTGCATGTGGAACCCCTGTGTGCGTCGTCGGTCCTCCGAGAGAGAAGCGACCGACATCCCCCCTGGACCTTGCACCACAATTCGCTTGCTTGTGCCCCAGCCCTCCGCAAGCAAAGCAACGAGGTCTTGCAACACATACCGAAGCCAGATGGCCCCTCACCCCGCACCGCCAGCAGACGCGCCCTTGCTTCTTGCGAGATACCGTCACCCACCCTCCACCTTGAGGGAGCTTCTCCTCCCCTTCTGCAGCAACGAACTGGGGGCTGATGTCTTGCGAGCTCGACGCGCAACCCTTCCCCTGAGCCCGCTCGCTAGGAGCGGAAGTCTGCTCAGAAGCCTTCACGATCGCTTTCCCGGTCGCCTTCTGAGTCGCCATCCTCCTACCACTTAATGCCTCCCTAGCAAACACTCTTCTCTTATTTGAAATTTTTGATTTTGAATTTTGTTAGATCATCAACTTGTATATATAAACACATTTTATTGTTTATTTTATAATATTTTAAATTAAAATATTATAAACCGCATGAACCGCATATACTTCTGTATACTCCTCCGCATATCCGCTTACTCGCTTTAGACTGCATAACCGAACGAATACCGCATACCGCATTTCCGAACCTTGATTTCTCTAGTTCATATTCTCTTCTTCACTACCACTAGAGATGGAACAAGAAATTCATATAAACATCAACCATGATTTAAAAGGGAGATGTGTGCATGTTACACATAGGACATGTACAGAAAAAGTAGTAATATTCAACAAAAGGCTTTCACAATTTATTCAAAGTGCTCAATCTGATAATAGGATGCCATATAGAAAGTTACCGACCCCAAAAAAACTCAGTAAGCCCAAAACTGGGTTGAATTAAACATATGATCACACATAGCAATCCATTTCATAGTTTATATTTTTTTCATCAATAAGTATATCTCTGAAGAGTTTATGTTAGAGTAAGAGAATACTCTTCTGTGTTATTCCATAGAGCCCTAGGGTCTCTTATATAGAGAGAAAACCCTTGGGTAAATTACATAGACGTACGTTATATAAATAGGAAACACGGAACAGTACATCATAACATAATATAAACCTCTACACTCCCCCTCAAGATGGAGCATAGATATCAATCATGCTCAGCTTTGAAGAACATCTCTGGAAAGGTCCTCTGAGGAATGGCTTGGTAAATATATCAGCAGTCTGATCCTCTGAACTGACATGAGAAGTGGAAATGAAGCCCTTCTGGATCATGTCTCTAGTATAATGACAATCCACCTCGATGTGCTTTGTTCTCTCATGAAACGTTGGATTATTGGCAATAAACAATGCTGCATGATTGTCACATTGAAGATTCATAGGCAAGGAGACATCTACATTCAAATCTTCTAAGACTGCTCTAACCAACATCATCTATGCGCTTGCTTGTGCCATGGCTCTGTACTCGAATTCAGCACTGGATCTCGCTACAACAGTCTGTTTCTTGCTTTTCCAAGAAACCAAAGAGCTTCCTATGAAGATAGCAAATCCAGAAGTGGATTTACGATCCTTTAGACATCCTGCATAGTCTGCATCTGCACAAGTGGAAATAGACAAATCTGTATCTTTTCTGAATAGCAACCCTGTGCCTGGGGAAGACTTCAGATATCTCAATATCATATATAAGGCATCCATATGAACTTGCCTAGGTTGCTCCATAAATTGACTCACCTGGTTTACTGCAAACGCAATATCCGGTCGAGTTATAGTAATGTATAAGAGCTTACCCACCATCTCTTTGTATCTTCTTTTGTCCACCTCTTCGGTATCATTGTCGTACAGCTTCATGCTTGGGTCCATAGGCGTGCTCGACGGTCTGCATCCAGTCATTCATGTTTCAACTAGCAAGTCTGTGACATATTTTCTTTGAGTCATTACCATTCCTTGTGCATTTCTTGCAAACTCTATCCCCAGAAAATATCGTATCGTGCCTAGATCCTTCGTAATAAACTGACTTCCTAACAGGGATTTGGTTATCTCAATTCCCTGAGCATCATCTCCTGTAACCAAAATGTCATCAACATATATCATGACAACAACTGTACCTCTAGGGGTCTTCTGGATGAACAATGAATGATCCGCATTTGATCTCTTGAACCCCTGTCGTTCAATCAGCTGAGATAGCTTCTGGAACCATGCCCGGGGACTCTGTTTGAGGCCATAGATAGCCTTATGAAGTCTGCACACCATCTGAGTCTCGCCCTCAGCAGCAAGCCCTGGTGGCTGCTGCATGTAGACTTCCTCCTGTAGATCACCATACAAGAAAGCATTCTTGACATCAAGCTGAAAAATGGTCCAGTCACGTACCACAGCAACAGATAGGAGGATGCGAAGAGTGGAGTGGCGAGCCACTGGTGAAAAAGTATCCAAATAATCTACCCCATAAGTTTGGGTAAATCCACGTGCAACAAGTCGGGCCTTGTATCTGTCGAGACGCCCATCTGCATGATATTTCACCGTAAACACCCACTTGCAGCTCACCACAGAGGCACCTGGAGAAAGAGGGACTAGAGACAAGTCCCTAGAGACTGTAAGGCACGCATCTCTTCTTCCATAGCTAGACGCCAGCAATCAATCTTCATGGCTTCTTGATAGGTCCGTGGAATCTCGACTGATGAGACAGCTGCTGCGAATCTCTGGAAATCCCCATTGAGACGATGAAATGATACTTGAGATGCAAGAGGATATGATGCACATTGTCTTCTCTGCTTCCTTTGAGCAATAGGCCGATCAAGATCATCTATCACCGTGGTGACTGGCGGAACCTCCTCCTGTAGTAAATGCCCCTGTACTGGTGCATTATCTAATCCATCATTAGTGATAACATCAGAACATACCTGAGGCGTGCTGGATGGTTGGCATGTAGCTTGAGCAGGGCCGGACCGCCTTGTATAGAACTTAGGAAATGGTACAATCGGAGGTGGTGGTGGTGGTGGTGGTGGTGGTGGTGGTATAGTGGAGTCGGATTGACCCAGGCTTGGAGGCGGAGGAACATATACATTAGTATCTGTGGGTGTGGAGGAGACCAATCTGTCATCTGCAGGGGAGAAGTACATGACTGGTTCGGAAAAAGTAGCATCAGCACTCACATAGTACTTGTCATGAATGGGGTCATAGCAACGATATCCTTTCTGTGTCCTCGAGTAGCCCACAAAAACACACTTGATAGCTCTAGGAGAGAGCTTATCAAATCCTGGAGATAACCGGTGAACAAACGCAACTGTGCCAAAGACCCGAGGTGTAAGTGACAACAAATCCTTGTCAGGAAAGAGAACAGAGATAGGAGATTTTTCCCCAAGAACAGTAGTAGGAATGCGGTTGACCAGATAGCATGCCGTAAGTATAGCATCCCCCCAAGAAGCTAATGGGGCACAACTCTGAATAAGTAATGTGCGAGCAATATCAAGAAAGTGTCGATGCTTCCGTTCTGCAACACCATTCTGTTGAGATGTGTATGCACATGCGGTTTGGTGGATAATGCCCTTAGAGGAAAGAAAGCGAGCAAGGGAATGAGTGCAGAATTCCAATGCATTGTCAGTACGCACATACTTAACAGTAGATGAAAAAACATTTTGAACTTCATTGATAAGATTTTGAATGATACTTCATGCTTCGGATTTATTTTTAAGAAGAAAAGTCCAAGACACTCGAGAGAAATCATCAACTACAACTAGATAGAACCTGTGCCCCTGATGATCTGGGACACGACTGGGACCCCAAATATCTATATGAAATAACTCAAATGGGGAGCGACTGCTCCGACCCTGACGACTGGGAAAGCTGGACCGATGGTGCTTCCCCAACTGACACGCTTCACAACGAAATGACGAATTCGGAGAGATCTGAGGCAGGAGGTGATGCATTTTCTTTAGCGGCAGGTGACCAAAACGAAGATGCCAGGTATATGGAGACACGGAACCCTGAGAATGTAGTGAGACGCCAGCATAGGAGTTCCGTACGAGATGATAGAGGCCATTGTGCTCAGAACCACAGCCAATCACCCTGCCTGTTAGTATGTCCTGAAAAATGACAGAAGATGGATCAAATATAGCACGACAGTGCAAATTTTTTGTAATCTGACTAATTGATAATAAATTCATAGAGAACTCTGGTGCATGTAGAACATTTTGTAAGTGCATAGAGGGCAGCAAAGCCGTCTCCCCCTGACCGACAATAGGGGAATGAGTGCCATCAGCTATGAGTACGAAGCGACCAGGCTGAACAGCTCTATAGGACTATAGGATAACTCTATTACGACAGAGGTGATGGGTGGCTCCAGAATCAACAATCCAACCTGTGATATCATGGTTATGACTTATGACAGGAGACTGAAGTACTACCTGAGGTACTGGCAGTAGCAGATGTACTGGCTGACGCCGAAGCCACAATCGGAAGTGTCAGCACCATCTGAAGATGACTGTGGCATAATATCACGAAGCCGTGCCACTAGCTCCTCAAATCTGTGATCTGGAGTAGATGTTGGTGGTCCCTGAACATGATCAGTGACACGTGCAGAAGGAGGGAAGCCATGCTTGGAATAGCATGTATCCTCCAAATGACCAGGACGACGACAGAATGAGCACGTAGAACGGGCACGACCTCCTCGGCCACGTCCACCACTTCCTCTACCACGAAATGAAGACGAACAACCACGTCCTCTGGAGGCTGTCATTGCCGAGGGTGGAGGAGTCGCTGTATTTGATGGAACTGGTACACGACTCAGCCTCCTGTAGACTTCTTCCATCGGTGGAATAGTGGCATCAGCAAGGATCTGAGAGCGTGCTGCCTCGTACTCTGGGTCCAGGGCAGCAAGTAATACGCCTACCATAGTGGCGTTGCGGAACGTCTTCTGCTGTTCTGGTGTTGCTGTGAGCGGGATGGTGCTATATAACTTCTCGAACATTCCACGAAGAGACGTGTACAGAGAATGAAGAGGCCTCCCATTTTGCTTCGTGGTAAAAATTTCATGTTGCAACTGCAGCATCTTTGTCTCGTTCCGCACTTGAGAGTATGTAGTGGCCAGAATATCCCACATCGCCTTGGCGGTGGGTTGATGAAGGACGTCGTTGGCTATCTCTATCGTGAGCGTCCCGGACAACCAAACTTTGACATACGCATCGTCCGCCTCCCATGAGGCATAAATCCATGTCTTCTCTGCCGGCTCCTCTTCGGTAAGAATATGTTTCTTACCACACGACTTCATAAGACTCAGGAACTGCATAGCCCAGAGTTCGTAGTTCGTCCCGTCCATCTTGACTATTGGTGCCGAACCTTTGAAGGCATCTATGGCGGCCATATCAATCTTTTGGTCTGACATATTGTCGGAGAGGAAGACCAAGGGATGAGAGACAACAGAACTAGTGTCTACACAGACACGTTAGGATTCAAGTGCATATGTAGACTTATGCACTTGAACCCATCAGCGGTGGACGGAGCCCGGCGGCGAGTGAGGGGCAGTGGATGAGCTCCGACGGCAAGGGGGGCTCCCGACGGCAAGGGGAGGCGGGCGGGGACCCGGCGACGGCAAGGGGGGGGGGGGGGACCCGGCGGCAAGAGGGGGTCCCGACGGCGGCGGGGGGGGGGGGGAAGGCGGGTGGAGAAAAACCTAGGCTAGGGTTTTGGCTCTGATATCATGTTAGAGTAAGAGAATACTCTTCTGTGTTATTCCATAGAGCCCTAGGGTCTCTTATATAGAGAGAAAACCCTAGGGTAAATTACATAGACGTACATTATATAAATAGGAAACACGGAACAGTACATCATAACATAATATAAACCTCTACAGTTTACCCTGACAACATCCCTAATAAATAATAGAATCAGAGATGAGTACCATCATGACAGAAGCTTTTGCTTAATTTTGCTTGCTAATTTCGCATCTTGAGGATGATGATCATCTAGGTCTTCTGAATGATGCCATCCATGATCTTTTAGGTGACGAACCACTATTTATCACAAAAATCATTTCACCGGGGCTTCTGATCAGCAAAATATGAGAGTAAATGATCGAGAGACTGGAACTTGAGATGCCATTCCATTTTGTAAATGGTTAACTGGTAAATGTGGAGAGTTCAAAACACTTGAAGGTTGGAAACCTGTAACATGAGAAGCCTGAGGAGCAGCACTGTGAAAATTTTCAGAATTCGGGGCCTGAGAACTCGAAGTGTATGAAATTCCGAAACCAGTCTGAGGATTTCCAAAACTTGGAGCTCGGGGGTTTCCATCAGTTGGAGCATGATAAGAAAACTGTGGAACTTGGAAACTAGCAACATGGTGTGGTTGAGGAGATACTGGGGATTGATGGAAAACATTTGCTTGGGAAACAGTTCCATCCCATGTCTAAGCACTATCCATATATGGTTGTCTAGGATTTCCATGTGTAACTTGGGATGCTCTGCCCAGGAATTGTGAACCTGGGGTGGATGTAGGTTGCAGCATAGCATCTGCTGTTTGAGCCCCAGCAAAGGAAGTATGTTGTGTTGGGAATCTTGGTTCGTTCACAATTGCATTAGTCGGGGAGGTAATGGAAGTGCTAAACAGCGAGGTTTGCGGATCTGCAACATGTCCTGATTGGGGAGTTGAAGAAAGTTGGGTTCCTTGATGTCCTGGAGAACGTAGCGGTTCTGAAACATCAACAGCATGGGGATATGGACGCTGTGGGGGTTGAGGACCTCCAGAATGAGGAAATTGGTTGCCAGCATTATGGGAAGGAGGAAAAGCTCCAAAATTACGGTATACCGGTTGTGAAGGGGCAGTCGAGAACCTTGGAGAAGATGCTACAGTTCGTGGAGGCGTGAACATTTTCTCGACCTCCTCGCCGCGTCCTTCTTTGTCAAATGCCTCTAAGACAAGCTTGCGTAGCTCTGGTGGATTAGCTACACGAATTCTCACCATCTCTTCCACCAAAGTCCGCACCTGATCCAGAAGGCTGGTTTCGCAGGAACTGGCAACCAAGATCTCATAACTTGTCGAATCTGGTTTCAGTCCTTTATCCCACATTTTTCTGAAGATCTCCATGGCCACGCTTAACCGCCCCGCCTTCGCCAATCCTTCATAAATCTTATTGTAAGAATCAACCCTTACCTTCGGGGCCCTTTCTCCCTCTTGGTTTGTCATGCTCTCAAACCACCGCATGGCATCGTCCACCTTCCCCTCTTTGAAATTGAAGTCTATAAAAAACCCATATGTCGATGCATCCGGAATCACAGATTTCTTCGGCATTTCATCAAACAGCTTCTGTGCCTGATCCAGCAACCCTTTCTCAAGAAGCTTTCCAATTATATTGTTAAAACAACCCACGTCCATCACGCAGGGCTTCGTCGGTGGTCTGTGGAACACCTCCACAGCCCCATCAAAGTCCCCCTTCTTGAAGCACTCATTCACCATAATGTTATATGTATCCGTGTTAAGCGCGTGGAAACTCGGAGGGGTATGCTTCAGAAGCATATGATCGAACAGCCTGTCTGCCTCCCGAACCTTTTCGTGCTTCAGCAGCACCTCAAGCAACGCATTACATGTAGCTGCACTCATCTGGAACTGCCTGTCGAGCAGCGCCTGATACTCGTCCATCGCCTCCGTCCCCCTCCCCCTCTTGAAGTACCAATCCATGAATGTCGCCACCACAGTGCCGTCAAAAACCAGGCACTTCTCCCTGAGCTCGTCGAAGAGCTCACGTGCCTTCTCGAGGTTCTCCATCTCCAGGAACCCCAAGATGACATTGTTGTGGACGAGCGAGTCAGCACCATGCCCGCGCGTGATCATCTCTCGGAGAAGGCCAAGGGCGTCGGGGAGGCGGTCAGCGTCGACGAGGCCCTTGGTGAGGTGGCGGTAGGTGATGTGGGATGGGGAGAATGGGGCGGTGTCGAGGATGCGCTGGTAGTAAGCGAGGGCTTCGTCGACACGGCCGGCCTCGCAGTGGGTGACGATGAGGAAGTTGTAGGAGACGACGTTGGGAACGATGTTAGACTGGTCGAAGAAGAAGCGGAAGAGGGCGACGGCGTCTTCATAGCGCTTGGCGCGGTACATGGCGGCGATGATGGCGTTGCAGGTGAATACAGTGGGGCGGACGGAGGAGAAGACGGCGTGGCGGGCAGTGGAGGAGGCGGCGTCGAGGTCGAAGGAGCGGATGAGGGACTGCACGCGGTTGTGAAGGTTGAGACGGGGGCCGACGAGGTTTGAAGTGGAGTCAGGGAGGCGGGGGCATTGGGGTCGCGAGGAGGACGGGGGGTGGAAGGGTCGCGGCGGAGGGCGTGGAGGGGAGGCTCTATGCGGAGGCGCCGTTTGCGGCGGCGGCGCTCGGCGGCGGCTTCTTCAGCGGAGGAGAAGGCGAAGGTGCGGGCGGAGGCGATGGGGAGGAGAGGGGAGGGACGGAGGAGGGGGGAGGTGCGGAGGAGGAGGAGGTGGCGGTAAATTGACATGGTGCTTCGGCCGTGGTTCCGACCTGGATTGGACGAGGGGTTAGGGGCCGGGGTTTTGGGCAGGAGATGCGGGAACCGAGGAGTTTACAAACGAGCTAAGGTGGCCATGGGCCAAGCTGGCCCAAATCTATTTTAACATATCGGGCCTTGGATCGGACATAAGCCTGCATAAATTTTTTCGTAAGCCCAAGTCCAGCCCAAATCTTATAGGCTGGACTTGGGGCGGATCAATCCGTATAAATAGCATTCATTATCAAACCTAAGTGACGTAGTTGTAGAATCGTCCCTGTAAGGTTTTTAAAACCCATCTTATGGTCTAGTGGTAGAAACAGTGGGCTCTCACTTCAAAAACTATGATTCAACCCCTCTTGCCCCACCCCCCTTAACTAGTAGAATAGGGTTTTTTTGTAAAATTGAGAATTTTATTGGGTTATTTTTGTAAATATATAATTTACAGGGTATCAATGATATTGCATTAATGTAATAAATACCCAAAACATAAGAATAGTATATGGTCGGGCTCGCGAGCCTCAATATGGGACCCAAATGCATGTCGGGCTTGTGCGCCTAGCAGGTTGGGTTGACCTTAGACCGAGCCTGGCCAAAAAATAAATGGGCTTATAATTTAAGCTCAAACCTGGCCCATTTTGTTTAAGCTTGGGCCGAGTTGGCTATGCGAGTTGGGCTTTAGGTTAGACAAGGTCGACCCGGCTCAGCGTCCATCCTTACTTGAGGTTATATCCTTTTATATCCATAATGCTAAAGTGAAGGTTAACTTGTATCCATGGATGGTAGAATGATTCCTACCTAAGATATGTGTTAGCTTGGGGTTATATCATGTATGTGCAAAAACAGAATGCATGTATTTTTATTTATTTTAATATTTGCTAAGGCATGCATGTAATCATGGATAGACTTTGCGAAGCTGGTGGCTTCTTTTTAAGTTGCAAACAACGCAAAAGTTATCTCATTGGAGGAGTTTAAATAATGTCTTCATGATTTATCACTCTTTTAAAGAGGACGATAAATCCTTCGGAAATGGAATCAGTTCATGCAGATTAGAGATAAGTATTTTTTTTCAGGCGGATGCGGCCCAGTCCTGTCCAAGCTCGAGCTCGAACCATAAATAGGCGAGCTTGGGCCTAGATTTTGGCCCGATAAAAATTTCAGACCGGGTTCGGGCTAGAGCAGACCTAAGCTCGAAGCCCATGGGTCGGCCCGAGTATAAGCTCGAGTTGGCCCGATCAAGGGCGGGTATTGCATAGCTCCCTCCCCCGACCATGAAGAACCATGTGCATGTTTTTATGATGTATGTTCTTCTGTTTGTGATTGGTGCTGATGTGGGTTTGCTTTGGGATGTGGGTATGCACTTTATGGAAATCTCGTCAATTTCAATTATGGGTACTTGATTTTTTTATGTTTGTTATTTATGGTCTTCTTGTTGTTTGGTAGCAATCATGCATTTTGATAAACCTCCTTCTTTTGTTGGCCATTAGGATATAACCATCTTTCAAATTTCTATGGCTTCCATTAAGATGTTGCTCAAAAGTGTGATTCAGAAATAATTAGACGAGTTTGCTGAATCAAATAACTACTCGAGCGGGCCAGCCCGGCCCAAGCCTGGCCCATGTACTTGCAGGTCAGGCTCAAGCTTGGGCCGAGTTTGAAGCGAAGTCACGGGCTTGGGCCCGGCCTGCAGATTGGAACTGAGCTTGGGTTGGGTTGGGCCCGCCCAACCAGGCCCGATGCTCATCCCTAATGTAGATTTGACTCGAATGAAGCTTTCAATATTTTCTAGAACAAAAACAAGACTAGGGTGTAATTTGGAATGTAGCTAGCATAACAAATAAAAGAAAGTGCAACCGTCATTGAATGAACATTAGCATCAATGTATGACCTTAGAAGGCATTCAGTTCGAGAATAAGCATGAATAAGGATGAGGAATAAGAAGAATTTGGGTCTATTATTTGTTCAGATGGAAAGATAGGAATAAGGAGAATAAGGTGGAATAAGAGTATGTAAAGTGGAATAAATATAGGAGTAAGGGTGGAATAAGGAGAAATAATGGGATGTGAATGAGAATAGTTGTACTCTTGGAAACCGCATCAGGCAGGGAATTGACCGTCAGCCATGTGAGCCTGAGGTGAACCTTTCCTACAATAAATATTATTGTAATATTCGATTTATCAATAAAAGTTATTATTTTTTTTCAATCCCTATCTGAGATTAAATGGATGAATGCACTATAACGTCCCTCTGTACAATTAGAGTTATGTACCATTGCCATCTTAACGATCATACAATTGTTGAGTCAAAAGTTGAATCATAGAGGTTGGTGCTTGGATGAATATATGCGGAGTTAGATTGAGGACTCATCAAGCACCATAAAGTGATTGTTAAGAAATAATCTCCAACTTGAGTAGGAGATGGCAATCCTTTCTCATTAGGTTGATATCTGACCGACCTCTTGATGCGGGTCCTCTACATGGGAATAGAGATTCAGAGGTATCATATTAGGTAGGTCAACCAAAGTCCTATGTCATATACAGTCACGATACAGGTACACATCCTCTGACCGGAGACATATGTGTTACTATATATCTAAGTACGTACATTTGGCAAACCAATAGATTGATGTTTATACACAAGCGAGCTAGTGTACATATGAGGGTATATGGGTAATACAATCTCTTAGAAGATCATACAGGTTCACTTATGAACCAGAAGATACGAGCTCACTCATAAGGTATTATTATCGATCAAATTCCATGCATGGTCGTCGTGCTTTGGAAGCATGAGAAGAATTTGTATGTATGATATATGCTTTTGGAAAGCATATGATTGATACCAACTCCAAATGACCGAGATTGAGAAAAATGATAATGAAACCCTAAAGATGACAGTGTAAAATTGATTTATATTTTCGGGTTTACCATAGTTCTTTTAGTATGTAGGATGCACATGTATTAGAAATACCTAAGGGTGATGTGATCATAAACGATTACATAACCATGATGCTTCCATTCCGAGGGAGTGATGAAAAAGATATGGATTTTAGTGACTCCTCTCAGTAGAGAAGTAATATGATCTTAGTCCAAGTGTTGGACGTTGATCTGAATGAGATTCCGATGCAATGAGAAGATTAGATTTATGGTCTTGATTTAATAAAGCATATATGAGAGGTCCATGAGATCTGGATTTGAGATGTGATCTCAATACCCATGTCACTATATGTGGAACGTATAATCGTCATGTCCTTATCTCCAAGTATCAACGGAGAAAGCACATTATTCTTAAAAGAGTTCAAGAACACTTCCATTATTGAATTATATCTAAGCATTGATACATGGACAATTAAGTGTAATTTAATTATCATAGATAATGTGATTTTGATTCATATTATTTGAATGCAAGAGATGATAATCCAATATAATTAAATGTGATTTAATTATTATGGATATGAATAATGTGGATAGAACTATTCAAATTATTTATAATATATTATAAATGTGTTTTATAATGTATTAGAAAGAGCTTATTATGATTTATATTTGTTAGTTAATTATTGATGTGAATTGAATTTACATTGGATAATTAATTGAAAATATAAATCATATTTTATTTTAGTTTGTGAATTTTATTCACGGTTTTCTAATGATAAGATTGCAATATTCACAAAATAATTATGAATTATTTTTTTTGTAGAATATATTACAACAATTGTCGTTGTAAATCTTGGATATTTCCATAGAATAATGTAATCTCATGAGATTAAATGAGATTGCATCCTTCCTTAATGGGAGGGTGGACAGCCACCCACTCCCATTAAGAAAGGGTGTCGTCTACTCTTCTCCCATGGAAGGAGGTAATCTCCATTCCATACTCTTCAATGCATTATTGATTTAGTTTTGGATCAATTTATATTGATTTATCAATATACAATTTATTTAAATTAAATTAATTGTTATTGTATCTTTACAACAAAATATTGGCCACTGAAAGAGCATAAATCAATCTCATTCATTGATTTTGTGTAGTTCAAGGATTGTGATCCATGGACTCCCAAAGTAGTGTATAAGAAGAGACACCCCTTGCTCTTCAAGTTACAACAATTTTGCAACATCAATCTCTCTCTCTCTCTCTCATTGTCACGCCTTCTCTCTTTCTCTCTCTCTTTGGATAGTTGTCTATCAAAACCCTAGAGAGAAGATCGCTATCATTGTCAGATCACCGTTGTGATATCTCTTCGACTGCCCTAGGTTCTCCATCTTCTTTGGTCTGCTTCGCTCATGAATAGATTTAAATTTGAATATAAATATATTCATATTTACCTACATTCTTTGCATTTTATTTTTATTTTGGGTTTTTAATTTCTATTATCATATGCACATATTTTATTTAGTTATAACATAATTAAATACATATTTGCATATTTTTATTTTATTTTTATGAGTTTATTTGCATACATAAATAATTATATGTATATACATTATAGGTAAAGTATGCATATATATATATATTAGTATATTTTTAATTGTTTTATTTGGTGTTTATTTTTTAATAGGATTTAGACAATATTTACCATTATCTAAAAATATAAAGAGAGTAAAAATGTATAGAATAAAATATATGAATAAAACATACAGATACATATTACAATGGTACCTCAAAAATTCAGATTTTGTATTTTAACTCTGTTTTTAATGAAACCATCTTCATTAAATAGAAATTTGATTTTTAATACAATTGATGTGAGTTTGGTGAATTTTGGCTTCATATGGAGAAGATATCGATATGTGAAGTTCGATTTGCAGCTTTTTCATGTGTGTGTCCCTATTGCATAGTGCAATATTTTTATTGGCAATTATTTTTATAATTTCTATGCATTTTTGTGCATAATTTCATATTGAACATTTTATTATTTTGAGTGTGTAAAATATAGAATAAAATAATGTAAAATGGATTAGTTTTAAATTATAGAATTAGGGTTTTGTGTTGTGTATTTGGCTCTTATCTCTTCCTACTTTATTTCTTATCGACCGCGTCAATATTGACATGATCTCGAGGTTTATGATCATTCAGTATCTTTGATATTTCATTTTTTTCTTTTATTTTGGATTTAAATAGTAATAATTCTACATTAATTATATGTAAACAATAGATGTTAATTTGTAAAAGTTAGTTATATTTTACTGGTGTTTTGATAGGGATTTAGAGATAAAATCGAAGAAAAAAGGTAGATGAATGGCTATTCATCAACCATCTTCTACACTTTCGCCAGAGAAGAGTTTAATCGTGTCTCAACTTGCAAGACATCTTACGAGTTCTCGAATAAGTTGAGCTTGATGTATAAAGGAACAATCAAAATCAAGTAAACTCGGATTTATCTCATTTAATAAAGATAACAAATGTTTGGGAAGATGGATAATCCATCCGAGATACGCACACCATATTTATAGGTATCATTCACGATCTCTGAAAATAAACTAATACGTCCCATTGAGGAAGTAATTATGTCTTTCTACAATAAATTAAAAAGACTTTGATAACCGATATGTTTACTATTAAGCTTCAACTCGAGTTATTTTTTATCTATAAATATCCCAATACCAAATTCACCTTCTCATCAAAATAGTCCATGAATAAATCATTTGCTAACAAGGAAGATAAATCTCTTAACATCAAATCCACCTCCTCATTAACTAAGTAACCCATGAATAAATTATTTGTTACCAATCTTCCTCTAACCAATTATCATGCACGTGCACTTGTGATATTTATCTTTCAAACAGTGGATTAACAGTCCAAGAGTCATTATAATTTTAGAAATGCAACTTCAATAATAACTATAAAATATTATTTAGTTGAACGAAGGGGGATGCACAATTAGAAAATTACAAGACCTTAAATAAGAAACATATATGTTAAACGTAGCAAACTAAAGAGACTCCATGAAATGCCTCATCCATAAATAAAAAACCTCATTCACGATACCATGTTATACATTGTAAATGCCTAGAAACCAAATCATCAATGCTCCATTGGACATGAAATATCACCTCCATAAAGTATTTGCACAAAATGCCAACAAGAAAAAGTGATATATAATTGAAGTTTAATTTTGAGAGAATAACAAACATTATCAAAAGATTCAATTCAAGTACTCAAAAGTATACATGCAGAAAAAAACAAAACTATGTTACAATGGAAATATTGATAGTAACATCACATAACAAAATGCAAATAATAACATGTATGCACCAGTGTATATCAAAGGAGATATAATCAAGAATAAGAAAACGATAAGAAATAAAATGTATTTAAAAGGCTTGCATTGTTGTGCATTAAAGAAGTAAAAGACGCGATAAATTTTAAAATGGCACGAAATAAGAATATAAATAGCAATTGTGCATTGATGTATATACAAGGAAACGAAAGCATGGCTTTAAAAACATAACAAGTAAAATAATAACATGTGTTATACAATAAAAATAAAATGGAATAACTCACAAACTAAATAAGGACATGCAAATATAAACCAATATCGCATCCATTTTATGATTTTATAATAAAGGCAAAAGAATTGGAACCCCTGTAAAGGAGTTTGTGTATTAAAGTAGCATGGAAGATCACATATAATACAATGAGCGATATACCATCTAAAAGAATACCAATATCAAAAGATAAGGACATCGATAAAATAGATTAGAAATCGTGACAATGTCCAAAAAAAAGAACCCTACCATTTTACATTATTATATAAGCAGTTTATCGAAAAAAGTTTGTGAAATGAACAAAAAAAGATAAGAAATTATTTTAAACATTATATAAACCTCGCAGTCATCTGTAAAACCAATTAGAGATGACATATAATCAAAGATACACGATAAAATCCAGACGATGATGTATGAGAAGTTGATGAATCACATTTCTTAACACATTAATAATCGTATTTTATCGTAGTATAGGTGGTAAGAATGATTCAACAAAAATCACACTTTCGAATATGTGGAAGTTAATTTACTTGACAAGTATACCAAGGTCGAACACGGGGACATGAGTCTCTAAATCTATTTATCAAAAATTATTGTTTCGTTAATGCGTGACTATTTTCTATACCTAGATCTTCATAAAGATGTGATATGCAATGCAGATAAAATGATGCAAAGACAAGTGATGCATACAATTTTTGTTTGATTTTAAAATGCAAATGCATGGTGAAGAATATGCAGCAAATGTTATGTAATGCGGTAAATTATTTACAAATATGCCTTAAATTATCAAATCATTGAGCAACAAAATAAGGGTTGATTTCAGAGGCAAATCGAATAAGGATAAATAACGGTACTCTTAAAGGGCAAGAGACGCTATGGATCATCTAATATTAGAAGATGTAATTCAGTATCATATCAACGAATAAAATATGGATTACGTAGACAATGAAACAAGCTTCAAAATGAATTGAAATCATGCGATTTGGAGTTCCTATGAATAAGATATGCTAAATGGAATGCAAGGACATAAAATAATAAAAAATGCATTAAAATAAAAGATAAATATTCACAAAAATACCCCTAGAGGTGCATTTTTACAAGAAATGAAAGCCGGAGGGGTCCCTTCATAATTTTCCCTCAGCACTCATGGGCATATTTGCTATTATGGAAACCCAGTTGGGCCTCGTTTGTAATTTACCCTAAACGAGCACGTGAGGCACGTGCTCATGTTCTTGGACGTAGATGTAAATTAAAGAAGTTGGCGGGGTCCTCCTGCAACTAGCCTAGCCCGCACGTGCATGGCACGTTTGAGGGCTAGGCTCGATGGTGATGCAGCTTCGGGTGACACACGGTGGCTGCTGGTGGCTTCGGGCATGTGGCTCGGATACTCGGAGCTTAGAGGGTCGGTGCAGGCGACATGGCACTATCAAGGTCGTTGGACGGCTGCTACGAGGAGCCATCCAACGACACATGTACTTCTTCCTTCGTCGGGGGAGCGGCGGCGTAGATGGGGCTCCGAAGAGGCACAACGAGCTCCGCCTTACTCCTCTGTGTGCTCTGAAGATCGACGAAGCTTCTTTTGGCTTTAACGAAGATGCTCAGACCAAGGAGAAGACCTAGAGAAGTCTCTATTGAGATGGCAGTGCGCATTCATCGGAGGCTGAGCTGGAGATCGACGAGGGGATGTGGATTCCGGTCATTGTGGACATAAGTACATGCTAGGGTTAGAGAAGTAGCCGAAGCATGGTGTGGGCGTGCGAGGTAAGTGAGATGGGAGCTGAGTGGAGGTGAAGAAGACGGCATCTCGGTGAGTTCCTCTGCTGCGATGGCGGAGGAATGATGCGATATGGACAAGGATTCTGACAGAGGGAGAGGATGAGTGGAGAGAGGCGCATGGATGAAGGATGAATAATGAAGCTAGTAGGGTGGTCGGAGAACGGTGAAGGTGGCAGAGTGTCATGGGAAAATTTTGAGAAAACACAAGGAAAACAATAGAAAGAGTTACCTGGAGATCAGAGGTGATCACCGATGGAGGATGCAACTTAGACAGGCTTCCGTGGAAGCCAAGGGTCATCGCACTACTCGCTCAGTCAAGGTGAGGTGCTCGACGGACGTCGGAGGCACCGCGACACGATGGTCAACACCGTGGGTCGATATCTGGGCGAGGGGTCGTCTTCGCACCATCAGGTCGGCTCTCCAATGTCACCGGATGGACGAGAGACGTTGGGCCTCAGCCCGTAAATTGGTGGAGGAGGTGTACAAGAGGCAGACTAGTGTTTTATAGGTGGAGGAGTTCAGGTTTCGTGGTTTAATGGCGGCGCTTGTAAAGACTGGTGGAGTGATGGAAGAAGGGAGATATGATCCAAGGACCGAGGAGGAGGCTGGGTGGTGGAAAGAGGAGGGGTTACGCGGTAGCTATAGGGAATAACAAAGATAAATAAAAAAGGAATAATTAGAAGTCGATTTAGGAAAAAGTCAAAACATGAAAGTTGTAGATCTCGATGAGATCTACAAGTTTCATGTTCAAAAATCCAAAAGTGGTCATTTGTACAAAGAAGAATTTTTACAAGTATTTTTAATGGCTAAAAATAATGTGTTTTGTGGTTTTGATATTTTTTATCTTTTTAATTTCTTTTAAAAGTCAAGATAACCATATACAACATTTAATCTATTTTTCAAAATAAAGAAAAAGGGTCACTAATTAAATACAATAATTAAGGTTAGAAAACGTAGGTTAATTATACACATATTATTTACAATATAATACAAGCTAATATTAGTGATTTAATTGTGATCTTTATTAAATTGTTTAAGGTAGGAGAATAATAAATGGATTTTATCATGATGTATATGTGATTCATCAAAAGTACGACATGAAGGTACATCTGTCGAGATCTTTAGATGATGTTAACCAAGATATGGTGGAGAGAAGATCCTTTGTTGTACAATAGAGGACTGATATAATGCGTGAGGACGCCCGAGTCGCTCGATCTTGATTGAACGATTCGCATGGTAAGAGCCCACAAAAACCCGGATTTCGTGAAAATCGAGAGGCTATGACACCTTCCCAAATTATAGCAGTCTTTTGTTGTACAACAGAAGATCTACTCGCAGAGATGGTGGTCTTACATAGGCATCTACGAAGATGATCGTCTGTTGTACAATCTCCTGCTGTAACGCAGGGGCTCCATCAGATGGGGAATGGATGCCTCCTGCTAGAGGGTCCAAGATAATGAGCCCCCTATTAGGAGGATACATTCCCCATCCGACGAATCCGTGTGCTACGACATGAGATCTTACAAAAGAGGATCATCTCTAGAGCATCTACTAGGGTTTTAATTTTTAAACTCACTAGAACTTAAAACCCAACCCATCGTCCAAACCAAGTCACCACCACCAACCACCATGTCACTCTACCGCTGCCTCCTCCGCCCCTCATCCTTCCTCCGCCCTTCTTCCATCCTCCCTCTCTCCTCCTCCCGCAGCTTCGCCTTCTCCTCCGCCGAAGAAGCCGCGGCCGAGCGACGCCGCCGCAAGCGCCGCCTCCGCATTGAACCCCCCTTGCACGCCCTCCGCCGCGACCCCTCCACCCCGCGCCCACCTCGCGACCCCAACGCCCCCCGCGAGCCCGACTCCACCTCGAACCTCGTCGGCCCCCGCCTCAGCCTCCACAACCGCGTCCAGTCCTTCATCCGCTCCTCCGATCTCGATGATGCCTCCGCCGCCGCCCGCCATGCCCTCTTCTCCTCCACCCGCCCCACCGTCTTCACCTGCAACGCCGTCATCTTTGCCATGTACCGAGCCAAGCGCTACGACGACGCCGTTGCCCTCTTCCGCCTCTTCTTCGATCAGTCTAACATCGTCCCCAACGTCGTATCCTACAATCACCTCATCCTCACCCACTGCGAGGCCGGTCGCGTCGACGACGCCCTCGCTGTCTACAATCGAATCCTCGAAACAGCCCCCTTCGCCCCCTCCTATGTCACATACCAGCACCTCACCAAAGGCCTTGTCGATGCCGACCGCCTACCCGACGCCCTCGGCCTCCTCCGCGAAATGCTCACTCGCGGCCTCGCTGCTGATTCCCTCGTCTACAACAACGTGATCGCGGGGTTTTTGGAGAAAGAGAATTTCGAGAAGGCATTGGAGCTATATGATGAGCTGAGGGAGAGGTGCGTCGTGTACGACGGCACTGTGGTTGCGACCTTCATGGACTGGTACTTCAGGAAGGGGAGGGGGATGGAAGCCATGGACGAGTACCGGGCGCTTCTGGGCAAGCAGTTCCAGATGAGTGCCGCTACCTCTAACACCTTGCTTAAGGTGTTGCTGAAGCATGAGAAGGTTCCCCACGCAGAAAGACTCTTCGAAAACATGCTCGATAAGCATACCCCGCCAAGCCGCCATGCCCTGAATACTGAAACATATAACATCATGGTGAATGAGTGCTTCAGGAAGGGGGATTTTCAGGGTGCTGTCGCGGCATTCCACAGAACGGCGACGAAGCCCTGCGTGATGGATGTGGGCTGTTTTAACAATATAATTGGAAAGCTTCTTCAGAATGGGTTAATTGACGATGCGCGGAAGCTGTTCGATGAAATGCCAGAGAAGTCAGTGAATGCGAATGCAGAGACTTATGGGCTTTTTGTCGACCAATTTTTTAAGGAGGGGAAGGTGGAGGATGCCTTGCAGTGGTTTGAGAGCATGGTCAACAAGGATGGGGAGAAGGCTCCGAGGGTTAGAATCGATTCCTACAACAGGATGTATGATGGGTTGGTTAAGGCAGGGAGGATAGATGCTGCCATAGATATATTCAAGAAGATGCAAGAAAGAGGAGTGAAGCCGGATTCGATAAGTTATGAGATCTTGATTACCGTTTCATGTATCGATGGTCTCCTTGATCAGGTCCAAAGTTTGGTGGAAGCGATGGTGAGAAATCGTGTATCTCCGTCTTCCAAACTACGTGAACTTGTTTCAAAGACTTTTGACAATGTAGGGCGTGGTGAAGAGGTTGGAAGAATGTTTGAGCCGCCACAGCCCGCGGCTCCTTTGTATCCATCTTTCACACCTACTACTCCGCGACTAGGATTCGGCGTGAACCCAAGTTCCATGGCTCAGCGTACTCCTTGTGATACTGGCAACCAATCCTCGCATGCCGGAGGACCTCCTCCTGCCCATGTTTGGGGGACCCAAGCTGCAATTGTTACAGCTCCATCACATTTTACAGGGCCCCAAGGAACACACATGGCTTCAACTCAACCTCAGAATGTTACAGGTCCTCAAGCTTCACAGTTCGCCGCTTCCCGTCAGCCTGCATATAATGCAAGTGCCAGATCACCCCAATTCTCAGCTCAACCTGCATCTATGGCATGCCCCCAAACCACAAATGCCCCGGCTCCACCATTTTCTGTTTCCCGGAATTCACAACACCTTTGGGGAACATCTGAAGTCACACCCACAAATAATTGGGTGCCATCTACAGGTCAACCCGATGCATCACAGGGAATTTCTTCTCAAACAAATAACCTTCAAGACTCGACATCCTCGCATTATTCTTCATATGTTAATTCCCAGGTCCAACATTCTGCACATAATCGGGGCCACAGTTTTGTTGGAAAACCTCAAGACCTGAATCTTGCAGGTCCTCGAACCTCAAATATTTCAGCTTCTCAAGTCCCATATTACGGTTCTTCTGGATCCTGGAACAGCGAAAATACGCTGCCCGCACAATCTGGGTCCCAGAATTTGTCTGATGCATCTTCTTTGCCTCCATTCCCCGTTAATTCACAAAATGATATGGTTTCTCAGGCTCCAGAATATGTAGATCGTGTGGCATCTCAATCCAACAGTCCACAAGACTTCCAGAGAGCGAATCCTGTGACGTATAAGTTTCCAGCATCTCAAGGCCCGTGGATGGCCGCCCCTCAAAAGCTGGAAGCAGATTATCCTCAGGATGTAGTAGTAGCAGATGGAACCAATGGAAGATATTAGTCACTTGACGGCCACTTATTATCAATTGGATATGATGCTTGGGGCAGATCTGTAAAGAGTTATAGTTGAGAAGATCAAATTATGAGTGTGGGTATGGTCATACTATCTTATTCTGCCTGCCTGCATAATTAATTCTTCCTGACAATTTCTGTGATCTTGGAAGTTCCTGATATACGGCCCAGTACCAGTTGACGCTCAGCAAAAGTAACAAACGCATGGACCAGGTATTTCAATTGAAGATACAAAATTCTCCTGAAAAAATTGAACTTTTATTGGATGGTCCATCTTTCTGGTTCCTGCAACTTCTGATAGGATCATTGGCTGGCATCAAATCTAGTTTGGACTAATGGTTAGAAGGGTCATATAGCATGTTACTATAGTATTGGGAGCTAGCTCCTCTCATTAGATGATCATCCCTTTATATATCATGGGGTGGGTTGCATTGTAATATCCTCTTGGTAATGAGTTGTCGCAATGGGTAACTTTTGGTATGGGTAATCTTTTGGTGTGAAAAGCATTCTTGGTTGGAGTTGGGTGGGTTAAATTGTTGAACATGATTTCATATTAATTATTTTACAATATGGAATGAGTATAGTAGTGTTTGATTAGTGATTTATGATGTTGACACTATTTTTTAGTTGGATATTGTTTTATGAAGTGGAAGGAATATGACATTTTCTTTTTGGTGAATTTATAAATTATACATATACCTCTATTTGTCATTGGAATTAATTATTGTATTATCTGCGCATGTTTATATACCAATTTGTGGTATAGTTATTTTCCATCAGTTATTATATACGTCAGTTCTGCAGTACATAACATGTTAGAGTTCTACAAATGCCATAATGCATTGCATGGTATCCTAACATATTGTAAGGACTAATCAATCAATCATACATGGACCCCTACATAACACAATACACCAAATCCTAGTATTACTCGCAAAGCACATTTGTCAGACTATTGCTAAGGCGAACTAAAACAAACATATGTCAAAATAAGATCACCAAGACTAAAAAGTTGTAACATTTGCTGTCACACAAGTAGTATTGTGGATCACCTCCTAGCACGTACACGACCACATGATATTACGAGTGATGCTTAACCAGATTAGTAAGAAGTTAGGATCCTCTAAGTGACCTATAAGCAAATATCATTTATAACCGATGAAAACTGAAAATATAACTGAAGTATTTCATATATATTTTCATAAAATATAACAAAAATGTAGGAAAAATGAGGCGGGAGGAGCTAAGTTAGCTCCTCCTAGGGGGCAACCCCATTTAACCCATATATATAAGCTAACTTGGCTAATCTCGCTCCATTTTTCTCATTTTTAATTTTTTTTTGAAAATATTTCTGTGGAATTTCATCACTATAGCCCTATATTTATACCATTCAAGGTTCCTTTGAAACAAAGACTCCTACATCCTCCATCTAAACAATTATTTTTAACGTTCACGGGATTGTTGGAATCGACCCCATATGGATGGAGGTCATGGGAATCTCTATTTCGCACAAAATTTCAATGACACAATATAGAGATATATTGATGAAAATCTACAGAACAAATTTTCAAAAAAAAATAAAAATTGAAAAAATGAGGCGAGGGAAACAAGATACCTCATCTTAGGGCAGCCCGATTTCACACACACACACACACACCCACACGCACGCACACACACAACGCAACGCACACAACGCACCCACCCACCCACCCAACATACCCAACGCACCCACGCACGCACGCACGCACACGGTATTTTTTTGCAATATCATATTCAAATAATATCCAATTTCGTACTTGGTGACATTGCATGAGGCAGATGTTTGTATCCTCACACGTTTTTTATAAAACTTGTGATTCCTTTTGTATCCAATTGTATATATTTTAGAATCCATGGTTCTTTCAAAATTCACCAGCCATTTGTAAAATTTGTATGGTTCTTTGTTGAATGTAATTCATATTGGCAATTAGTGCGTGGTTCTTTGTAGCGATTGTATGATTATTTGTAGAATAAAATTTGTATGATTCTTTGTAAAATGCGGTAGTCTTTCACGTTTAATCGATGAGTAAAATATAGACCAAATATGTATAATGCACATCCAAAATATATGATGCTCATCAAATATGCAAGATATATTAAAAATACAATTAATCACTCGCAATCAATTGATATGTAATAATATGTAAAAACATATCAAATATGTATAATACACTATAAAATTGTAATAATACACATCAATATTCTATAATACACAGGAAAACTGTGAATCGATCTTCATCCGAGACTGGCTACAACATAAGCAACAATCCATAAACAGTCGTAATCACCTTCCCGTCCTCCAAAAATGCAATGCCTCCAGATTCTTCATCACCCCATCCGATCGCTCATGATCATGTCTCGAGCGAGGAAACAATCCAACAATGAAAATAATATTTTTTTGGAACCCAAAAGAATTAACTCACATCCAAATCAAGGAAATAAAAAGGATCATAAATAAGAGAAGAAAAAAATACCACCAATCTTGATGACGACGACCATGTCGACGGAAATACTTGAGATGACGAAGTTCATGTCGACGTTGATGATGGCGGTCGTGCCACCATCGTTCTCGTCCTTCTCTTCCTCCCACTTTCTGTGCGTGTGAGAGTTTTTGAAATCTGAATGGAAAAATTAGGAAGAATAATGAGGAGATATTTTAGGTGGTTACATACTACATTTACATAATGAATAATGACCAAATTGGATTTTTGATTAATTTAATAATATAATTAACATGCCTTTGATAACAGCCGTTGCATTAATTATGGATGCATGGGATTGTTAGCTTTCCTTAAGTACGGAAGGACCATGTCCTATTGGAGATATATCTCATATATATATATATATAGAGAGAGAGAGAGAGGGCTGGGGAGCTTGCACCATGGTGCATATAACTTTATGTGCTCCGGTGCCACAAACGATCATTTTTTAAAAATGAAATGTTATAGGATTTACTTAAAATTATTAGTAGAATACGCTTTTCAAATTGTGTGGGAAATGAACATCCCTAACATGTCAATCTGAAAGGGCTAACTTTCAGCAATTCTGAGATCATTAACATTTTACGGTCTTAATGGATGTGTTAGAAGTCTTGAATTAAGTTTATTTTTGAATGACATCATAGTGATATATGGTGATTTAAATTCCACATGATTTCTTTTCAAAAAAATTATCAAAAAGCGGACGCTTATGACACAGGTGCATGTACAGTTACATGCACCATGGTGTAAGCTCCCCAATCTCATATATATATATATATAGGGAAAAATGTGTATGCCCCCTAGGGGGAGCTAACTTAGCTCCCCCCGCCCTTTTTTGACATAAGTTTTTTTATTTTTTTGAAATCTAAAACCGTGTAAATTCATTATTAAATCCCTATATTATGGTATTAAAATTTCGCGCGAAACAGAGACTCCTACGACCTTCATCCAAACGGGGTCGATTTAAAAAATCCTGTTACCGTTAAAAAATGACTGTCTGGATGGAGGCCGTAGGAGTCTCTGTTTCGCACGAAATTTTAATACCATAATATAGGGATATAGTGATGAATATTCATGGAAGAAATTTTCAAAAAAAAAATAAAAAAATGGTGAAAAATGGGCGGGGGGAGCCAAGTTAGCTCCCCCTAGGGGGCAGCCCCATTTATCCCATATATATATATATATATATGAGAAAAAGGAAGCTGCTGCATGCAGCAACCAACGTGGCTGCTACATGCGGCAGTTTCCCCAAATTTTTTTATTTTTTAAATTAAACCATGAATATTCATCTATATATCCCTCCTACATTCTATAAAAATTTCATCAGAAATGGAGACTCCTATGCCCTCCATCTAGACCAGTATTTTTTAACGGTCTGAATTTTACTGTAATGGACCTGTTCTAGATGGAGGGCATAGGAGTCTCCATTTCTGATGAAATTTTTATAGAATGTAGGAGGGATATATAGATGAATATTTATGATTTAATTTAAAAAAAATAAAAAATTTGGGGAAACTGCCACATGTAGCAGCCACGTTGGCTGCTACATGCAGGAACCTCCCTGTCCTCTCTCTATATATATAACTACCGAGTGCCATGCTTAGTCCCAAGTTGCAGAAGCTGGAGGCACCACACAACACTCCATGTTGTCCTGTGATGACACAGAAATCGAGATTGACTATGGTGGAAAATAAGCAATGTCGTTGTCCCTAATCAATCGATTAGGTCAACCAAAAAAAAATCAACCACTCAATCAAGTATCAAACAATCAAGCGTAAATGTAAACAGTTTGTTATTTATTTTACCTGGTATACTAATCAGGGTCGAACACAAGGAGTACGGAAATCCTACGAAGTAGTCAAATCTCAAAAATAGGGAAAAACATTTTTAGTGTTTTTTAATTTTGTATTTTTTTGTTTTTTAATAAGGAAATAAAATCAACAATAAAGAGACTAAGGCAACATAACAATAATTTTGTATTTTTCTTTAATACCAAAAATGCTCAGAAAATTAAACTAAAAATATTTTTGGGTTTTCGAGGTTCTCAAATGTTTTTGGTAATTTTCTGGGATTTTTAGATGTTTTTATGATTTTCTAGAAATCAAATAGTGATAAAAAATGCAAACAGTGCACAACCAGGATTAAATTGCAAGTTCAAAATAATTAAAATACCCTAAAATCTTAGATATCAATTTTATGGGAAAATATAGATAAAAACCTACGAACACGAACTGAAATGAGAATTTTTGAATTTTCCTTGAATTTTATATGATTTTTATAAGATTTTAGGAGTTTTACAAATTTTAGATTTTTATAGAGAATTTTCAAGCCAAATTATCACTGTAACTAAAGCACACAAAAATACATCACGTCATTGAATTCGCCCAGCATCTTCTTTACTGCCTTGGGGCATGGTTGTATCTCCTCGTCATTTTCTTCGACGGGTACCATAGCCATATACGTCGTCTCTCCTTTCTTCAGCCCATTGCAGACTTGCATCACGGACATAGCTCCAGCATATCCTTTCTTCTTGATAGCCCTGATGAAGCAGGGGCTATTTGCAGCCGCGAAGAAGACTCCTCTCATATAAGGCGTTACAGACACCTCCACCTTTTTCAAGAACTCGATTCCCAAAATGACTTGGAAGTTGTCAAGAGGTACCGTGAGGAAGCATATCTTTCCCTGCCATTCTCTCAACTGAACAGTGCAGTTTGCCATACCTTTTATCTGTAGAGATTCGGAGTTGACAAGCTTCACGCGGCACTGGCTCTTCTTCAAGGGAACTCCCAAGCTCCCAAACTCTTTGCTGGAGATAAAGTTGTGTGTCGCTCCAGTGTCGATCATGGTTGAAAGAGTCTTCTTGTGTACCACAACATCGACGTACAACCAATGCCTCAAATGTCGGATTTCGGTTTCGTTTCGGTAAGCCCAGAAAAGGAATTTCGGTGGAATTTCGGTGAAATGGCTGGAAATTGGGAAAACGACTTGAAAACTCATTTTTTCAAAATTTAAGATTTGTAATGTTGTTTAATCAATAAAAGAGGCATAAATACAAGTTTTTTGATTATAATAAGATGTTATAATGTTCAGTACCTTAAAATAATGATTTCGGTCATCATATCTATGACCGTCCAGAGTGAAATTTCATATTTCAGTACACGGTTAAATTTTGGCATTCAATTTTTCTATCAATTCTCAAAAGAATAATAATACTTTTATTTAAAAATAAAACAAGACACACACACAAACACGCATATTTTAACATGTATGCCAAAATAAATGCATAGTAGAGCTTGTGATCGTAAAATGTATGTTATACGAGACTTGGAATTTGAAAACTTGGCTCTCCAAGACTTAAGTTAGGTTGTGAATTGTGACTTGTGAAGTTGTGAGATGGAATGAGAACATATACATTATATTTATTGGGTTTAAATAGGACCCCTAATGGCCTTATTTATTACAATGGTGGTTGGAATAGTGGCTTATATTGCAATGGTGGTTGAAATAGTGACCTATGGTGACATATGGTGACCTAGAACAATTTCAGTTGAAATGGACCGAAATGAAACGAAATTCCATCGAAATCCGAGAAATCTGTGAACAATTTCCACCGAAATGGACCGAAATGACCGAAATTCGGTCGAAATTTCGGCCGAAATCCTGGAAACAGATATTATACGTGGTTTCGATGTCGGTATCGCCACGAAACCGAATTTCGACCGAATTTCGGTCGAAATTCGCTGAAATTTAAGGCCATGCGTACAACGGCTCTCGATCCTCGCACTCCACCTCCACTTTCGCCTCTTTGCTCGACTTCAATGGATACAAGCGAATGTTGCGTAGTAACTTGAGGCCCATATTCATGAAATTCTCCTCCATATTCATGGAGGTGCTCCATCTCCACTTTCGCCTCATGCACGCCTCTTCGTTCGAGTTCTCCTCTTTATTCATGGAGTTCAGCTTCTCTCCCTTCTGACGCTCCCGCTCCCGATGCGGCCCATTACAAATGAAGCAACCCTTCCCCTTGGGTTGCTCGGCCTTCTTGGGGAATTCCGCACCATCCCTTGAAGTTTCGATCTTGCCAAACTTCTTGAACTTTCCCTTGCTCTTTTCTTTGGATTTGCTCTTAGTCTTCTCGGTCTCCTTCTCAGTGGTAGGTTGGACTTTGTAGTCGACCAACGTATCCGCAACAACGATGGCCGTCTAGAGGTTCTTCACCCCTTGCTTCTTAAGCTCTGCCTGAGCCCAATTTTGGAGACCCACCATGCAATTGAAAAGTTTATCTTTTTCAGACATAACTTTGATATTCGACAGTAATGATGAGAACCGTTTCACGTACTCCCGTACGGTTCCCATCTGCTTTAGCCTTCGGAGCGCTTCCCTCGCTACCCAAGCAGTGTTGGTGGGTAGGAATTGCTCCTTCAGTTCCTTCACCAACTCATCCCAAGACGAGATGTCTGGTCGTCCTTCGGATGCACGGCTCCTCCACCACAACTTTGCATGGTCGAACATGTACATCACCGCCAAGGATACCTTCTCCGTCTCAGGAGTCTTGACAGCTTTGAAGTATACCTCCATAACCCACAAGAAATTTTCCAAGTCTTTGGCACTTTGCATACCTGAAAACGACTTGGGCTCTGGGACCTTTAGCCTTCATAACTCGCTGGATCCGCCCCCGTTCGCGATCGCGTTCTTGACAATGGAGAGTTCCCCATGTAGATCGTGCACCAGGGATTCGAGCTCCTCTCGCTTCTCCCTGAGTGCTTTCACTACGTGACTATGCCAACCGACGCTGACTGTCGTCGATGACGTCTGAAGCTTCCATGCTGCGTCGTCCTCCAGTCGAGCCGAGCATTGGGCATGGGTACCCAGTTGAGACTGGATCTCTAACATGACTCCCTCTAAGGAAGCAAAGTGATCTCCGGTGTTGGGCGTCATTTCTTGTTCTGATACCAGTTGTCACATGGGTAAATCTCAAACTCCAATTTTTGAGACTAACCTGTGCGACGTTAGCTTCTCGTAAGCTAACCAGCCTTTCCCTTGCGTGTAGATGTACACCAGCACACCGATCAACCACGCCGCTAGAACATTCGAAATACAAGCACTAACACAAGGACACAAGAGCAGTGGCACAAAACCCTTTTGTATTAGCAAGAGACCCACTCTGAGTGTGTTATCTACAAATGAGCTCTACTCCTTATGTAGACAAGCTGGGGGTATACGAAGGGATACCATTATTACATGTACAATGAATGCAAGGACTCTTAGTCTTCTACGGAGACCCTTCGTCTTCCTAGATCACTCTTCGCGCGCCTTGGATTTTCATCTTCCGTGCAATCCCTTCGTCTTTTGCATCCGATGCCACGTCGCCCGCTCCATCAGCATACCATGTCGTCTGCCTTATCAATACGCCACGTCATCACGCCACGTCATCAGTGGGCCCCACGTTCCTGCATAGGATTTTGTAACTCAAGCTCCATCAAGTGCCGTCGAACACTTGTACTGTGCCAAGGGAAACCTGCGGTCTTCGACCTTCGTGCGATAAACCCCATCTTTAGCTGTCCGCTAGCTAAGGTGAAGTTCTCCAGAACTTCATAGTGTGGCCATCGAACCACAGAGACGTGCAATATCGATATTGGACGCTATTCCCGTAGCTCGAGAGTTGGGGGTGTTACAGATGGCCACTAAGTTCTAATTGGATTAGTGGCCATCCACCCCCTTCATGGAAGTTGACTGCCTTCTTCCTATTTCTTCAAGGTTGATTGATTTAATTTAAATTTATTTATATTGATTATTATTTAGTATATATTTAATTTAATTTATTGTTATATTTTTATAATAAAATTATGACCATTGAAAGAAACACAAATCAATCTCAACCATTGATTTTGTGTTGTCCATCAATTGTGATCCATGAACTCTCAAAATATTATAAAAGAAGAGGCAACCATACCTCTTCATTTTACAACATTTGAATAGTCTCTCTATCTCTCTCCTTCTCATCATACTACATGCCCCATCTCTCTCTCTAAGTAGCCATCCACTTTGTGCCTTAAGAGAGAATCGCTGTCGTCGCTTCATCGTTGTGCCGCCGCTTTGACCTCTCGTGGATCTCCATCTCTTTTGGTGCACCTCGTTCGTGAAGAAGACGTCGGATCTCGTGGGACAAGATCATGCTTTAAGATGTATTCTGATATCTATTTTGTGATTTAGATGAAATGATCCAAGATATATTCTTAGATCATGTGGTTTCATCATTCATTTTATTTTTTTTAAATTGCAATGCACCAAGCAATTAGTGCGACTAGTCGCTCTCCATCGCATATGATGCGATCTTCACGCTTTCGTAATGTGCTTAATGTTCTCTCAATAACCTTCAATTACATCTCATGATCTTTGGACTAGAATGGGTACACATCCTTGATCAATGCATCATATACTAATAAATCTCATATACCCATTCATTTCGTTATTCCATCAATAGCATGTGTATGTTCAATCACTTATCTTCCTTCTCCATGTCCCCACCCATTGTTTTGATGGATTGACCTGGCTTGAACACAAGCCCAAACTAATTAGATCGGGTCAGGATGTGGGTCGAGCAATATTAAAAATTCTGAGCTTCAATAGTAAGACCATTCATTTTGAAATCTGAAGTTGACCAGAAATCCAAATCAGGCAAATGACTACTCAATTTTGTTGTACTCGTCGAGATATTTCCAACGATCCAAAAACATTTAAATCTGACTATGTATGATAGGGATATGGGCAGTACAAGTTTGCGGTTTGGTAAGTGGTTCCAGATCGAAACCATGTTCGTCTAGACATGAACCTGCACTATAAATAGCTGGATAGGTTGACCAATGAGGGTTTGTCCGTATAGGTTCCTCCATCGCCATAGTTTGGTTGGAAAGCTCGCTATAGCTCTACTGTCATCGTTGGAAAATTTTGTCCATCGATGATTCAAAGGTCATCGCCTTGGATGATACTTGTATTTAGCAGTTAGCACAACGCTCCGCAAACACAGTTGTAGGGAAGATCATGGGGGAACGTTCCCAGAAGTAATAGATCATCACCTCCTTTTGTTGTTGGGTCCACATGTGTCCTAATGTCACATGCACAAGAGCTTTTTGAGTCGAATTACACGTTTATGTCTCGTGCAAGAATGCAAATCATTTTGTATCACGCATGTTTTTCTTCATTGGGAGCATTGGTTACCATATTTTGAGCATAATAAATCATTTAGATGAGGGCAAGGAGATCTACACTTGCATGTGGTTGATTTTAAATTCGATCATTTTGTGCAATGAGCCATCTCTAGGTCACCATTTTGTGTCACATTCATTTTTTGGTGTTTCTAAGCACATCATAAGTTGGTTCTCTATGAAAAATATTATTACAATGATTTTGAAAAAAGAAACACATATATACGACCATTTTTGAAATCTGCAATTATTTTGCGTCAAAGGTGCCTACAAGTCCCGATATGATCGATCATGCCATCATAATTGATCAACCATGCCAATAAGCTGGTCGATCAAGGCTGATCGACAATTGTAATAAGTTGATTGATCAATCTTGATCTGCTACACCTAAAAAGTTGAGTAAATGGAATGATAGGAAACATATAAGATAGACGTCCATAGGACCTTATGCGATAACATGAGAGCATGCAACTATATGTTCATTGGATAAATAAAATGGAAAAAATGTCCAGCTCATAATGAATGAATAATGCTACACGATGAGTCTTATAAGGAATAAAATTGCGATTACTGCGTATCATCTCTAGATATGGTCATCTTACTTTGTGCTATGCACAATGATGTTTGGATGGCATGTAGGTAGTTGGAGTTTCACTGTTAAGAGAGGGGCATGTACCCTTGGGATCTCGGGTAGAAACTTTGATGGTTGTGATCCCAAAACCTGCAATGGCAGGGAAATGTTGCTTGGCATACCGTGGTGCTCGTTTGGTGATATTATGCTTTATGATTTGGCCAAGTAGTTATAGTTGGTAGTCTATGTTTTGCTTTCATACACATAGTTAGCACTTGATGCTGGTTAGTGTTGGCCATACTAATTTAAGTGGTAGCCATATGAGGGAAATTCTGGGATGTGGTTAGCGAAAGAGGAGATTGGTATTGGCTTCTTGTATCTGAAGAAAGATAGAAGTAGTCATACATTTTGTTAACTACATGGAAGGTATGATACAATGATCTTGTGCCCTGACTCATGCCCTACACCGTCGTGGACCTTCATCGAGCAGTTCGCAATAGTTTACACGTGAATAGTCGTACAACCTCACCTATTTGAGATGGTCTCAGTGAGATGAGATAAACAATTAAATATGAAATTAATGATAATATTTCACTCGTTTGAATTGTGTCCTAGTGAGTTGAGTGTTGCCTTGTAGATATCACTTATTGTGTGTGTGTGTACATTGGAGTACTTATTCACTTGTTTCTTTCTTTTAAACTAATGGCTAGTATAGCTTCGATACCGAACAATTGCTCGTAATGTTACCCCTTCCTATGTGGCCCAACAAGTGTCCTAGCACTAGTATCTATTCGTGTTGGTAACTTGGAGCTTAGTGCCATGCCTGTGCCAGGCAGAGTTCGTACTTTTGATTTATGTTATACCATTTACTTTTTTGCTTATACTTTCTGAGAGACAACAACTGTGACACATGTATGTTTTGTGGACATAATCTAATGCTATTGTGGTTGCATGTTTCTCTTGGACATGGACTATTGTGCATTTTGTGGAATGTTAATGAGAAAGGAATGCACCAAACACATGTATTTACCTTGTCATTTCTCATGCCTGCTTTCGTCTTTTAAATGTGAATTTGACGTGTGTGAGAAGGGCTGTTGAGTATTAAGATCTTGCAGGGTGTCACATTGGCCTGGTCACAATCTGTTAATTTTTATTGGGCCAGGTCACCTTTGACCCGAAGTGGTCCCGTCCGATACTCATCTCTACTCATATCTTACGGTTTCTGAAAACACAACATACATCGGTGAGCCATCATGGGGATAATAGTCAACCAACCAGCCACTAGATATTTCCTTCCAGTCTCAAGTAATTAGTACTAAAACTTTGGGTCTTTCTTTTTTTTCAACTGAAGTACATGTAAATGAATATAGCGGGAGATCATGCTATGTAAACTTTAAATTTGTGAGTGGAAAAATTGTTGAATATTTTTTATAGCATTTTCCCCATTGCACTCAATTTCTGAATGTTAGCTATTATTATTGAATAAAGTTATTGCCGAATAATTAGATTCAATAAATCGGAGAATCCGATGATATGAAACCATGTTCTTGATACCCGGTCATATTTTAGGCTTAGAAAAGTATTTTATGGACATAAATATGCGTCCGTAACCTTGTATGATAGATTTAGAAAACTTTTCTAATTGATGCAGATTTTCAAGTTAGGGAAGTTGCTTACACTCTTTTCATGAAAAGAAAGCATTCAGATTCGTTAATAACTCATTATATTATTGATGTTATATCTGATTCTCATTAATGATATTCTCTGTGAAGATTTCTCTCTACTTATAAGATAAAATCATAATGAGAATTGATGGAAGAGTTACTCGAGAAATTCAACCTAGATAAAATCATGGAGATGGTGAGGTTCGACTTATTGGAGGACTTTATGGAGTTGGAGGTTGAGGAGCTCGAGAACCACGTGGCGCTGTTGGAGATTTTAGAGGAAGAGCACATGAAGCGAGAGATGGAGTGGAGATAATGTTTGCATCAAAAATGGTTGAAAGAGGGGGATGCGAACACCAAACTTTTTCATGCAGTGGCTAGTAAAAGGAGAAGGATGAATTTCGTTCACTCTATTGACATTGGGGGCGAAATGTTCAATGACGAGAAGGAGATTGCAAGGGTAGTGCGAGCTCCTCATTGTGGATGTAGATGGTTGGGTTTGGGGGTGCAGCGCATTGCATATCCGGATGTGGAGTTTCTGACGAAGCCACTCGAGTTGATGGAGGTTCGCGAGATGGTGTTTGCATTGAATTTAGATGGGTGCCATGGCCCAGATGGTTTCCCGGTGTTCTTCTTCCGTGAATTTTGGACCTGGTTGTTAGTTGTTCTTTCTTCTGAGATTGTGGTTGATTGGAAGAGGAGGAGAACAAATGGAGCACTTTGGAAAGTGGATTTCTCAAAAGCCTATGATAGTGTAGGTTGGCAATTTTCGTGGGCTTCTCTTTTTAGGAGAGGCTTTTCCGGACCGCTGGATGATGTGGATGAATAGATTTGTGACGACTACTTCGTGTGCGGTCATGGTGAATGGGCACCAGAAAAGGGATTTTTTTACAGCCTCAACGTGGAGTGCGTCAGTGTTGCCTGCTTACCCCCCTTCTTTTTGTTATTGTGGTGAATGCCCTATCTGTCATGGTGGGTCATATGGTGTCAGGCAGAGTTTGTAATGGCTACAACAAGGAGGAGATTTCGATTCCCATTCTCCGGTATGCAGATGACACCATTTTGTTTGCAGAAGGAGGCCAAGAGAGTTATAAGGGTTTGTTTGTGAATTTGAACATCTTTGATGAGGTTTCTTGTCTGAGGCTCACCAGGTATAAGTCGGAGTTTGTACCTGTTGGCTTGGAGGAGGGGGAGATTGGCAGATGTGTAGGTTGGATGAGGTCATCTCGTAGGGACCTACCTTTTTAGTATCTCAATGTACCTTTGGTTGTTGGGAGATTGCGCACGACAGAGTGGTTGCTTGCGATCGAGAAGATGGAGCAGAGGTTGGCGGGTTGGTGGTCTAAGTGCATATCTCGGGGAGGTAGGTTGGTGCTATTGAGATCAATTCTATCTGCTATTCATATTTCTGTCTGCCAAGGTTCTCCCGGTTGGGGCGCTGGGGAGGCTTGAGACCATCATGAGATAATTCTTCTGGTCATCCTCTAGGCAGTCGAGTGGTACACCCCTTGTTGATTGGGGGACGGTGTCATATTCAAAGGATGATGGTGTCATGGGGGAGCGCAGCCTAGAGAAGATGGATAAGGCCCTGGTCAACTAGTGGATTGCTCGTATCTGGGGAGACTGTGAAAACATGGTGTGTACTTTGCTCAAGAGAATCTATGACGTGGGACGTTCCTTGCTAAATCCAGGGATCTTTGGCCCCATTCCTTCTTTCTTTTGGAGGGGCATTTGTGGGGTAGTGCAGAGATTCAACATTTCTTGAGGCTGGTGATGGGTAATGGAAGGGGCTTCATGTTTTGGACTGACGACTGGAATGACGGTTGGGCTCTTGGTTCTAGATTCCTATGGTTGATGGCTTTGGTTGTTGACTAAAATTGTTCCGTAGCGGATGTTTGGGATGGCCATTTATTTTCCCCCATTTCAGTTTCCCTTCATTTCAGGTTTAAGTTGTCAGATCAACGAATGACTGAGCCATTGGTGATGTTGCAGGAACTTGAAGGTGTTGCAGGACCCAATGAGGGTTGGGATTGTTGGAGTTTGTACGATGGTGCTTTCTCGACGGGGAAAGATTATAGGACTCTAAAGGACCCAATGGTTTTCGATCCTGGTGGATGTGTAGATGACTGCTGAAGAATATGGAAATGAAAAATTCCGATGCACGTGAAGGTGTTTATGTGGCTTTTTAGACGGGGGCGATTGCTGAGCGATTTGTCCAAATGGATGACCTACCTTGTTGTCATTGTCACATGGATGCTGAGCTCACGAATTACATCTTCTTCGGTTGCAGGAGATCCATCTAGGCTTGGGCACTTTTGGAAACAACACGGTTTCCGCCGATGGGCTTTTCGAGTTTTGGGAGTCCATTGGTGCATGCTGACATGGCCAAGAGTTGGAGCGCATGAGATGTGTGGCAATGATTTGAGCCCTTTGGCTGGCCAGAAACAACGTGATGTTCCACCATGATTGTTTTTACAATGAGAATGTGGTGGCCCATGCTAGAGTGCTAGCTGATAGTTGGAGTGTTTAGCGCATGCATTCCCCTTTTTAGTTGTAACAATTTTGTAATTTTTTATGGTGATTAATGATGAAGTTTTTGATTATACACCTAAACGGCGGAGGCCCTTTTTTCTTAAAAAAATGTCTTACAAACCACATTAAGAACCTTGATGGCCATTTCAAAATAAAGCACATTGATGATGCGTGGCACCAATTTCTTTCTAAAAATAAAAATATTCTCAAGGGTAAACTTCAAGTCAAACTTGTTCCGAACGATAGTTAGGTAGGTACACATTTTTACTAAACATCTTGCCACTACTCAGTTTGAGAAAATAAGAAGGGACTCATGATTATGTACACTCAATAAAAAGTTAGTGTTCATTTGATTCTCTTGTAAAATATTTCTTAATTGCTTTTGATTGAGCAACCAAACTTAGGCAATCAATAAATATATTTATATGTTAACCTTATTTCAATGATCAACCAATTTTGGGTAAATTTTAAAATTTTGTTTTATGTTGTGAACATGATTTTATGTTGTTGAAAAGAGATTTGAGTTGTGTGACAAAAGAGGAAAGAATTTCAAGAATAGGTGCTGTCAAACTTGAAGAGGTAGTGTGGGATATAGGCATAAATGGCACCAAGAATCGAGGAGAAGTTCGAATTCACTCGATTAATAAGATTGATCAATCACACGCCCTTAGATGATAGATCAATATTGGATGGAGTATTCTTGAGCTCGGAGCAAAAAACTTGAGAGAGATTTTTTGAACAACACTACATATTTGATCGATAATCATGATCGATTGATCCCACTATGTAATCGATATAAGACATAAACTACGACCTCTAAATCTTAGAACGTTTGACGATCCTACATAGCGGAACTACTTCCTTGTCCACTATATTTGCACCTTTTTTCACCCATCCTTTTTACCTCCTTTGCCTTCCTTGACCATTGATAACATCTCACCTCATGCGACCTCCCAATTCAATATCAATATAAAAGAGTTGGGCAATCAAGACATACATTATTATCTCCAAATCATTATGGCAAATCAAGTAATGATTGGATGTCCTAATATGGGATGCAAGCTAGATGATTTGTTTATTCTCTCACATAAAAAACTTTTCATGAATTTCTTTCCACTATCTCTGCCATTAAATTGTCACACACATATTATTGTGTGCCAACTAAGTTTTAAACATTCAATGTCTAATGTGAACACAAAAATACAAAAATAAACAAATCAATGACTCTAGCGTAATGAATTCATCATCAGATTTGATTTATATTACGAGATTTCAAATGACCTGAAATTTTAATACAATGTTCAATTTATAACGTAAATCAATATCATCAGATTTGATTTATATTTAAATTAAAAAACTATGCATTTTTTTATCCATGAGAACCCACAATTGTGTGTGATCAAGGGCATATTTTCCTTTCTCTCTACTATATAACGACCCTATACATTTTGGCTAGCTTACATTCAAACAAATCACTATTCATTTACCTAATATATAACTTTTACTGATGACCTCAAAATAGTACAAATTAAGCTTGTGCCTGGTTGCCCTGAATGAGATATAAAGAACACACATTTCATGTAACTCAAGGAAAAACGCGAGGAGTAGTTTGAAGGGTTTTACATTCTTGCTGCTAAGTAGTGGACATGCCACCTTTTAAGCGACCATTTCTCGTAAATAATCTACTTTGTGCTTTCTTATGTATTTCGCATGAATAATACAACTTACATCACATAGATGATCATTATAAAATTAGTACCTTTTTAGGATCCCATCTTGGAAGTTCCTTTTCAATTGTCAATGTCAATATACTTCCTTTGGCAACTTCTACTTAAAGTTCCCGTTCGGGTAGGGGGTTAAACCTCCATTTGAGGAGTTTATCCCTCTTAACCCTTCTCTCTCTCTCATGTGGGCTCCACTTTTTCTCCCTTTTAGTACATCAAATAAATCAATTCTTTTTCATCAATTCCATCAAAAAATAATATATCATACTATCATATCATATACAAATTATAAACTACTCAACTTCTATCCACTTTTCCAAACTTTAATACAATCACATCACTATAACTACCCACTTTTCCAAACTTCAATACAATAATATCACAACAAACACACAACAAATCCACCTCCGTTTTAACTCTCTACCCAAATACCAAAACACAAAAATATATTTCCCTCCACTAGTTTAACCCACCCTAACCTGCATACCAAACACACTCTATGAGTGCTTAGAATCATATATGATGGATTAATCCTCTCGTGTCATAGGCACCGATTATTTGGTTAAAATGCTACTACCCTCAAATCTTCGTATTGCTTGTATAGGACCTTTCTCAAGCCTATGACACAACAACATCATGTTTACTATGCAACCATTCAGATAAGTACTATGATCATATATTATTCTAACATCCTTGTGTGATGAATGTCATGGGGGCGTTATTCTACTAAGAATAAATTAAAGAAAAGTCCCTGAACTATATCCTTATTTCAATATCGTACATAAACTTTAAAAAGTAACAATGTGACACATGATCTTTAAGATTTATCCTAATGTAACCCTTGACTATTGAAATTTAGTCGATCTTTTGTTTTTCCAACTTTAAATCACATGAAAAATTCAAATATACATTGATATAAATATTAAAGATCAGGTAATGCATTGTTACCTTCTCGAATTTAGTTATGGCATTGGATCATGTTATAGTTCAGAACTTTATGCAATTTACTCTTCTACTAAATTTGATTACGCCTTGATCAACCTGACCCACCATCTACAATTGTTATTCCGTGTCTCCACTAGGGAGGTAGATGGATACAAATATGACTGTAGGTGTTATCCTATCCTTATCAACTTTGAAATACGAATACACATGCAGATACTGATATTGACTTTAATCTTATATTACGATATCCTTAAAAACCGATATGAATGTAAAACGGGTAACCCTAATCCATACAAATAATATTAGAAACACTCTACATATTAACTTAAATATACATGTATGGGATGGAATACACATGGTATAAATATAATAAATATGCTTTTATCATAACAATTATATGATATATGGTGAAAGAAGATATAAAATTATGTTTTTATGATTAAAATATGTACAACTATATTTACATATGAAAAAACAAATATACAAATATGGATACAAATGTTTGTGGATACTAAAATGATATCCATATTCGTATCTATTTCAAAACATACACGGATATAAATATCAAAATATGTATAAAACAGATACAGTGGGGATTTGATACATTTGCATCCCTACCCCAAATGTCTTTGCCCAATGCCCATGCAACATTGGCTACACACCATCATCAGTCAATGGGCCGAAGGAGCATGTCTAAGTCTACCTCCGGCTCCGGGGAAACTATCCAGTTTGCAAAAATATGACGCACGCACCCAAAATAAATAAATTCTTTTGGTAAAACCCCACATAATAGAATTAATTAATTTAAAACCTCACAAGAGCAACTGCCAAATCCCAAAATTTACCTCTACCTGAGTACCTGTGCCTTTCACCGTTGCGTACGTGCCTGTAAGCGGATCCCAGAACTCGCTCTTTTCCCAGAAGGCGGGAATCCCAGTCATCCAGCGGAACCTCCGAGGCAGGTGACAGTTACCTTATTCTCACACGGGTGGTCGAACCCCAGCTCATCCTCGGCGCTTGCGCCCAAACGAAGTCCTACCAGACGTTGGAGATCAAGGGAGAGGGTGGGGGTGGTTGTGGTGGGGGCGAACTCGAAACTTCACCCATCCCCTCTCCCCAAACACTCCTGTGGCTCTCCTCCACCTGTTGCTCCAAATCCCCTCTTCCTCCCGTTCCCGTTAGGGTTCCAGCGACCTCCCGGCGCTCCGTCGAGATGGGGATCGAGATGCTCGCGCTCTCCCTCCCATCCCCCACCCCTCAATGTAAGATCGTCATCCCCCCTCTCTCTCTCTCTGTGTGTGTCTGCATATCTGTGATTTCGATGCTTCCTGATGTGCTAACTCTCGATTTTTTCTTGTTGGCCCGTTCGGAGTGGTATGATTGTTTCGGGGAACTTGTTTTTCAGCTGCAGCGCAGCGTTTAGTTTCATATCTTTGTTGTTTCTGATATGATGGGTGCGGACCGGGAATTTCGCACAAATCGGAACTTTTTTCGTCTGGGATAACGTTTCTATTCAATTCTATCTGAATGGAGACTTCTGCTCTAAATCGATATCTTCTTCTTGGATCCTGAGTTTAATGTGTCGAATGGCCATTCTGAGTAAGTTCGGGGGTTTGGAGGTAGGACGGGGACTTGATATTAGTCTGGGGATTAATATAATATCTGCAAAATGATTATAGAAAATGGACGACCCCTTATCTCTTCAAGGAGAGTCTAACTGATCTGAGAAATGGGGATTCTTTCAGTTAGTATCTGTTTTAACATTATGTTCTTCCATGTTGCTTTCTGTAGTGTATTTAAAATCCGTGAGCAACCCTTTCAAAAAAAAATCCGTGAGCAACCTGTAATGGCCTCAATTTCTTGCACTATCAATGTTATCTCAATAAGAAAACGAAGTTTTGCCCTAAGAGGAGAAATGGGCCTTTTGCAATATTGGCAGTCTTGACACGCAATTATACGGAAGAAATTTTTTTATCGTATGATACATTGTTTTATCGTATGATACATAGATGGTGTATATTTTTGTGGTTCATTTTCCGCCCTATTATACCCGCCATTTTTTTCTTTTGACATGTAATTGTTATTGTCAAGGGAAGACTAGAAATAAATACTCAACTAGGATCTTGGTTTGAAGTGATTTTCATGTGATCGTTTGAGTTTCTTTTCCTAAGCTGAACTTTATAGGTGGATATCCTTTTCGAATCTCCGTTAGGTCCACATGAAGTTGTTTGAAAACTATAAAAGTCAATTTGTTAACGTTCATTTTCTGCGTTATCGATCGCAACTGTTGAGTATACATTCCAATGTTTGATACCCCTTGGAGTAGCCGATGAGCTGTTTAATTGGATGAAAAGAGCCTTTTAGGTTTATTAAAATTTAATTTGACGTGGCTCGTGCATCAACTAACATTTATGCAAAATTCTAGATGACAGTAGAATGGAAAGAAAAGATAAAAGGGGGCAACCCTTGATGCATCCTTAGAGGGATTTGTTAATGGTAAATGATAGAATGACCACCAGTTGGAATTTGAGTTAACTATACGAGTAGGCCTAGATAGAACTCCACATTCTAACACAGTGTGACATAACACTTCTTGAGAAAGTGCTTAAACCTGGAGATCATTTTTGCCAGATTATGTATTTTTTTCCTTTTTGATTTAGATTTATCATGAGCATATCCTGGGTATAGATCGTAGTACATTAAGTACTTTTCTGTTTTTAAGGTTTCTGATAGAATGGAAATTATCTGCCTCACCCTGCGATTGGGTAGTAATTAGATAGTGATTTTTTTCCAGAAGTGCAATAAGATAAAATTGCACTTGAGTTTTATTCACTTTGTCAAATTTTTAGGACCACTTCTTTCTTTGAGGATTGAAAGTGATGCTTGAATTCTGTCCATAATTTATGCCCCCACGAAGGATATATTCAAGTTTCTTATAAAAAATGCAAAATTTTCTGTACAAGTTCCTTTCTTACCCATCCTAATTTTGTGATTTCTCCTTTTTACTTCAAATCCGCTATGTCATCTTAATTTCTCCATTTGGTCATTAAAGATAGTTTATCATATCAATTCTCTCCATTTGTAGGGGAGCGACTGTCTTCTTCCTGTCAAGCAAGTACAAGAGGGATGATAGATATGAGCAATCTAGAATTCAGCTCCAACAGCCAGTCTGAGAAAGATGTCTCTATTGACAGGTAAGTAATTTGCATGCGGACTTGAATTTGTGTATACACCTTTACCTACATCTTATCAGTTTAAATACCTTGTCACGGAATGTGAAATACAGGCAACCTAACATACTGATATTTTATCAATTTCATAATTTTCATATGTTGCATCTATCTGGTTACTATTTTATTATTGACTAAAATGCATCATATATGATAAAATTAATCCATTCTTGATTCTAGAGTATACATAATGATATGATTTCTGAATCCATTAGTATTATATACTTAATCCTCAACGTATATAGGCTAAGAAATACATAGTCCACTAAAAACTGATCCAATCTAAGTGTCGTATATGGTATCATTAGTAAACATGCCCAATCACTTTACTAATGAGCACTGTTCTTTGTGGTCTATCCCCCGCTATCATGCTTTTGTCGATAGGAACCTTTTTGCCTCATAAAGCAAAAAACACATGACACCAATTGGAGAGATTCAGAGAGTGACGTGAATTTGGCATTGGTTCTTGTTTGCGCGCTTTGGTTGGCAATGGATGCAATGATTTTTTGTTTTGAAGAGATTGTATGTTGAGAATGTTTTCGACCATTCCAAGGCTCTCATGAGTTTTGATCTCTTGTAACCCCATGTTTATGCATGTTAATTTTCTTGCCAAGCCATAGTCTTTATAATACTTAAACTCGTGATTATATAAAGTTTTTGAGTGAACAATATCTTATATCAAATTGTGAAACAGAATTCACAGCTATAGGCTTAAGTCTTCTGCGAGTTAGTAAATGTGAAGTCTAATTTCGGTGCTAATTTTCATATGCTTCTGAAGTTGTTTTGCAATGGCAATGCCGCTACTTATTTGTTCATCAATATATTTTTAGATGATGCAACCCAAAAGATATTGAAGTTTGATTTACTTTGAAGCGAATGAACATATTGTCCCCCTTTTTGTTTTGTTTTAATTTTTATTTATTAGGTTGTTAGAGTGAACTGATAATGATCCATTTTCTATATTTAGTTTTTATCCATTAGGTTGTTAGTGTAATTAGTTTCTGTTTATTTTATTTCTAAAGTTTAGTTTGCTTCAGAAAACACTTTATGCTTGTTAGTAATATATCCTACAGTTCTTTGATATTCATTGTAACCTCGTTAGGGGCACTTATGTATTTTCTCTGTTTTGAGCTCTTTAGGGTTTTACCCTATATAAGGACCCCTAGACCTCCGGAATAACACAAGCTATTTTGTTCTTTCTTTATTCTTCACTTGGTATTAGAGCATCGGTCCTAGACTGGTGTTCTGACCTAATTCCCACCGCCACCTCCAGCCCCAAGCGCACAAGGCACAACCAGCGGCACCGTTCGACGCTTTAGGCGCCCCTCGCACCTCCGCCAACGCCCTTAGACGCCCCCGCACCTTCAGCCAGCCCTGCTTAGCGCCCCAAACACCTCCATGCCCCCTTACGCGCCTTACGTCCAGCATCTGCGCCTCTGCCTTGCACCGCTCGGGGCTGCCTGCTTACCTGCCCAGCGTTGCTCTGAGCACCTTGTGGCTCCCGCACAACCTCCTGGGCGTGACTCCTTCCACCTCGGGCTTCGACACCTGCTGCCCAACCCTCCTAGTAGTGCTGCACATCTGCCTGGGTGCAATCCCTTCCACCTAGCGCTTCGACACCTGTGGAACAACCCTCTTAGGGTGCCGCCTAGCCCTCCTTGGGCACTTCCAGTACACTGCCCTACCTCCTAGGGCTCCGCCAACTGCGGAACAACCCTCCAGTTGTTCCAACGACATGGCCCAAAACCTTCTTACAATCCCATATCTCTATTGTTGTCACATACTGCCTAGTGGTTCGATGTACTGCTAGGTCTCCAAAAATGCTTGAGTAAGACTACACAAACTATCTAGGTCACTTTTTTCTTGACCTGTGCGACCACCATGGCATCTGCAGAGCCCAAGCTCCTGTACCCGACCTCTTCTATGATGGTACAAGGGCACTTCTATCAAACTGAAGGGCTTCGAGAACTATGTATTATGGTCTCGATCATTCAAGGTATTTATTGGTGGCCAATGGAAGAACTATGTTCTTACAAAGGATCCGTCCAAGGAGACGGACAAGGACTACGATGTCTGGTATGTGGACAATTACCAGGTGGTTACATCGATGACGAACAACATCAATCCGAATATAGCGTCCAATCTTCTATATAAAGAGATAACAAATTCAACATGGGAGAGTCATGTGAATATATACTCTCAAAAGACAATGAAATCCAGGCTTGCAGATATCTACACACGGATTTGATCTGCAAATCAAGAAGATACATCATTGGTTGAGTACTACCAACTCCTCACAGGCCTGTTTGAGGAGCTTCTTATCTTTCATCCTGCTTGCTGTGACAAACAGATAGGAGAACGCGCAGAGTAGCAGGTGTATCGCTTCTTATCATGTTTAGATTCGCTATACAAGCCGGTGAAGGATCAATTTTTGACTGCTGCAGCTCTTCCCACACTGGAGACCATATTTGGCCGCTTACAAGAACTTAAATCTTCTTCACCCCCTCTGTCTGCTGAGACTACGACACATTTTGCTAGAGGACGTCCCAACTACCAAGGGGGACGTAGACGTGATCTTGGCCGTGGCTGTGGCCGTGAATTTGGACGAGGACGTGGCTCACGATGCGGATGCGAACGTGATCCTACTATTGCCCGCTATCTAGCATGCACACATCGTGGATGCTGGAATCATCCGTTAGAACATTGCTGGATAAAGTTTGGCATACCTCCTAATGCCAACAGTGCCAATGAGACCGCTTCTTATGAAGTCACCTATGATACTGCGGACATCTCTAATGATCAGCATTCTGGTGACAGTCAGACTTCTTTTACTGTGTCTGAGTATGCTCGTCTCCGACAACTGCTGTAGAACTCCGCCAGTGACACTACTACTTCTACTCCTACTGCTAGTCTGGCCATTACATAAGGTACAATTGCCGGCTCTTCCTCTACATCAAATCCTGCATGGATCATTGACTCGGGTGTCTCAACTCATCTAAAGGGAGAAGGTAGTCTTCTCACCTCTTCAAGACCGTCTTCCTTTTTAAAGACTGTTCGTGTTGCCAATGGAGCTCATTCACCTATTACTGCTATGGGTACTATGGTGTTTTCCTCCACGCTCCAGCTTAATAGAGTTCACTGCGCTCCTAATTTTCCTCTTAGTCTATTATCTGTTCATAAGCTGTGCATTGAGCTTAATTGTCGAGTTATATTTAATGAATTTTGCTATTATTTTCAAGACATCCGGATGAGACAGATTTTTGGTAGGGGACATGAGAAGAATGATCTTTATTATCTTGACATTCCTTGATTCCCCTCTGACTCTGGTTTTGCTGGCACTTCGTATGTCTCCGTTGATCCTCTTCTCTAGTCTTTATTATCTAGTCAACAGGATGCCGTCCTCTGTGTTAGGTAAAAAAGTTTCTTTTTCGATTGCGTGTAAGGACCTTTTCTTTATAACACTTCGTGTCTTTGGTTCAGTGGCTTTTGTTCACCATCTAACCTGTGGTCCGGACAAGATCTCTCCTAAAGATGTCACGTGTATCTTTGTGGGATACTCCCTGTTCCAAAAAGGGTACCGATGCTTTGATCCAATCAGATGGAAGTACTACGTAGTGTTAAGTCACTTTCTTTGAGTGACAAGATGACATCATCTAAGTGTTGTAAGGAGGCTTACATACTCCCTCCTACGCCATCACCCACCTCCTATTGTGGTTCCTCCTATGCCATCTCCACCTCTGCCACCACCACCACCACCTCTACCTCTTACCGTGGTTCCTCCATGGCCGTACTTTTACACTCACATGTAGCTAACTATACCCCTGGCTCATGTGCCTTCCCCGTCATCTACCACGTCCCAGGTAAATTCTGAGCACTTGATTTCTACTGATGGCACTTGTGAATTGTCTGTTCCTTATGACACTTTACAAGGTTGAGCAGCTTACGCCTCATGTTACAGATCATTCGAAGGATCTGAATTGATCCATTGCTATTCATAAGCAGATGTGTACTTGTGCTATGTATCCTCTCGTTGTCTATGTTTCTTTAGGACGTTTGTCTATACATTTCATGAGGTTTGTCGCAGGGCTCTCAGCTGTAAAGATCCCACAAACATATCAAGATGCTATGTAAGACAGTCGGTAGCATCTTGATATCGAGAAGAAAATGGCATCACTCTAATCCCATGGCACATGGAGCTTGGTTAAGGTATTCGTGGTTGGTTGCAAATGGGTGTTTACCGTAAAGCACTGTGCATATGGCATTGTTGGTCGTTAGAAGGTTAGGTTTGTGGCTCGTGGGTTCACCCAGACCTATGGGCTGGACTATCAGGACAAGTTCTGTCCAATGGCCCATCATTCTACTCTTCGGATTTTCCTCTCAGCTACCGTGGTATGAGACTGGTCCTTATCTTAGTTGGATGTGAAGAATGCTTTTCTATGTCGTGATCTGAAGGAGGAGGTGTACATGCAGCAATCACCTAGGTTCGTTGTTGAGGGGGAGTGCCAGAAGGTATATAGACTTTAGAAGGTTATCTATGACCTTAAGCAGAGTCCTAGGGCATGATTCTAGAAGCTCTCAAACTTGATAAAGCAGCTTGGTTCACGAGATCGACTGCATATCATTCACTTTTTATTTAGAGTTCTCAGAGATGCGTGGTTATCATTCTAGTCTATGTTGACGATATCATTGTTACTGGAGATGTACATGGCATTAGTGCGGCTAAGGAATTCCTTGGACAACAATTTATAACCAAGGAACTTGGCAAATTACCATACTTCCCAGAGCTTGAGTTTGCCAGGAACCAACATTGTCTTGTGATGACCCAGAGGAAGTATGTTATGATCTCCTCTGAGTGATAGGATGACAGATTGCAGAGTGCCGCCACTCTTATGGATGCTAACATGAAGCTATATGATGTTGTAGAAGTGGACAAGCAAAGATACAAGGAGCTCATTGGGAAGCCTTCTATGTGGCTATCACTAGGCCATAATCTTCTTTGTTGTGAGCAATGTTTACCAGTTTATGGAGTAGCCGAGACATGCCCACATGGCTACAGTTCATATGATCCCGAGGTATCTGAATTCTTCTCTAGGTACACGATTGTCTCTTTAGCAGATGGACTTCCGTTGTCATCACGGACCGTGGTTGCCATATCTAGTACTAAGTCAGAGTACAGAGTCATGTCGCAAGGGAGTACTGAGATGATATGAGTCAGATCTGTTACGACAGACTTATCTATTGACACGTATCTTCCCATGCGGTTGCAATGTAATAACCATGATGCCTTTTTTATTGCTAGCAATCATGCCTTCCATAAAAGGACCAAGCACATTGAGGTAGATTGTTATCATACTCGCAACATGATTCAGAAGGGATTTATTTCAGCGTCTCACATCAGCTCAAGGTAACATACATCAGAAGTAGTCACCAAGGTTCTAGCAAGAGGGCAATTCTAGAGATGTTGCTCCAAGCTGAGCATGATTGACATCTATGCTTGTTCTTGAGGGGGAGTGTTGAGAGATATATTTCTCTCTCCTTATCTTTTATATAATTTCTATTTTTTTCTCTATCATGTAATTTGCCCGCTAGAGTTTCTTCTCTCTGTACAAAAGAACCCTATGACCCCATTGATTTATGAGTTTATAACTCTGTTTCCACAGGGTCATTTCAGTCTACGGTGATAACAATAAAGGTGGGTTAAACCAATAATGGGGTGAGTTAGGGTTGCTTGTTGTCCCTTAATTGTTTGTGGTGATGGTAGATATGTTGGCTTCGACAATCACATTGCTACAATAGGGGTATGTTTGACGGGTTTGTGGAGAGATTGCTTGGATCCTACCATGTTTTGTTGCTTCAGTATGCAGAAGACACAATATGCTTCGTGCAATGATTCGAACTGCATAATCAATGGGACAAGACCCATTCTCTTGGGTTGAAGTCAATATATAGAAGTCCTCTTTTGTGGCATTTGGCTTGAAGGATCATTATGTCAAGGCTTGCAGAAGGTGGAAAGATTGGAGGCAAGTCTTGTGGGATGGAAAGCAAAGATTCTGCCTACAGGGACATCTTATTCTTTTGAGCTTGATGCAGATATCAATCTCTCTGTTCTACATGTTTGTGTTTAAACTGCGAACGAAGGTGGAAAATCAGTTTGATAGGATCAAGATGATATTCCTATGGAACATGGCAAAGGAAATAGGGCATGACATTTGCCTGGTGAAGTGGATGGATGTGTACACACCCAAGGAGAAGGGCAGACTGGGCAGAGGCTGGTCCAATTCAATGAAGTGTTGTTGGCAAAGTAGGGTATGAAGACTTTGGTGGCGGGGGTGAGTTTTGCAATACTTTGTTAGAGACCTGCTATAGGTTCCTTGAGCTGTGGACCATAACCATGTGGCAGGGGAGCTTCGATTTTTTGGAGGAGGTTGATGGACATTGTTGACTATGACACAACAAATAGAGAGTAGGCTGGGGGATGGTGAGGACTTCCTATTTTCGTTAGAAGTTGGACGATTGATTGGGAAGGGACGTTGGTTGGGATTTTTCCAAGGTTGTGTATGGTTGTCAAAGACATGCAAATGGTAGTGGCAAGATATTGGGACATGGTGTGCCTGGCTGAATTCGCTGTACCATTCTCAGACGAGTGGAGCAACGAATTTGCATTGGTCACATTATTGGACGGGTCCGTATAGATGGACGAGTTTGTTGTTTCCCTGGCTTACGAGGAGTTAAGAGCATTCCCAGGGTTACACAAGCTAGACTTCATCCTGGATTGTCAACTGATTTGGAAGGCCAAAGCATCATTGGAAGTTGTTTGGCTGGTGAGGAGGATGTCGGTTGATTATCGTGTTATTGAGGAGCACGTGAGGCGTGAGCTTGGATAAAGGGTGCTTGTTTTGTGGGCTAGGGTGGAGGATGACAATTATCTCTTCTTCACGTGTCCGCACGTGGTGAAGGTTCAGGATGCAGTGGAGATCCGGAGGATTGTTGTGAATGGAGTGTAGATCTTTTTGACAGAGTTTACATGGTGGAACAAATGTATAGAATGTGTCTAGTTAGAGTTTGGTCGCCTGCGGTTATGTGGAGTGTTTGGAGCGAGGGGAACTCGATGATCTTTAAAGGGAGAGGTATTATGGTGAAAATGCAGCGAATGGCACAGAGCTGCTACATGTGTCGCGGGTGCATTTTCAGGCATGATAAATTGTGAGGGTTTGTATTTGTGCTTATTTTTAATTTTGAATATATTTTGGATGGAATCCCATGTTAGATGACCATCCTCTGGCTTTATAAAAATTTGAGTAAAGAGGTATCCATTCGTCTCTATTACTTGAAGAGAAACATTAAGAAAGAGATGATAATAAATGGGTAAGCTGGATGTTCAGCTGGCTGAAGTTACGCAAGGGGTGGATCTTATGCTCTTTGGAGTAGTTTCTCATTTTATGTGTATTACATGTGCACGTATGCACACGTATAGAAAATATGCACAAATAAGAACATGAATTTGAGAAAATAGGTTAGAAAATAAAAACATCTATGGTAAAAAATTAAGACCTCTCTATGTAATGCTCCTCAAGCCAGCTTTCCTCGAAGAACCATCCAGCTGTTTTATAATGCAGTATTTGCAGTTCTAATTGGGTGTATTCACAGTTCATTTGTGATATTTCTCTGTTTCCGTTTAATGCAGAAAATATCCTCAGATGAGATGTAGTGTTGGAAGCTTTCCTCACGTCTCTAGATTCCCAGTGAGAGTGTCAGAGCTACCACGATTTCAAAATTGTAACTTGGTTACGAACTTTTCTTATGGATGGTTAACTTCTCCGTTATCTATCCATAAGCCAGCACATGTGACATATTCATCGTCTTCTGAAGCCGTAATGACTTCTGATGCCCAGAAGGCATCCAGCAAGTACGTTGTGGGAAATGAAAATATTGGTGTGCTGTTACTTAACCTTGGAGGCCCTGAAACGCTTGCTGATGTGCAGCCCTTTCTATTTAATCTTTTTGCTGATCCGGTAATTATTCCATTGCTATAATGTTTTTTATATTAATTTTGATTCCAATTATGCAGTGGAACTAGTAGGAAAAAGGAGAAACAAAATTGAATCAAAGTGATTGCTGTCTGCATCTTCTTTTTACCAAAAAAAGTGTTCCTCTTTGTTATGTGGAACACTATTTCTTTGTTAAATAGAAATGGCAACCCTTATCAACTAATTGTCCACTATAAATTTTAGATACCTTGCAAATGTTAGTTATTGACATTATCTTTGGTCCGCGTAATTGTAGACTGCATGCTGAGATTATTAGAAGTTAGAAAGAACAAATCCAGGTTTTATATTTTTGAGTTCAATGTACAACTTGTATGTATTTTACTATCACACAATGAATAATTGCAAACAAATGTTACGTGTAGTTGCACATAAAAATATCCAAACCTTGTTCAATTTTAAGCCGGTAGATTCGTGCATATTTTTAGTATAATGAAATTTGCTGCAAAGAAAGTGTCTGTTCTCACAAGAGGCAATATTTTGCCATGAAATTTAAGGGAAAAACCGGGAATTGACATGCTTCTAAATCTCTTTGTATTTTGCTACCATGTTATCTTGATACTACTTTATATAAGTTGTTCTTTAAGAAATGATATTTTCAAATATACCCCCTTGCAATTTTCGAAATATTTCAAATATCCTTGTAAAATTTGTATCCATGTACATCTTCCATGATAATGCTCTTTTTACACCATATTTCTCTGTTGACAATCATGGAGCGATGAAAACCCAACCCTTCTTATCTAGGATAATATTAGGAAGAATTACAGGGGTATCAAAAATAATAAGAATAAAATAAAAAGGCTATAGGAACTATAGCAAATAACACTCCATTCAAGTTGGAGCATACATAGATAATATTCATGGCGGCTACGGAAGAGACCACTCTAGCTCAAGGCCTTAAATGTCGGATTTCGGTTTCGTTTCGGTTACTGACCGAAATGAAATTTCGGCCGAATTTCGGTCGAAATTCGACCGAAATTTCGGTTACTTCGGTCGTTTTTTCAACTAAGGCCCCCAAATTTCGGACGATATAGGGCATTTCGGCTGTACCCACTTAATGGTCTGGTGGTAGTGCAATGTGTCTACCTCACAAAAGACCAGGGTTCAAATCCCACTCTTGCATGGGTTGCGTTAGGTAGTCGACGGCCAGCGCAAAAAATAGTCGAATCTTTCAACATGGATTTGAGCAAGAATCAATGTAGCCGACCCTACTTATAGTGGGAAAAGGCTTAGTACATTTTTTTATAGGGCATTTCAACTGGATTTCGATTACCCACCGAAATCGAAATTCGACCGAAATTCGGTCGAATTTCAGCGAAATTTGAGGCCATGCTCTAGCGTAGACGGCGATCACAGGAAGCTGGGCATCGTTGTTTCTGACGGATCTTTTGGACCATCGCTTGGAGGAGTACCTGGTGTTGCAGGAGGCGCTACCCCAGACAAGCATCCTATCCACGAGCAGAGACCTTTTCCAGTGTCAGGATAGGAATTTCACGGTGAAGATAGCATATGGGGTGTTCAACAGGTGAGAGCAGGAGCTGGAACGAGAGATGAAGGATGGCATCAAAATTATATGTGCGACAAAAATTCCAAGCAGAGTCGAGGTATTTCTGTGGTGTCTTAGACAAGGCCCTAAATATCGGTTTTGGTCACCTTTTCGGTGACCGAACGAAACCGAATTTTGATAGTATTTTGGTCGAAATTCGACGAAATTCGATCATTTCGGTCATTTTTTGTACTAGGTCCCCCATATTTCGGTCATTCTGGCCATTTTGGTCGAATTTCGATTTCGACAGGATTTCGATATTCGACAGAAATTCGATTGAATTTCGCTGAAATTTGAGGCCATGGTCTTGGAAGGGGTCGCTTGCTGGACAAAGTGCGCAGAGGTAGATTGCTGGGCCATGCAGATACACATTGTGAAAGATGCGAGGAGATGAAGGAAGATTCTGATAACCTCTTCTTGAGATGCCCGGGCTCGGCCCAAGTGTGGAGTATGGGTTTACCGTGGCTCGATACAGTTAGTCTGCTCGAGTTCTGGGCATCTATTAGGCGGTTGGACAGAAATGCCATGGTCGTTTATTCGAAGCCATTCACAACACTGTGGGCTATTTGGATGGGGCGTAATGAAAAGATCTTCGACAATCAGATGTTTTATGAAGAGAATGTAGTCGCTCATTGTAACGCGCTCTACAATTTATGGGCACCGTGTTATTGTAAATCTTTATAAATTAATATAATATAGGGGGTGTCCCCCACGATGGGGGTTCACCCGACTTTCAATCAAAAAAAAGTTGGAGCATACATCATACTTATCCAGCTTGTCTAAAAGAAAAGTATGGCGTACTTGGGACGCTCGTTAGTAAGTGTATTTGCTAGTTAAGCTCAGATAATATGCAGGGAGTAACAATTTTTACCTCCATGACCACTTGATTAGTGTGACAATCAACTTCAATGTGTTTCATCCTTTATCTAAATGCTGAATTTGATGCGATATTTGTATCAGATTGGTTGTTACAATATATAAGAACAAGAATAGCATTGGGATTGGTAAGAACAATAATGAAAGAGACAATCTATATGCAACCTCATAAGTAATAAAAATCATAGACTGGTATTCCACTTCAGCACTTGATGTAGCACCAGTGCGTTGTTTTCTGCTGTACCGAATAACCAAATTACCTCCAAAAAGTAAGGCTGCTTATCGAACTGAACATGTTCGTATTCGATTAGAGTTCGTTCGATAACGGTTCGAAAAATGTTCGTTTGTTTCTAAACGAACTGCACATGAACTTCAAATTTTAGTTCGATAGTTTAATGAACTGAACATGAACATAACATATGTTCGTTCGATAAAAGTTCGAGTTCGATTTGCATATGCATATGTGTGTGCATTTCTTTATGTAACTTTGTATTTATACACAAGATATATGAGGAGTTAAAGAAATTATGGTATTTATTAGGCTTTGTATCATTTTAATTTGAATAATTTCTTATTTTTACTACTTATCAAACCTAATTATCGAACTCCAGTTCGAACTTATTCATATAAACAAGTTTGTGTTAAGTTAAATTGTTAATGAACTATTATCGAACCGACCTCGAACGTTCGATTTTTAAACGAACTCGAACTCAAACATATCATATCGAACATTTATTGAATCGAACTCGAACTTTCAAACTTTCTTATACGAACCGAACTCAAACACAGGTTCATTCATTATAGTTCGGTTCGATTAGCAACCCTACCTAAAAGGTAAAAACAAAACCAATAGTAAATTGCCTTCAGTAGATCTAGCATAGACAATGTTTGAATAAGACGATATGTCAAGATACTCATTCTTCCTAAAATATAGTTCTTTCCCTAGGGAACCATTTGGACCATTGAGAATTTGATTATCATATCATTTCAATGAATGTGGCAAAGCTTCTCCGTGAATCGACTGGTAGTCTAGTATGACTAGTTGCAACCTTATATCAAGCTTTGTTACATCTAGGTAAAGTTCACGACAATGCTTCTATATCATTTGGTATCATCAAAGAAAGGATTGTAAGGACTGGACTTCGCACAAACATCAACAGTAACGATAATGGCTTAGTTTCCTACATGCTTGCATCCTCAAGATCAGTTAGACATATTTCCATTGAGAAATAACCATGCCTTTTGAGTATCTCGCAACGTCAATGTCCACAAAATAGCGAAGTTCTCCAAGATTATTTTTAACAAAGATAGTTTGCAGGAAATTCTTGATTTTTTGAATTGCTTTACTATCATCACCTATCTAAATCACATTATCAACATAAATAGCTAGTCTTATACTTTCATTCTTCTTCTTGATGAAGATAGATTAGGTAATATGAGAGCGAGAAAAGAAATAATCGTAACCTTGCTACTAAGCTTGTCAAATTAAGTTATGGGACGTTGCTTAAACCTTTAAATAAATTTCTTTAGTTTGCATACATACTTTTACGTCAACGTCATACTTGGAGGTTGCGATATAAAGACCTCTTTAAGTTCATCAATTCTCGTTTGCTGGACAGACTTGAGAGATTTATATGAGAAGTCTCAAAGTAGTCCACTCCATGAACCATTTAAGATTTTGGCCATAAGCATGCCTTCAGGCGATATGCTGGTCCGTAAGGATGATTCTTAAGGTGGCATCGACGAGCCATTATGACAATATTGGTAATACACATGAGAAGATTCCAAGTCCTTTGAGATTAGGAATGTGAAAGGAAGAGAGAATGATAGATTGATAATGAACTCCAACCATATATAAATAACTGGAGGCTAGGCTTAGGAAGAGTACAAGAGAATATAAAAATAGAAAACTATCTTGATGGTTATAACTTTAGTGTACCGTGTCACTCCTCATCTGAAGCATAGATATCTAACATGCTTAGCTTGTGATGACATCACTTAAAAGAGGCTTTGATGAGTGCCTTGGTAAACATTTTTGTAGCTTAGCCTATAGATGGAACCCTGAAAGTCTGTAGAAGTTCTCGTGGGATGAGATCGCATGTGAAAGGGCAATCAACCTCTACGTGTTTCTCCCCAATCCCCCAACACCACTACCCCTCTCCCTCGATGCCTCCACCCCTCCCCCCTCTCCCCTGATGCTACCGCCCCCTTCCCATCCCCCGACGCTGCCTACCGCCTCCCATCTCACAGCTCCGCCCTCCCTCACCTTTCTACTCCGCCACATTCTACTTTTGACCTTCCAATTCCTTCCCACGATGCTGCTAGCCCTCAACTCTGCTGTCCCTGCTGTAGCCCATGACGCCTTCGACCGCCAACTCTGCCTCCAAGACTTCCGATCCAATCACTGCTACAACATCTTAGCTGTCCACCGTTGCTGCCGAGTAGGCCTGTAGACGCGCTATCCTCCCTACCACTGGTATCAGGTATAACCTCGATGACTCGATGATGTAGCATGAAGAGAATTCTTCTCACCTCAGAAGAGGGGCCAAAGATCGGGGGCTAGGGTTTCGTCTCGCAAAGAAGAGGGGCCAAATATGCTACAGACGTGGGATGTTTGGCCATCGGGTGGGTACTTACACGATGCCTCCCTGTTGCTTTGGTTGCGTTGCTGAGAACCATCACCTTACGACATGTCTAAGGTCTCAGAAGCAGATCGAACTAAAGCATCTAGCAGAATGGACCATCAATTCCCTTTCCAGTTGCGCAACATCCAGTTCCTATGCGGTGGTTGCCAAAGGAGTTTCTGAGGGGCTTGATAGCTAGAAGTTCGAACTTCGAAGGGAGTACACCAGGATCGAACTTGAAGAGAGATCTTTATTTATTAGAATGGTCGCTGAAGCACTGTATATGGGAAGTATTATCATGATTCTACGATGGAAACTAGGTCTTTATTTTGCTGGAGACGTGGTTCTCTTGGGTGCGAAGGTGTGTTGCATCATGGGACTGACTGATGCCCAGGATGATATTCTTCTCTCTACGACAACTCATTGATGGAGAGGCCTCCTCGGCCGCAAAGTGTATCGTCCGTATTTTTGACATTCCATTCCTCTCGAGATCACTGGAGGTACTCAGTCCAACCTTGCGTGAGCTTGGCATCATCACTTTAATCTTGTCGAGCGGCCTTCTTCCGGGTATCGACCCTTCACTTACAGTCGTCTCTCTGGAAAGGGTGTTGTTTCTTCCATCAGATTTCTATGCTACCTTGTTGTCAGGAAATCACGCTCCAAGCTCCTCATTGAGGTGGTTCAACCGCCATCACCTCCATTTTTGCATGTACTTGGTAATTCCTTGTGAAACCTTTGGAGAAGACGGCGGAGCGGGAGAAGGTGGCTGTTCCAACGACGATGAATCTTCATACGGTAATTACGACACAAATCTCGGGAGGAGTGAATCTCTTATGATTCATTTTTCAAGACTCTCCAAGAAAGGAAGGTAAGGATATCGTGTCGTACATCACTTGCGATGGTGACACAATCGTTGGGGAGGCATTGCTCCAGGACTTTAGGTCGTGTTGGGGCATCATTGTGAATGAGATTTGCTCCAGTTTTGTTTCACCCACCCATTCAAGGAAGGACACCCGACTTGAAGAACCTATGGTACCCCTATCTGATAAGATTGTAGTTATTACTTATTAGAACTCTTGATTGAGTGCTCTCAGGGCTTGATAAGGTGGCTGCACCGCATGATTCTTTGATTGGACTCGAGGAGTCCGAATCCGACCACACCTCCATTGAACAAGCATTGGATCGGGGTAAGTTGAACCACCTTCTCAGTTTACCTCCTCCACCCTCTGTTAGGATGTTTGAGGAAATACAAGCAGGATCTCTCCTTCATGTTAGTGTGTCTCCAGGTCCGGGTGTTGCTGGTCACTTGTTGCCATTGGAAGCAGCCCTTGCACATGCTCCTAAGGTCTCACAACTGCGCGAGGGGGATCTATTGCACCACCTTTGCTCCTTTTGGAGGGTTCCCACTCTCTTCGGATGAGTCAACCTTGGTTTAAGGTCCTGGACATGGCAGTGGATGCCCTTTCTGCGAACACTGAATCATCTTCACTACAAAACAAGCTGTCAACGGAGCTGGTGGACAGGGCACAGAACACGTCTTCTGTGGGAAGTCAATCCCTCGAGGACAAGGTACCTCTTGCGTCTAGCGGTTTGGACAAGATGATATATGTCATGGATGCAACCTCCAATGAGCAAGATAGTAGGGTAGTGGTTCCGACTGATTCATGAGATACAGATGAGAGCTTGATCATTGGAACGCTCCAGGTAAAAGACAAAAGCGGTATAAGAATAGAAGTAGGTGCCTACGAGTGCAAAAAAATCGAGAGAAGATGGGGACAACCATCAAACTGCGCAAGAGGAAGTCTTGAGTGAGAAAGATCTTTTTGATTAAAGATAACATAGTTGATGGGGCTAGTTCTAGCCTCTGGGAAGAAAAGAAATCTCTCGACTGAGAAGGCACCGTCTGGTGTGTCAGGGTGTGGGCGAGTCCTTAGTTGATGTAGGTGGGATGAGCTGTGTGATGTGATCTGGGGTTGTCAATTTGTGATCGAGTTTTTTTTTTGTTTGGTGCTTGATCATTGTGTTTGTTGGTACTGTCTTGGTAGTAGGGAGAACTTGGGTTGAGAATTTTGATGGGATTTTTGGGTTACGTGGTTGTAGAAGGGGTCCATCTTCATTCTTGACTCTTGTCGAATCTTGTCTATCTCAGCCTTTTTAATAACACTTCTAGGGTGTTCACCTTCACGTATTTCCCCCTTTTTGAATAAAAAACATCTGTGTTTAGTTCTTTTAACGAAACATAAGGTTGTTTTCTACATGCATGGCAACAATGTTGCTGCACTTCTTAGCTTCGTCATTCTGTATGATGGAAGATGAAGATCGATAAACACAATCTAAATCTACTGCATCACTGATGTTGCCTTTGCCATCTCTTTATATTTTCCAATTTTCTGTACATCTACTAGATATGTCCTAATGACGATACACAAGCGCTTATAGGCCCCAATGAGAGACCTTTTTTGACTAGGGAAGTGATAGAACACTCGTGGAGCATGCCTTGTCGATTGGAAAACAATTTATTTGCCTAAGAGGCATGCATCTTGGGGATTGAGAGAATCGAGGAGATGAATAATGGATTGATGACAAAATGGGTGGTGCGAATTTGGGTTAAGGGGGAGGATCTTCTTTGCAAGCTTATAATGTGTATCTACAAGATAGATTCAAGCTTGGAGGTTGATGCTAGGGAGATGCATCTTCCGTATCTCTTTTAGCATGGTATCTATTCTTTATTACTGGAGATTAAACATTTGGTAAAGCTGCAGTGGGGAGATGACACTTCCTTTTGCTTTTTAAAAGCTAACTAGTTGGTAACATGGTTCTATCGCACAAATTCTCGAGGCTTGCTGCCTTGCATCATGTTTCGACATGTTTATTGCGGATGTTTGGATTGATGGAGGTTGGTACCTGAATTTTACGGCGGACTTGTCCGATCAACATATGTAAGAGTTTATTTCTCTCTTAGGTGAGCTCCATGGTGTTGAGGGTCCCTCATTGGACAAAGATCATTGGGCATGAGTAACCATTACATTCTCACTAAGGAAGGCATATAAACATCTCAAATTTGGGGATGCTTTAGTTATATAAGTTGAGGAAGATGATTTTAAGATGATTTGCCAATCATTAATTCTGCACATGGTGAATGTTTTTCTTTGGCAGGTCAAGGGAATGCGATTGCTGATGAAGGCTTTTAAGGCCAAATGGATGTGTGATATTGACACTTCCTGTTCTAGGTATGGAGAGGTTTTGTAAGATATTCAACATTTTTTAGCCTTCGATGATTCGTGGAGATTTGGAACAAGATGGATTTTATTAGCTAAGATATGCAGATTCACCAGATTTTTGGGTTTCCACATGTGATGCGGTCCCCACATCTTAAATTGGATCCTTACATCCTCTGAGCCTGGTTGTGCTCTTAACAGTTTGGCTTTTTAGAAATGGAGTTCTATTTGGACAAGATCACTTTTATAGGAGAATATAGTGATTATAGTCTAACATGCCAGGGCTTTAATATAAGACGTGATGGGTCCCACCTTGGGATACCACCCTCGTGGCGTCCCATCTCAGAAACTATCGCCTCCCACCACCTCTCGACGAATTCAGCCAATGAGTACTCTACAAAAGGTAGCCAAACGTCTTGTGGTGCATGAATCATTCGAAGTACCTTCATTACTTTCTTCAACCACTGCTCTGCTTCGTCTGGGGTCCCCGTGCCTTCGAATACGGGTATATAAGCTCTCTGGTACGATGTGAAGACTGACCGACGTCTCTGTAAGGCAGAGTGGGCGTGCATTGTCTCATCTACAACATGCAGAGGATCTTGCTCCCTCTCATTGTCTTCATCATCTGCTCCGTGCACTGGCATCCCCTCAAATGTGACATTGGCCTTGGGCTGCTGAACCTCCACCGACTGAGGCTGTTCCTGCGATATTCTATCCTGAGAGGGATGGTAGGAGAAGTCAGACATCTCCTCAAATCTCATCTCTATATCCCCATGCTTGTCGGCTATCTTCGTCTGTTGGGCTAAGATCTGATCCTGCCGGTCTCTCATCTCCAGCTGCTGATTCCTTATAATAGTCTGATGTTGCTGAAGATCTGTAAGTGTAGCCAAGATACGCTCCAAGTGGTCTGCCATCTCCTGACCGGCACTAGACGTCATGGTTCTGCACAAGAACCAACATCATTAGTCATAATGGTGGATGTTCGCACGTACAATTCACTGTGCCTTTCTCTTCTTGAGATTACTATATAGATATTAGATGCAAAAAGTGGATTGCTGGTGACACATGTAGTTATAAATATGAATGCCATTCATTCCATCTCAGACTCGTGACAAGTCAGAGGACCGTCATTATTAGAGAACTTAATGTGATCAGAATTACATTACTACGAATGTGTGTAGCAGGGTACCTCTGCTCTGATACCATAACTGTGACGTCCTAGGATCCAGGTTACCATTTACACAACATTCGCATCATATAATTCACAGTAGATTGCATCGATTTACGAAAATGCGGGGAAAATTTTCATTTCATTTTTATTCTTGATGAAATGCCTAATTCATCACAATTAACACCCCGAATGTCTGATTTTCCTTGCTCCTCAATGTAATAAGATTGCCCTAATATAAGTACATAAGCTAGCGGTGGTCTTCCTGTTTGCAAGACAACATGTATATGCTACACTACAATGTGCCACAGTGTCTAACAATCAAGGTCGCAAAAGTTGATAGTTGTAATATAGTCGAAAGGATTGCCGACTAAGGATTAATTAACTGTTAGTCATCTAATCAAAATTAATCGATTTTATATTTTTAATTTTGTAAACAATCTCAGTTGTAGACCATGGTGGTCAAATCCTAACGTGTTAATCTTTAGCTCTTTCTTGTTGCATTTTCTATCTAAATCGTTCCATCATATTTAGTCATGTTAAAAAGGCATTGCATTATAATATAGATAATCCAATGTAGATAGATTTAAAGAGAAGTAAGTCCAATAACTCTTCAAATTACTTTTAGTTTACTTATAATAAGTTAGAAATAAATAACTGTTAAAAAGTAGCCATGCCTACAACAACAAGAACAAAGCTTTTTCCCACATTAAGTAGGGTCGGCTACATGGATTCTTTACCTCCATTCAGATCTTTCCTGGGTCATTTTCAGGCTTAGATCCAAAAAACTAAGATCCCTTCGGATAGTCTCATTCCAATACTTGGGCCTTCCTCGGCCTCTCTTAGCCGGCTCAACACCCCAAAATTGGCATCTCCTAGCTGGTGCATCAACCAACCTCCTTTGCAAATGGCCATACCACCTTAAGCGGTTTTCTCGCATCTTATCCTTGATTGTAGATACACCAACTTTCTTTGTGATTTTATCATTCCGATTGTGATCTTTACGTGTATGTCCATCCACCCACCTTAGCATTTTCATTTCTACCACTGCCATTCTCTTCTGCACATGTCTATGGTTCACAAGCCAACATTCAGATCCATAGAGCATAGCAGGCCTCATGGTTGCTTTCTAAAACTTTCCTTTGATTTTCAAAGGAATTTCCTTATCACATAGAAAAGTAGATGCTCCTTTCCCTTTTAGCCAACATGCATTTATTCTATGAGTAACAATCTCCATCAATTTCCTTGTCATGTTGCAAAATACATCCCAAGTATCTAAAAGAATCTTTCTTCTAAATGTTATGATCACCAATCTTCACCCTGATTTCTTCACCATTGCTTCCATCAAAAGTAGACTCCATATATTTAGTCTTAGTCCTACTTATGCGTAAATCTTTACTCTAATGCATGTCTCCTGACATCAAACTTCTCATTTACTCTATCTCTATTCTCATCAATCAACACAATATCATCAACGAATAACATACATCAATGTATCTCATCCTGGATGTAACTAACCAAGTCGTTCATAATCAAAGTAAAAAGGAATGGACTCAAAGCTAAACCTTGATGCAGATCAATGTTGATATCAAAATAGCCAGTCTTCCCAGACTGGATCATTACACAAGATGAAGCCCTACCATACATATCCTTTATGAGGTTAATACGTAAGACAAGTGCTTGTCTCTTCTAAAAAATTCTCCATGATATCTCCTGTGGGACATTATTACAAGTCTTCTCCAAATCAATAAAAATCATATGGAGGTTCTTCATTTTGTCTCTATAAATCTCCATTGTTCTCATCAACAAGTGGATGGCCTTAGGAGTTGAGCGACCTGGCATGAATCTGAATTGGTTTTCTTTTACTTTAGAAACTTGCATCAACCTTCTTTCGATCACGCGTTCTCAAGTTTTCATAATATGACTCATTAAGTTGACACCTCTGTAATTCAAACAATTTTGAATGTTTTCTTTGTTCTTATAAAGAGGCACCACGATGCTTCTTCTTCATTATTCAAGCATTTTCTTACTTTGTCAAATAACATTGAATAAATTTATAAGGCAAGTCAAACCGCGCTCACCTAGAACTTTCCATACTTCTATGGGAATGCCATCATGTCCTACACCTTTCCCAGGTTTCATAATCTTTAAAGCCCCCTCTACTTCATTCCTTTGTATTTGTCTGTAGCTTGCACAATTCAAGTAACTTTCACTTTTAGCTCGATCTCCCAAAGTGATCTCTCTATTTCCGTCCCCAATGAAAAACTTTATGGAAATACTGCTTCCATCAGATGCCCCATTTGTGAGGCACATATTGAGACGACGAGGCATCTTTCTTCCCGTCAATAGAGACTTGGGTAAATTTACAAAGCTTGGAACTTTTCTGTGACTTTATGTTCATGGCTAGAAATAACCAGGGAGGAGGTTTTGAGGCCCATAGCCTTAGTATGGGCAATTTGGCTGGCTCGTAACGGGTCTATCTTGACAATCATGGCTCTTGTAAGTTCTCCTTGTAATCTCTTCTAAATTTTTAATAAATCTGGGGTGGATACCTTAGCATGTTACCCCCTCTTTGGTCTCAAAAAAGATACTGCTTCCATCTAGTCTCTATGTCCTTCTGAGTAATAAGTATTGTTCTTCCTCATCCTTAATGCATCTCACTTGAGAATGGTCTTTGGTCTTTCTTTCTCTTGCTTTGGCCAGTCTGAATATATCCTGGGAACACCTCCCTTTGACTCGCCTATCATCTCTTTGGCTACCCTTCGGATACAAGATGTTACCGCCTCCCACATCTCATTTGCACTTACGTTACAATCCCTAGGTAGGTCTTCCAAACCTTCTCCTTGAAGCTTGATTGCTTCAATTAAAGATTTCACAAGCTAATTCTAGTGATCTTGGAAACCCTCCTTTTCTTTACCAGCCCTTTTATATGCACATCCATGATTAAGAGGCAATGTTGGGTTGTTAAACTCTCTCATGGTATTACTTTGCAATCTTTGCCACACAACCGATCTTCTCTCCTAGCATGCCTACTAATCGAGATAATTAACAGTAGTCATCCTAGTTGACCAAGTAGGCATATTTGGGACTGGTACCCCTTAGATTCGAGTAATTAGGTTGACTAGTCAGCGTAGTCAATTGTGTTTTGCAGACTGACCAATGATGTCCATGCTTTGAGAATTACTATAGTTTAATTTTATGATCCCTTGTTCATCACCACCAATAAGGACTGTGCCATCAACATATACTAACAAGACTACAATACCTCTATCTTACCTTTTGCTGGATAGTGACTATTTTATAGATGATTTAGCAAAGCCTTTGTTCTTTAGCACCTATGCGAACTTTTGGATACATGTTTTGGGACTCTACTTGAGGCATAAAAGGTATTTTTCAGTTAACAAACCTTTTGACACTTCATCTGAAGCTCGAACCTGGGTGGTTGTATATACACGACCTCCTGAAAATCCTTGTAGAGAAAAACATTCTCAAGATCCTTGTAGATTAAACATTCTTCATATTTAGTTGTTGTAAAGACAAATGACTATGGACAACAACGTCAAGAAGTATTTTAAGAGTCGAAAGTTAAGCTAAGATAGAAGGTATAAAAAAATCCACCTTATATATGTGGTGAATCCGTAGCGACATGTCATGGCTTATATCTCAAGATTGTCCCATCTGGATTGTGCTTCACCTTGAACACTTATTTGTAGCCCGCCACATTGCAACCCTCTGTGGATCTACAAGGGTTGAGCTACCTTTAAATATTAAAGTAGCCATTTTCCCTCCATAGCCCCCCCACTGAGCTGGAGGAGTGCTCGATTATGTAACTGTAGTGTCTATACATTAGGAAATCCCCCTGTAAATTGTCATTCTAATAGTGAGATGGACTAAGGACATTGCCTTGGAAAGAGGATGCTTATTAGACATACCGTGCGACTGAAAAAGCACAAGGTCAAGAATTACCTCATATGAAGACTTGGTCAGTGGCTCAAAAGGGGAGTATGTATGGCGTTTGTAATGTAATCTGAACATGTTTAAGTTAATATTGGAAAACATGTAATATATCGAGGTAATGGTACAAAAGTACCATGGTTATAGTCTCAAAAACATCTTCAGTAGGACTAATCGAAGCCTAGCTCCTTATAATATAAAAGAATGAGATCACATCAAAAAAGATCATATTTGCGTTGACATAATTTTGACGGTAGTTGGCATTAAAGCATCGCCTTTTCTAATTTCTAGCATAGCCTAGAAAAAGAACACTTGATTTTGTGAGGGGAAAGCTTATCCCATCCAGTTTCGAGATGTTGTACAAAGCCAATTCATCTAAACACCCTAGGAGACATGTCAATGATGGACAAACGAGATATAAGACCTTGTTTAGAGATATTTTGCTCCACCCTTTTAAGAGTACACGTGTCTTTCTCATCATAATACCTCTTCGGTGTAAAACCCATCCCTATGACTTCCTTTATATAAATAACACTAAGATACCATATACTAATAAGCAATCATCTAGCATTAAATTGTAAAGGATGACCAACATGCTGAGTAGTCGGCCCGTTTAGTCGACTCGGTGGAGTTTCCTAGTTAATTAAACCAATCGGCCATTAGTCGGTCAAAATGACTAATCGGGATGACTAACCGACTTAGTCGGTTGACTACTCATCCAATTTTAACATGTGTAGCATGCGAACACGATCCGAGAAAATTGGTAACTCAATAGGGTTCTGGGGACTTATTGTTAGACGATAAGTCCCCTCATCCCAACCCCAGATATCCTTTCTTCTTGACAAAAGCCCACATCGGAGGGACCACCATCGCCTCCAGTTCGGTAACACCTTGCACTTGATGGTGACGCCATCACCTCCAGATCCTCACGCTCTTGCTTCGCCAACAATGCGTCGCCTCCACCACAGTGTTGCTAGGACCATTAACTCCTCTCCACCGAACTAGGGTTTGCATTTTTTTACAAATCCTATTTTATCTTATTTATTTCTTTGATATCATTTGTTTATTTGATATTATTCGATATAATAAATGATTTATCTTTTATGATATATATCTAGTTTTTTATGATGAATATGATGAATGGTGATAGATTGCAAGCACATTTAAATATGCATTGTTTGTTTATTTGAATATGATTGATAATATCGTTTGAATATGGTTTGAATATGATTTTTTGAGAAGTGAAATGGGTGGCCTCCCAGGGAATGGGAACCCCTCCAACTATATTAAATATAAAGTAAAAGAAAGGTTACAAGTGAGATAATATCATATCACGAGCTCCACAATATACACAATGCCCTGCTATGTTCCACAATGGTTTTCGTGTAACAAGTATGTCCCCCCAAAAATGGTGCTATTTCTCATGCACCAAATTGATCTCAGAATGGCAGAAGGACGCATGCAATCATCGTGTCCTTGTCCACAAACCATTCTGATGCTTCTTCAAAAGTCGACAACCCCCTTTGAATCCAAGGAATGTTGGCAATCTTCCAAGCCTGAATTGAAGAAGAACATGTAAAAAATAAGTGCTCCGCGTCCTCAACCGTCACACCACATATGGAACACACTCCAACCTCGACCCCCAACAATTCTCCACGACGCACCTATGTGAGGAGCCGCTTCTGTGTAAAGAGCCAAAGAAATATCTTTATGCGGTTTGGGATCCCGCTCTTCTAAATTAACTTTGCATCAATCACCATCTCGCTCTCCTTATCTGTTGGTGGAAAAAGTAACCTATTTATTCAATAGAACTCTAGGCTCTCTTAATAGAGAGGACCCATGGGTAAATTACATAAGAGGTTATCAGGAAAATAAAAATAGAATAAACGATACATCGACTACATAATTATCTCTACACTCCCCCTCAAGATGGAGCATAGATATTAATCATGCTCAACTTGGAAGAACATCTCTGGAACGGTCCTCTAAACAATGGCTTGGTGAAGATGACGGTAGTCTACTCCCCTGAACTAACATGTGAAGTATAAATCATGTCCTTCTTGATCATATCTCTAGTGTAGTGACAGTCTACCTCAATATGTTTTGTTTTTTCATGAAAGGCTAGATTATTAGCAATGAACAAAACAACTTGATTGTCACACTGTAGCTGCATGGGTAGAGGTACATCTATATGCAAGTCTTCTAGTACAACTCGAACCCACATCATCTCCGTGCTTGCTTGTGCCATGACCCTATATTCAGATTCGACACTAGATCTAGCCAAAACAGTTTGTTTCTTGCTTTTCCAAGAAATCAGAGAGTTGCCCACAAAAAATGCAAAGTCTGAAGTAGACTTTCGATCCTTAGGGCATTCTGCATAGTCTGCATCCACACATCTCGAAATAGATAAATCAGTGTCCTTTCTAAACAACAATCCTGAGCTTGGAGAAGACTTTAGATACCTTAGTATCACATATATGGCATCCATATGTATCTGTCGTGGCTGTTCCATGAACTGACTCACTCGACTTACTGCAAAGGCAATATCAGGTCGAGTTATAATGATGTAAAGAAGCTTACCCACCATTTCTCTATATCTTCTCCTGTCAACCTCCTCAGTATCGTTGTCATATAATTTCATACTTGGGTCCTGTAGATGTGCTGGAAGAAACTGATATGCGACTGAGCCGTCGGTAAACATTCTCCATTGGAGGAACAACTGCATCGGCCAAAATCTGAGAACGGGCTGCCTCGTACTCAGGATCTAGGGCTGCAAATAGAACGCTCACCATGGTAGCATTCTGAAATATCTTTTGCTGCTCAGGAGTCGCCGTGAGTGGAATGGTACTGTATAACTTCTTAAACATCTCTCTCAGGGATGTGTACAATGAGTGAAGTGGCCTGCCATTCTGCTTCATCGTGAATATATCGTGCTGGAGCTGTAACATCTTGGTCTCATTCCGCACTTGGGAGTACGTAGCGGCCAGAATATCCCACATTGACTTGGCAGTGGGCTGATGGAGGACATCATTGGCAATCTCCATCGACAGTGTGCCTGACAGCCAAACCTTGGAGTAAGAATCATCAGCCTCCCACGAGGCATATATCCCAATCTTCTCTGTTGGCTCTTCTTCGATAAGAATATGCTTCTTACCATTAGACTTCATGAGACTTATAAACTGCATCGCCCAGAGCTCATAGTTTGTGCCGTCCATCTTGACTATAGGCGCAGGACCCTTGAAGGCGCCTATAGAGGACATATCAACTTTGTTCTCTGACATGTTGCCGTAGATGAAGAACTAGGGACTGTAGACTAGAAACTGGTGTCTACAAAAACTTGATTGGATTTGAGTGCATAAGTAGACGTTACGCACTCAAATCCGTGGAGATAGACCGACCGACAAAAGAGTAGGTGTTGGCGCATAAGGGAGGGGAACCTGGCGGTTGAGGTTCCCTACCTAGGGCTTGACTCGGCGGCGGATGGTGACGTAGGGCAGCCTACGGCACCGCTGGGAGGAGGTGCGGCACTGTTGGGGCCCCGCGTGGAGGAGGTGCGGGCCTGACGGCGTGTAGGGAGGGGCCCAGCGGCAGTGGGAGGGGCCCAACGGCTGGGAGGAGGGGCCCAGAGTGGAGAGGAGGAGTGCCCAACGACGGGGAGGAGGTCCCGGCGGCGGCGGAAAAGTGGTGGTGGAGGAGAGAGGTGGCGGCGGCACAAAACCCTAGGGCTGGAGTTAGGGTTAGCTCCTTGGCTCTGATACCATGTTGGAAAAATGAGTAGATCTATTATTCCAAGAAACCCTAGGCTCTCTTATATAGGGAGAGACCTTACGGGTAAAATACATAGTAGTCCAGAGAGTAAACAAGAATTACGAAAAAGTACAAAACATAATAATAATATCGGTCTCTACAGGTCCGTAGGAGTACTCGAGGGTCTACATCCAACTATGCCCGTTTCAACCAGCAAATCTGTAATATATTTCCTTTGAGTCATCACAAGACTTTGTGCATTCCTGGCAAACTCCAGCCTCAGAAACTATCGTAGGGTACCAAGATCCTTCGTAACAAACTGACGATCCAAGAATGCTTTTGCCATCTCTATCCCCTGAGCATCATCTCCTGTAACCAGAATATCATCAACATATATCATGATGATAACTGCACCTCTAGAAGTCTTCTGAATGAACAACGAGTGATCCACATTTGATCTTTTGAATCCATGTCGTTCAATTAGATGAGAAAGCTTATGAAACCACGCCCTTGGGCTTTGTTTAAGGCCATATATCGCCTTGTGAAGTCTACACACCAAATGATTCTCCCCCTCAGCAGCAAACCCCGGTGGCTGCTGCATGTAGTCTTCTTCCTGCAGATCGCCATACAAGAATGCATTCTTGACATCAAGTTGAAATATGAACCAATCACGTACCACATCAACAGACAGAAAAATGCGAAGAGTAGAGTGATGAGCCACTGGAGAGAATGTATCCTTATAATCCACACCATATGTTTGGTTGAAGCCTCTCACCACTAGCCTTGCCTTGTACTGGTCAAGGCTCCCATTTGCGTGGTACTTTACTGTGAATACCCATTTACAGCTAACAATAGATGCGCCTGAGGGAGCGGGAACCGAGCTCCATGTACCCTGTGACTGTGAAGCAACCATTTCTTCTTCCATAGCCAACCGCTAACAGTCACTCTTCATAGCATCCTGATAATTCTGTGGTATCTCTATGGAAGACAAAGATACAACAAATCTCTGGAAGTCCCCTGTGAGACGGTGAAAGGAAACTTGGGAAGCAAGGGATATGACGTGCAAGTATGTTTCTGTTTCCGAATAGCGATAGGGACATCAAGATTATCATCCACTGTACTCGTCGGTGCACCTTCCTCCCGCAAAGAAGAATCCTGCACATACACTCGATCCGACCCATCGTTTGTAATAACATCTAAACATACCTGAGGCGTGCTGGATGATTGACATGCAGTCGGAGTAGGACCTGACCGACGTGTATAGTATTTAGGTAATGGCAGTATAGGTGGTTGTGGTGGTGGTGAAGATGGGGCCGAAGTTGGCGTGACAATCGGGACATGAATGGACGGAGGTGGACTCAGACTAAGAGGAGGAGGAACATAGATGTCGTCATTAGATGTGGAGGAGGCCAACCTGTCACCTACAGGTGAGAAGTACATAACTTAATCAAAAAATGTAACATCAACACTGACGAAATATTTCCTGCTTACAGGGTCATTACAAAGGTAACCCTTCTGAGTCCGAGAGTAACCCACAAAGACACACTTGACAACTCTAGGTGAGAGTTTGTTAAGTCTTGGAGACAACTGGTGAACAAAAGCAACAACACCAAAGACACGAGGGGTAAGAGAAATAATTCATTGTATGGAAAAATAACAGAAAGAGGAATTTTCTCTCCAAGTATCGAGGATGACATACGATTCACAAGGTAATATGCTGTAAGAACAACATCCCCCCAAAAAGAGATAGGTGCACAACTCTGGATAAGCAGGGTTCGAGTAATATCAAGAAGATGACGATGTTTCCTCACTGCAACTCCATTCTGTTGAGATGTGTAAGCACATGTGGTTTGATGAATAATACCTCTTGACGAAAAGAAATGAGAGAGAGAGAGAGCGAGTGCAAAATTCCAACGTATTGTCTGTACAAACATATTTGACATGAGAGGAAAAAAATATGTACTTCAATTATAAGATTTCTAATAACATCCCCTTCTTTAGATTTGTTCTTTAATAGAAATTCCCATGACACACGAGAGAAGTCATCAACTACTACAAGATAAAACCCGTGTCCCTGATGATCAGGAACATGACTCGGACCCCAAATATCAACATGAAATAATTCAAATGGAGAGCTACTGCTCCGACACTGACGACTAGGGAAGTTAGCTCGATGGTGCTTTCCCAACTGACAGGCTTCACACTGAAAAGAAGAACTTGGAGAAATCTGAGGCAAGAGATGACGTATCTTCTGAAGTGGGAGGTGACCAAAGTGTAGATGCCAGTTGTACGGTCCGGCTGAGTAGGAGGAGACACCAGCATAGGAATTCCGGACCAGATGATAGAGACCATCCTGCTCAGAGCCACAACCAATCACCCTGTTCGTTAGTATGTCCTGAATATAAGAGAAGATTGGTCAAATATAGTGCGACAGTACAAGTCCTTTGTAATCTGACTAATAGACAGCTGATTCATGGAAAAATCAGGGGTTTGTAGAGCATTCTGTATATGCATGGAAGGTGACAAGGTAATCTCCCCCTATCCAACGATGGGGGAATGAGTCCCATCAACTATGATTACTGACCGTCCTGGTGGAATGTATATGTATGACTCAAGTCTATCTCTGTCACGACAAAGATGATGTGTTGCATTAGAGTCCATAATCCAATCGGAGATATTATGACAGGATGTAAAAGCAGAAGCACTACCTGAGGTGCTAGCAGAGGCAGAAGTACTGGCAGATGCTGAAGCAACACTATCTGAAGAACCTCCTAGAGAATCTGTCGATGCTGGAGGCATAATATCACGCAAACACGCCACGAGCTCCTCAAACCTGTGATCTGAAGTGGATGCTGATTGGGATGCAACTTGCTCGGCTACATGCACTGATGCTGGGAACCCATGCTTAGAATAGCATGTATCCTCAGAGTGACCTGTGCGATGGCAAAAAGTACATGGTTGGCGAAAACGACCATCTCGACCACGAGGTCCACATCCACAGAATGAAGACTGACCACCTCTCCCTCGGGACACAACCATTGTCGAAGGTGGTGGAGTAGAAGTACCGGAAGAGACAGAGATGCGGCTAAGCCTCCGATAAATTTCCTCCATAGGAGGAATGGTAGCATCGGCAAGTATTCGTGATCGGGCAGCATCATATTCAGGATTAAGAGCCGCGAGCAGTACCCCCACCATGGTAGCATTCCGGAAAGTCTTCTGCTGCTTAAGGGTGGTCGTGAGAGGTATAGTACTGTAGAGTTTCTCAAACATCCCTCGTAGGGATGTATACAAGGATTGTAGTGGCCGACCATTCTGCTTCATGGTGAATATGTCATGCTGGAACTGTAACATCTTCGTCTCATTTCGCATCTGCGAATAAGTGACCGCCAGGATGTCCCATATTGTCTTAGTGGTGGGTTGATGGAGAACATCATTTGCAATCTCCATTGACAACGTGCCTGAGAGTCAAACCTTGGCATATGAATCATCAACCTCCCAGGAGGCATAGATCCCAGTCTTCGCTGCTGGTTCTTCCTCGGTAAGAATGTGCTTCTTACCGTTCGACTTCATGAGGCTCATGAACTGCATCGTCCAGAGCTCATAATTCGTCCCATCCATCTTGACTATTGACGCGGGACCTTTGAATGCGTCTATGGAGGGCATACCGACTTTGTTTTTTGACATGTTGCCGGAGACGAAGAACTAGGATCCGTAGACTAAAAGAGAATTGTCTACATAAAATGTATAGGATTTGAGTGCATACAGTGTTGCAATAGTCGGCCGACTATCCCGAATAGTCGGTCCGACTATGAGGTGCGGTGGGGTACCCGACTGAACTGACCTCCAGTCGGGCAATAGTCGGTCCGACCGAATAGTCGACCGACTATTCGGCCGACTGGCCCGACTATGAGGCCGACTGGAGTTTGACTCTTCATATTTTTATTTTTTTTTCAATTTTCAGTTTTTATAGGTTACATTTTACCACGGTATCATCACAAATGTCTAATTCTATATGTCTATTATATTGATTGGTATTTTTATCTTGGATTCATGTTAAATAATGACCATATATGTATACAAATATAAGAATATATGTATTATAAATGATTTTTATATTAAAAAAAATACAAAACCGAATAATTCCGAATAGTCGTCCGAATACTGATTATTCTCTATTCAGTGACCCCTCCGACTGAATACCGAATACTGTCTTCTACAACACTGAGTGCATATGTAGACGTTACACACTCAAATCCATGGAGAGAGAGAGAGAGGTCGGCGGAAGCGCAGGCGTCGGCATTGGAGGGGGCCTGGCAATGGAGGGCCCGGTTGTGGAGGGAGGGCCTGACGGTGGAGGGAGGGCCCCGGCAGCGGCGTCGAGAAGGAGGGAGAGGGGGGTGCGGCGGTGGGAAGGGTTAAGGTTTTAGTGTTAGGGTTTTGGCTCTGTTACCATGCTGGTGGAAAAAAGTAATCTATTTATTTGATAGCACCCTAGGCTCTCTTATATAGAGAGGACCCATGGGTAAATTACATAAGAGGTTATCAGGAAAATAAAAATAGAATAAACGATACACCGACTACATAATTATCTCTACAATATCCTCTCCGTCCTCCACCAAAAAGCGATACGCTTTCTTCACAGAGAATCTTCCATCACCCCAAACAAAGTGATCCTTTCAGGATGTGGGCCCCTCTATTCGTGCTAAGTGCGTCTCTAAGTGAAGAAAATCCTGCACCCTCTGATTTGATAGATTGGAAGTAAATACTTGTGCCCACGCTCCATAGACCCACATCTGTTGCACCATTGCCATTCTGTTAGCAGCAAGATGATATAACCGCGGAAAGAGCTCACCTAAAGCTCCTTCGCCAATCCAATCATCAGTCCAGAAGAGGAAGGAAGCGCCATCCCCAAGGCCCAAGCATCAGCCGCATCTTCCTCGCACTGTCCGACAACACCTCGACGATCCCCTTTTAAAGAGAAGATGGCGAACGATAAGGATCTGCCTCCAAAGCCATTCGCACGCCATACAGACTCCTCATCAGCTTGCAGACCATGTCACCAGAGTCTCCCCAAATCCGAACCATCCATTTTGCCATAAATGCCTTATTTATCTCTCCTATGCGAAGAATTCCCAAACCACCATGCTTCTTCGATCTCGTCATTCTGTCCCATCCGATCAAATGAATACTACACTTGTTTTGATTTCCATCCGACAAAAAAAACCTTCTCACGAGTCCTTCAATATGTGCCTGGATTCCCATTGGGAGCTGCCGCGTGAAACAAAAGAAAATGGGGATGGCCGATAAGACATGCTTAATGAGCACCAACTTCCCACCCCTAGACAACATCGAAGCCTTCTAGCCCGCCAGTCTGTTCTCAAGCCTGTCCAGCGAACTCTGCCAGTCCTGATTCCTCGGTTTTCCCACCACCAATGAAAGCCCCAGATATGTGATCGGAAGCCTATCAATATGGCATCTGAGAAGAACCACCACCTCCTGCGACTCATGCTCCGGCAATCCAAAAGGAACGACCACCGACTTATCCCTATTGATCTGAAGCCCAGATAGGTCCTCATTAATGTCCATAATGTATGATGCTCTCCTCATCTTCTCCTTGTCGACCCCCATGAACAGAATAGTGTCATCTACATATTGCAACAAAGGAATAGAGATATTCTCCTGCTCATAGCCCTCACACCAACCGGCACCAATCGCCAACCTCATCATAACAACCAACGCATCTGCCACAATGATAAACAATAACGGGGCCAACGAACATCTCTGTCGAATTCCCCTCTGCGGATGAAAAAAGCCCCCTTCCGGCCTGCCATTATCAAAATGATATGAGATGATGTCATGATACACCGCTTGATCCATCCAAGCCAACATGCCTAAAAGCCCCTCTTCTCCAAAGATGCCCATAAAAATCTCCAGTTGATACAATCGTAGGCCTTAGAGAAATCCACCTTCTACATTAGACCTTTTCTACCGCGTTGCTTCCCGTTCGAAGCAATCTCCGACGCAATAACCAACCCATCTGCCATATTCAGACCAGGAACAAATGCCATCTGCTTTGGAGAGATGATCCGATCAAGGACCCCCTTAAGTCTATTCGCCAAAGTCTTCGAAATGATTAAATACACCGTATTAGACAAAGCAATCGTCCTGTAGTCCTTGATTCTGGAAGGGGAGCCCCTCTTAGGCAGTAAAAAGATGAGTGGCTTGTTCAGTACTTCAAAACCGTTGTTTCCATCCCGGAATTCCACGATGACCCCCATTACCTCACGCTCGATCATTTCCCAAAATTCATGATAGAAGGATACCAGAAAGCCGTCCAGACCAGGAGCCCCATCCGCATTCAACTGGAAGCATGGCCGTTTAGCCTCCGCCTCAGTGATTTCCCCTTCCAACATACATGCATCAGTTTCCGATATCCTCGAAACTCCTTTGCCCAGCCAACCCACCCCGCCCGGGTGGTCCGCCTACTGAACTCCTGGAAATGTGATCGCAAAGCTGACCCCACAACTTGATCTCCCTCCACCACCGGCCCATCAACCCGAAGCGAGTGAATACGAGTCCTTCGCCTTCTACCACTGGCTATCGCATGAATTTTTTTTGTGTTGGCATCCTTTTCCCTCTCTCATCTCTGTCGGGACCTTTGCGGCCAAGTGACCTTGTCCTTCCTATCCTCCTGCAGCAGTGTATCAAGGCAATCACACCTCAGTGCCGCCTCCTCCACCGCGAGTTCCCTCGCATCCTCCAGTTCATCCATCCTCTGAACATCCTCCTGCGCCTTCTGTCGACGAACCTTGCGCTGCCTACGATTCACACAATTAAATGTCTGCAGGAATGACCTTAACGCCCCCATCTTGCTCGCAAACCGACGAGTAGCCGTCCCATTCGGGTAGCAACACTCCCAGAACTCCGAAACCGCCTCCTGGAAACCAGGCTCCAGTAACCATGCCTTCTCAAAACTGAAGAAAGAACTGGAGCGGTCACAATCTCTCGAGCACCGCAAGATCGGCATGTGATCAGATCAAGACCACAGTAAAGCACAAGCACCAGCCAAAGGGAAAGCCACCAGTGCCTCACCAGACAACAAGAATCTGTCGAGACGTGACCTAGATCGTGAGCCACGCCACGTGTAGTAGCCACATCAAGAATCTGCAACCCCAATCATTGGATTGCATCCATCAGTTCACGCGAACCTCTGTCACCACCACACAATCCCCCGGAACGGTCCTCCGGGCGCAATGTCACATTGAAATCACCTGTCATGATATCAAATTTTTTATGTGGTAGTTGATATCATTTATTTTTACGATATCAATTTCAAACTGTAATTAGTTTTTAATAATTATATGAGTGATGAATGATTGCAATGTTTAGATTTTATGGACACTGTTGTTGAATATTAATACTTTTTGTTCTTAGCTTACTTCTTTTATTTCTTCTTTTATTTCAATTACTTCCTTTATTTCATTATTAATGTATTATAGTAATGAGATGTATTATAGTGATGAAAATGTCTAAATCTATGTAAATGTACAATATTATATGCGTGAAAAATTGAGTTATATATTTAAAATAATTGGCAAAATTTAAAAAGGTTTGAGCATAACAAAATCTGATTAGTTGTCTGACTGCCAATTAATTTTTAGTCAGTGATCCAACTGACTGAGTAATGGCTACCGACTTCTGCAACCTTGTCTAGCATCTTTCCACTTGGTATTGAACGCATGATCTCACAACCCCTGTTGACAGCCTCCAACGCCGTCTCCTGCCAGAAGTCATCATCGACACTCCCATCTAGCACCGTGCAATACCAGTCAGTTTCTCAACCTTCCGATTGATCTTCTGAGACTCCAGCTCTTGTGCTACTTCTGCCGCACGTTGCCTTTGTTGGCTCCACCACCATCATCCCTAGATTGCTTGCCCTCGTTCCTTACCTTATCCAATGCTCCATTTGACTCACAATATGATCCAACTCAGTTCTATAAATTGCATATTGTGAGCAGGCATCCGCGGCTCCATCTCTCTCTCATCCACTTCCTTTGTTCCTCTCTCTCTCCCCCTCTCTTCCTTTCTCCCCGGCACCATTTCCCCATATGCCACTAGAGAAGAAAATGGTTATTTTCTAAAAAAACTTCACGGGGTATCTATTTATTGCTAATGAAGGGACCGTTGGTGCAATGGAAAAAAATGCTCTGTCCTAGAGATGACAAGTTTGAATAATAGAGACAACCTCTTGTAGCAAAAAAATGCAAGGCAGGGGAGTGTGGAATAGGTTAAAATGGTTTCAACCTTCCCTGTACCTCGCTTGGCAGGAATTCGTGTACTGGACTGCTTTTTTATCTGTGTAGTTGCTAATGCATAGGCTTTTTTGTAACTAAACCGGTAAGAATGAAAATTATTTTGTACTATGCCCTTTCGATTGTGACCTTATTCATTGTCTTGAGATGCTTGTTGCACTTTTTTGAAGAAATTATCTGGTAGAATTAGGTGTCTTTCCTGCTTCGGCTAACAAATATTTGCTTGCAGACAAAAATAGAAAATATACGGCCTTGATGCTCCGGGGCCTACGACTTGGGGCATGTGGAAAAATGTGAAGTGAAAAGTTTTATTCCATGTAGCCCTAGAACTCTCTTATATAGGAGAAAAGCTCTAGGGAGAAATTACATAAAGAAGACTGAAGAAGTAGAAAATCATAAATAAAGTCGGAGACATAATTATTTCAATACTCCCCCTCAAGCTGGGGCATATATATCTATCATGCTCAGCTTGGAACAACAATCGGTGGAAAGGACCCCTAGCAAGAGCTTTGGTGAACATGTCTGCAATCTGATCGCCTGAAGCAACATGAGAGGTGGAAACAAGCTCCTTTTGAATTAAATCACGGGTATAATGACAATCTACTTCGTTGTGCTTTGTTCTCTCATGGAAGGTTGGATTATTAGCTATGAACAGAGCTGCTTGAATATCACATTTGAGGTGCATTGGAACAAACACCTCAATAGCTAGGTCAATCAAGACGGACTTGACCTACATCATTTCTATGCTCCCTTGGCCATAACCCTATATTATGATTCAGCGTTGGATTGAGCTACAACTGTCTATTTCTTACTCTTCCATGAAACCAACGAGCTACCACCGAATACAATGAAGACTGAAGTAGACTTCCTATCCTTGGGACACCCAACATAATCCGCATCTGCACATCCAGTAATTGAGAGACATGTATCTCTTCTTAAAACAAGACCTGCACCTGGAGAGGATTTCAGATATCTCAAAATCATGCAAACTGCATCCATATGAACCTGTCTAGGTTGCTCCATAAACTGGCTGACTTTACTCACAGTGAACGATATGTTAGGCCTGATAATAGTAACATATAATAACTTCCCTACAAGCTCTATGTACCGTTTCTTATCCACCTCCTCAGAGTCATCATTATAGAGTCTAGCATTGGGATCCATTGGTGTAGTGCCAGGCCTGCATCCTGTCATACATGTCTCAGTCAGAAGATCAATAACATACTTCCTTTGTGTCATAACCATATCACGTTGATTGCGTGCAAACTCTGAGCCAAGGATGTAACATAGTATGCTAAGGTCCTTGGTCACAAACTGTCATCCATGGGAATCCTTAGCTGCATGAATGCCCTGTGCATCGCTGCCAGTAACAAAAATATCATCAACATGAACTAGAACAACAACTGTACCCCTCTGAGTTCTCTTAACAAAACAGAGAATGATCTCTAGTAGATATGACAAAGCCATTCTGTTCAATAACCTTTGAGAGCTTTTGGAACCAAGCCCTCAAGCTCTGCTTGAGGCCATATATGGTTTTGTGAAGAGGACACACCATACTGGACTCCCCCTCAGCAACAAACCCTGGTGGCTGCTGCATGAACACTTCCTCCTGCATGTCTCCATACAAAAATGCATTCTTGACATCTAACTGAAAAAACAGCCAGTCACGTACCACAACAGCTGCAATAAGAATATGCAACGTGGAGTGACGTGCAACTGGAGAAAATATATCTTGATACTCCACCCCTTAAGTTTGCGTGAACCCACGAGCAACCAATTTGGCCTTATATCTGTCGACAGTACCATCAACCCGATGTTTTACAGTAAACACCCACTTGCTGTCAACAATAAATGCACTTGGAGGAGCCTGCACAATACTTCACGTACCTCGAGACTGTAAAGCTGCCATCTCCTCCTCCATAGGCAGACGCCACTGACTAATCTTCATCGCTTCCTGATAGGAACGTGGTATCTCTACACCTGATAGTCCCACAACAAACCACTGAAAGTCCTCAGAAAGATGGTCCAAAGAAGCATGGGAAGTAAGGGGATGCATAGTGCTTGTACACTTCTGCTTCCGTAGAGCAATAGGAACATCCAGGTCATCGGTACTCACAAATGATGTAACATCCTGGTCATCATGCACCTCATGTTGTACATGGAAATCCCCACTGACATTAGTAGAACCTAAATGCTCGGAACATACCTTGAGCGTGTTGGATGATGGAGGAGGCACATGAGCACGAGGTCGACGCTGGTATACCTGGGGAAAGAAAGTAGGTGTGGAGGGTGGTGGCGATGATGGTGGTGGAGGAGGTGGTGGTGGTAGTGATGATGAAGGTATAGTGGAGATCGGAGGTAGACCTGTTCCCCATCTTCTGAAGAAATGAGCTTGTCACCTGAAGGAGAGACGTACATAATAAACTCAAAAAAGGTGACATCAACACTAACATAGTACCTTCATCGAACAAGATCGAAGCAACGATATCCCAACAAACACACATTTGACAACTTTTGCAGACAGCTTGTCAAGACCTGGAGACATCTGATGAACAAAAGCCACTGAACCAAAGACACATGACGTGAGGGAGAAAAGCTCCTTCTCGGGAAACACAATCAAGAACGAGATCTTTCCCCAGAAGTGAAGATGGCATACGATTTACCAGGTAACAAGCTGTTAGAACTGCATCCCCCCAGTACGAATGAGGAGCACGACTCTGAATCAAAAGGATCTTGGTAACATCCAAAAGATGGCGGCGTTTTCGTTCAGCCACCCCATTCTGTTGGGAAGTATACGCACAAGAAGTTCGATGCATAATACCATGAGATGCAAGAAATTGGGTAAGCTGAGTGCTACAAAATTCCAAGGCATTGTCAAATTGTATAAACTTGATTTTAGCTGAAAAATGTTCCTTATTTCATTAACAAAGGACCGAGTGAGTAACAAAACCAACATAGATTTATTTTTAAGAAGAAAGGCCCACGACAACGTTGAAAACTCATCAACATCGACAAGATAAAATCTATGCCCTTGATGATCAGGGACACGACTGGGACCCCAAATGTCAAAATGAATAAACTCAAACAGACTATGACCACTCCGATCCTGATGACTCTGGAAAGCGTACTGATGATGCTTCCCAAACTGGCAGGCCTTGCAGTAAAAGATAGAGCGAGGAGCAATTTATGGAATAACATGACACAACTTTTGCAGAGGAAGATGACCAGAACGAAGATGCCACATATAGGGAGACACAGATTTGGTGCTAAGAGAAGAGGCACCAACATAAGGAGACTGCACCAGTCTGTAGAGACCTCCTTGCTCACGATGAGGATCAATTACCTTGCCTGTTAGAATATCCTGAAATACAAGAGCAGATGGATAAAAAATGACACGACAGTGCAAATCCTTGGTGATTTGACTAATAGATAGTTAATCCATGGAAAACTTAGGAGTATAAAGAACATTCTGAAGCCTCATTGCAGGAGTTAACTGCACCTCCCCCTGACCAATGATGGGAGAATGTGTCCCATCTGCTATCACAATAGATCGTCTGGACTCGGTTGGACTGAAAGCACGAAACTGGCTTCTATCACCACAGAGATGATGGGATGCACCCGAATCCATGATCTATTCTGACAAGTCTGTCCTGTAACAACTAGTAAAAGCATATGCTGTACATGATATAGATGCTGACGCAGAGGCATCTACCTTTAAGGATCCTGAAGGAGAGCTAATTGACCCAGGAGTAGGCATAATCTCCCTGAGTCTTGCCACAAGTTCGTTAAATATCTGATCAGACACAGTTGAGGAACTACTAGCCTGCTGAATCTGTTCAACGGCACGTGCTGAAGTTGGGAACCCATGCTTGGAATAACATGTTTCCTCAGAGTGGCCTGGTCGTGACAATAAGTACAAGGCTGACGAGGGGGCCGACTACCCCCTCCCTTGCCACGACCACCTCGACCACGAGACTGTGCAGGGCCTCCTCTACCACGAGATGGTGCCATGACTGAGGATGTCTGTGGCAACTGAGTACCACCAGAAGATATGGAGAGCCTACTCAACCTGCGATATGCCTCCTCCATTGGAGGTACTCATGATGGAGGGCTGCTAGGAACACTCCTATCATCACCGAATCTCTATATGCCTTGAGCTGCTCTGGTGTGACAATCAATGGAATGTAACCATGTAGCTTCTCAAACATATCCCTTATGGAGAAGTGAAAAGGGTATGGAGAGGATGGCCATTCTGCTTCGATGTGAAGATGCCGTGTTGAAGTTGTAAAATCTTCGACTTGTTCTTTGTTGAAGTGTATGTAGCAGCGAGAATGTTCTACATAGCCTTAGCCGTAGGCTGACTCAGTATGTCATTGGCTATCTCCATGGATACTGTTTCTGAAATCCATACACGTGCATAAGCATCGTCTGCTTCCCATAAGGCGTTAACCCCAATCTTATCAACATGCTCCTCATGGCTACTTGCCATTACATTGCATTAGACTCATGAACTGCATGGCCCACGGTTCATAATTCGTTCCATCTATCTTCACAATGGGTGTTGGACCTTTGAAGGCACCCATAGATGGAAAATCTGCTTTGTTGTTTGATATGATAACAACAATCTCTAAGACGAGAGTTGCAAACTGTAAGAAAAATTTCTACACGGACATACATGAAGATGATTGTGGGTGTAGACTCATACCACAATCACTTCCATTCATTGGTGACTCCTTTGGATGACTAGGGTATTTTAGATAGTCATGCTACACCATAGAAACCCAAGAGCAAGAAGCCACAGTAAACAGGAAGCAACCTGAGGCAGCTACGACGAGGTGGTGGGCTGCAATTGCGGTACACAAGTAGACCGCGTGCCTGCAGCGGTCTGCGAGCACCCATGCGCTTAGGCGACACACCAGTGGGTGCTCGGGCGATGCAGGAGGCGCAACGCGATGCAGGAGGTGGCGCGCGAGCGCAGGTAGCGCGCAAGCGGGTGCAGAGGCGACGCATAGGGTAGGGGTGACACATGAGACGGTGCACAGGAGGCGGCACACGAGGTTGGTGCGAGGCTTTTGGTGGGGAGAGGGATTTAGGACACATACTCCGGTCTAGGACCGTCGCTCTGGTACCATATGGGAAAATGTGAAGCGAAAAGTTTTATTCCACGTAGCACCAGAGCTCTCTTATATATGAAAAAAGATCTAGGGAGAAATTACGTAAAGACGACTGAGAAATAGAAAACCATAAATAAAGGCGGAGACATAATTGTTTCAATAAGGCACTTATTGAATTTAAGACGAGACATCATTAAACTATGTGAGGGTGCTCATCTACCTAAATGTTGAGGCATTTGTGAGGCTCCAGTGTGTCAAGAGTCAAGACTTTGTCTTTATATCTCGCTTATAGGCTTTGCATCTTAAGTTCTAGCAGATAATTACGTTCACATCCTTTTTATTTTTAACAATGTCGAGCTTTTTATGCATATCTTGCAATATTGCCTTCCCACAGGACATTATTCGGCTTCCGAGGCTGTTCCGGTTTCTTCAAAAACCTTTGGCACAGTTCATATCAGTTGCGAGAGCCCCCAAGAGCAAAGAAGGATATGCTTCAATTGGTGGTGGATCTCCTCTTCGGCAGATAACTGATGCACAAGTAAGATTTCTTTAAATCCACATAATTTCTCTGTTTGCTTGCATCACTATTTTGAATATTTTCTAAACTTGGAATTATCATATTGTTTTACCTCTCTAAAGCTCGTCCAGTGCTTGTTCATGTACAAAGTCTTATCGAACACGGTCTTCTGCACAAAGTCTTATCGAACACGGTCTTCTGTTTATGGTCGTATTTTTCAAGATTGTCTGTTCATTGGCCAGGAAGTTTTAGTTATTTCCCAAGGTAAAAGTCACCCGTGGTCATTTTTTTTCATTGTATTTGTTGGAAATCGGTGTCCTCATATTTTTTTGTAAAGATGACTACTTTGAAAGTAATTATCCGAAAAAATCTCAGTTGTGGGGGTTGCTCTAGTAATTTCTAAGATACCAAGTCGATCTCACCACAGCCAAGATACCAACTAGAAGGGTTGCTAATGTTGGTGGTTGGATGTTCAACGATTTGTTTTCTTCTAAGAGATGCAATTTGTAAGATTCCACCATCTAGTTAGTCCCCACTTTTCTTAGATCGCATTTTTCTCAGCATCCAGAACTGGAAGTGAAGAAAAAAAATGTACTGAGCCTTCTCCCACTATATGTAGGGTCGGCTACATGGATTCTTGCTCAAATCCATGTTGAAAGATTCGACTATTTTTTACGCTGGTCGTCGACTACCTAACGCAACTCCTGCAAAAGTGAGATTTGAACCCTGGTCTTTTGTGTGGTAGATACACTGTACTACCACTAAACCGTTAAGGGGGTACAAATACAATAACTGGAAGTGAAGAATGATAAAAAATTCTGACATCATTTTAAGTACCTGGTCCGCACATAAGCTTCTGGAATGTGGATTGTTCCAGGGAAGGGATGGTCGGGGTCTATTGTATGCAACCATTGCAAGAGGCTATATCCACAACTTGTAATTATAACTTTCTAGGCGCATAGTGAACTTTTACCTTCGTGTTATGGCACCTTCCTATGTAAGTATAAGTGGATATATTTTTTTAAATAGGAATACAATGGACACATTAAATATCAATTAGATAATCTTAGATGACAATATATGTTCTTCTAACAGTTCTTGCACATGCATTGCGTCATTACATATAAGGAGGGGTAGAAAAGGTTGTATGGAAGCAGTGAAGGTGTGGATAGTCATATTTCTAGGATTCTTGGGGTGATGTGGGCACTGTGGTTGCAGACGAATGCCGTGTTTAAATCTTCCAAGCCTTGTATCTGAAGTGTACTTTTTTCTGGGACTCGATGCTGGAGCTCTTGGGAGGGATTGTTGTAACACCCGTCTTTTGTTCATTCCTCATAATGAAATAAAATTTCTAGACGACCACTAGTGGTCCCGCTTTTAAAAAAATAATGGAAATGTACTTTAGATCGATTAACTTCATGGGTTTAAGGCGAAAGATTTGCCTACAATTATATAATATATTTTTTCTCCTAAAGTTTAATTTTCCATTTTTCTGTAATCCATGCAAGCTTTTACAGTTCTCTGGGCTTGGCTAATATCTCATTTTCAAAAACCAACCAAAACCATACCGGGACTTTTTTAGTTGGGATGTGTTGGGAAAAGAATGATAGTTGTTTATTCCATGGAACCTTAGGGCTCTCTTATATAGAAAAGAAACCTATGGGTAAATTACATAAGATAGATAGAAATGAAGTAAACTGAGAAAATAATACAGAAACATAAATATATCTCCTCCACCTCAAGATGGAGCATATATGTCAATCATGCTCAGCTTGGATAAACACTTTTGAAAAGGTCCTCTGAGTAAAGCCTTGGTGAAAATATTTGCAGCTTGATCTCCTGAACTAGCATGGGAAGTAGAGATAAAGCCTTTCTGGATCATGTCCACATAGTGGCAATCTACCTCAATATGTTTAGTTCTCTCATGAAGGGAGATCACTTTACGTACCTTAATATCATATACACTGCATCCATGTGTACCTGTCAGGGCTGTTCCATGAACTGACTAACCCCACTAACATTAAAGGAGATGTCGGACCTAGTGATAGTAAGGTAGAGAACCTTTCCCACCAAGTCTCTGTACCGTCTGCTGTCTACCTCATTTGTATTATCATCGTATAACTTCATGCTGGGATACATATGAGTAGTAGCAGGTCGACACCCAATCATTCCAGTCTCAACTAGCATGTTTGTAACATACTTCCTTTGGGTCATCACAAGACCCTGTTGATTCCTGGCAAACTCTAACCTCAAGAAATACCATAGGGTGCCAAGATCCTTGGTAATAAACTGTCGTCCAGAAATTCCTTTGCCTTCTAGATCCCCTGCGCATCATCTCCTATAATAACTATGTCATCAACATAGACCATGATAACAACTGTACCTGTGGTCTCTATACAAATAGTGAACAATATGCATTTGATCTCTTGAATCTCCGCTTCTCAATTTGATCAAAGAGCTTCTGAAATCATGTCTTGGACTCTGCTTAAGACCATATATTACCTTTTGAAGTCTACAAACCTACTGACAGTCCCCCTCAACAGCAAACCCCCAGGGCTACTGCATGTATACTTGTTTCTGGAGATCACCATACAAGAATGCATTTAACATCAAGCTGAAATAAGGGACAATCACGTACTACTGCAATTGAAAGAACTCGTATAGTGGAATGACGAGCAATAGGAATGCGTCCAGATAATCCACCCATAAGTCTGAGTAAATCCTCATACAATCAATCTGGCCTTGTAACGATCAAGACTGCCTTCTGTATAGTGTTTCGCTACAAACACTCATTTGCATCTGACAATAGACTTCCCATTAGGAGCGGGGACCAAACTCCAAGTACCACAGGACTGTAGTGCATCCATCTCTTCTTCCATGACCAGCCACCGCCTATTATCTCTCAAGGCCTCCTAGTAATTCTGTGAGATCTCCACGACATATAGAGCAACAACAAATATCCTGAATTCCCCTGATAAGCTATCGAAGGAAACCTGAAAAGCAAGAGAAAATGCGGTACATGTATGCTTTTGCTTCCGAATTGCAAATAGTACATTACATGTCATTTTCAATATGTATGCCATCCTCTTGCAAAGGTTCTTGCTCAGACACACCTCTGGATCCATCATTAGAAATATTGTATCCAGATCAAACCTGAGGCGTGGTGGATGACATGCAATGACCATAAGCAGGAGCCGGGTAATGAGTATATTATCGTGGCAATGGTGGAGCTGGGACTATGGGAGGTGGCAGTGCAGGAGGAGGTGATGGACGTGTAGGAGATGGAGTTGGAACAACATGCGCAAGTGAAGATGGTGATGGACTCATAGTAGGAGGTGGCACATATATCTCATCATATGAATATGATGAAGTCAACCTAGCATATGTAGGAGAAAAATATATCACCGACTCAAAGAATGTGACATCAACGATGACATAATATTTCATGTGCAATAGATCATAACATCTATATCCCTTCCGCGTCCTGGAGTACCCAACAAAAGCACATTTGATAGCTCTAGGAGAGAGCTTGTCTAGATCTGGAGACAACTGATGGATGGAGGCAACATAGCCAAAAACACGAGGATTAAGTGAGAATAAGTTCTCTAGAAATGTCTGGGAGAAAGGAATTTTCTCACCCAATACAGATGAGGGCATGCGATTCACACGATAACAAGTTGTAAGAACTACATCATTCCAGAATGAATGTGTGGCACGACTCTGAATAAGAAAGGTGCGAGTAACATAAAGTAAATGGTAATGTTTTTTTTCCGCAACACCATTCTGTTGAGAAGTGTAGGCACACGGTATTTCATGAATAATACCACAAGATGAAAAGAATTATGAGAGTGCACGAGTACAGAATTCCAATGCATTATCAGTTCTCATAAATTTGACAGTAGAATAAAAAACATTATGCACTTCATTTATAAAAGTTATAATCAAATTTCCAACCTCAGATTTATCTTTCAATAAAAAGATTCATGACAAACAAGAAAAATCATCGATAACAACAAGGTAAAGCATGTGTCCCTAGTGATCAGGAACATGGCTTGGACCCCAAATGTCAACATGAAATAAACTCAAAAGGGGAGCTACTGCTTCGACAGTTCGACTTTGACGACTAGGAAAAGCAGACTGATGGTGCTTTCCCAACTTACATGCCTCGCATTTGAAGGATGAGCGATGTGAGATATGAGGGAGAACTTGACGCATCTTCTGAAGGGGGAAGTGATCAAAGCACATACGCCACATGAATGGAGAGATTGGTCTTGTAGAATGAGAGGAAAGGCCAACATATGGAGTTTAGACCACTCGATATAGGCCTCCCTGCTCATGGCCATAACCAATCACACTGCCCGTAAGAATGTCCTGAAATACGAGAGATGATGGGTCAAAAATAGCCCGATAATGCAAATCCTTCGTAATCTGATTAATAGATATAAATTCATAGAAAAGTCAGGTGCATGCAACACATTCTGCAAACACATCGGAGTTGTCAAACTGATCTTCCCCTGTCATGCGATTGGGGAATGAATTCATCGACTATGGCAACAATTCTCCTTCGAGGAACTTGTCTGTAGGCTACAAGTTGATCTCTGTCCCCACACTAGTGTTGTGTTTCCCGGAGTCCATAATCCATTATGTAATATCATATCCATGACAAGTAGTAAGAGCATAAATGCTACCTGAGTATTGGCAGTGGTAGAGGTACTAGCTCAAACAGAAGCAACAACATCTGAGTGGCCTCTTGAAGTAGGCGATGTTGGAAAAGAAAGAGCCCACCCATGTGTTTAGTACCATATGGGGGAGCGGTCACTATTGGGTCTGTCCGTGGGACTATATAAGGAGCCCCACACCCCCTGTACTCATTGAGAACTTCAATAGAAGAAATGCCCAATTCAGGGACTTCTCCCGTGGTTTCATCCCGCTCCTTCTGGAGTAGGGTTCCACGTTAAAATCTTTGTTCTTATTGTTCTATCTTTATTTCCGATTCCGCTTCCGCATTCTATTTTTCTACATGGTATCAGAGCGGGTTCGATTCTCGCGGATTATTGTTATGTTCTTTGTTTCCGAGATTCGATTTTGGAGTTCTTGAAGATTGATGTTTCGAAGATTCAGTTCCGTATGATTCGAGTTCATGTTCATATTCATATTTTGTTCTGAGGGATTTTGTTTCCCATAACAAAGATGGCCGCGCACAGATCTCCCATTTCTCTTTTAAGTTCCAGATGGTCTTGACATTATGCTAGCCAATGAGCCCTTCTAGCGGCTGCACGCCCCTGCCGCAACCCATCCTTGTGATGCCACAGATCTCTGGGCAAAAACCTCCAGATCGATGCTCCAGTTCCAGATCAACGCTCCGGATCCAGAGGCACCTTACTCCATCTCTCACGAACGAGGGAGGCACCCATTCTGATTGCGCTCTAGGCAGATGCGCGGCACAGAGAGCAAGAACGACCGCAGCGCAAGAACATCGTCCAGGCCATTGTTCAACTGCTGCTCCTTCAAGCCGCACAACGCAACCCAGATGAGCATGCGTTCCAGCACATGCGAACCCACCAGGCCCTAGAAGGCGGGACAGCCCCACCCGCGTGCTGCAACTCACGCAGCAACCACTACGCGAGGCGAGCCCCAGGCGTAATCGGCGTTGCTTCCATTCTCCAGGGTGGCGGCGTGCCATATTGCGCCCGTAAGATCTACAGGCGCCCCATCGAGGGCGGCATCATCCTGCAAGGCAACGAGCAGGTCGTGCTCCCTCCCCTTTGGCGGCGCAGAAAAAAAAGGGAGGAGTGCGTTTTTTTAGGGCTCTCAAAATGGGAGGGCCCAATGGCCATGCATTATTTAAAAAAAATGTTCTTTTTTTTGAGCTTTTTGGCCCGTGTGTGGTTTCAACAAAAAAAGGAGAGAGAGTGTGTGGTGTAAAAAAAAAGGCCCGTATGCAATTTTCAAAAAAAAATTGAGAAAAAAAGAAAAAAAGAGAAAAAAAGGATTGTGCGAAATAAAAGCCGAAAAAAAAGAGAAAGAAAAAGAGGCGCGTACAAGAAAAAGCCGTACGCATAAAAAAAATCGAAAAAAAAGTCGCGTACAAGGAAAAAGTCGTACGCATAAAAATGTGATTCATGTTTGCTTCTCCCAACTTGTCTATTATTTTCATTATTCTCACAAGTTTGGGAGAAAGGGGGAGTAAAAGCCATATGCATCCTACATCATTGACTGACAGACCGAACACTCCGGATTTCAAAGAGTATCAAGCCATCTTCACTGTGCATCGATCTTCGTCGTGGTGTCTCTATCCTCGATATCGACTCCGCACTGGATTTATTTTCTTCAAGGCACAACGGAGACAAAGTCCGGTGACCCGCAGGCACGACTGGGACAGAGATCCGGTGACCATGCAGGCACGACAGAGACAGTCCGGTGATCTCCAGGCACAACAAAGATACGTTCCGGTGACCTGATATACCCGTCAACAAACGGGTTTGTCTACCAGTTACGGATACATACGTTTATTGTGATGATTTCAAGTGAAGATGTAATGATGTATATTTTTCTTTATTATTGCAAGTTGCAGCTGTCCCAGCTACCAACTTGAGGGGGAGTGTTGGAAAAGAAAAGAGCCCACCCATGTGTTTAGTACCACATGGGGGAGCGGTCACTATTGGGTCTGTCCGTGGGACTATATAAGGAGCCCCACACCCCCTGTACTCATTGAGAACTTCAATAGAAGAAATGCCCAATTCAGGGACTTCTCCCGTGGTTTCATCCCGCTCCTTCTGGAGTAGGGTTCCACGTTAAAATCTTTGTTCTTATTGTTCTATCTTTATTTCCGATTCTGCTTCCGCATTCTATGTTTCTACAGGTGAGGAAGCAATGGGACTAGCAAGAGGCATAATGCCCCTCAATCGGGCTACTAGGTCATCAAACCTCTAATTCGAAGGAGCCACATGTGAGTCAACTCGTTCCGTTACACAAGCCGATGTTGGAAAATCATGCTTTTAGTATCATGTATCCTCTGTACGTCTAGGGCGATGACAGTAAGTGTATGGTTGATGAATACGACCTCCTCTACCACGAGGTCCACGACCATGAAACTGAGAAGACCCCTCTCTACCATGAGAGGCTACCATCGCAGAAGGTGTCTGAGTAGAAGCAGGTGACGAAACAGTGATGCTGCTAAGTTTGCGGAAAGCTTCCTCAATGGGAGGATTAGTAGCATTCGCCAGTATATGTGAACAAGGTGCCTCGTACTCTGGATCAAGCGCTGCTAGAAATACACCAACCATAGTGGCATTCGTGTATGCTTTCTACTGCTCAGGAGTAGATGCAAGTGGCATAAAATTGTGGAGCTTCTCGAACATTTCGCTTAGGGACGTGTATAGAGAATGCAGAGGTCGTCCGTTCTACTTGATAGTAAAAATATCGTGTTGTAGCTGCAGGATCTTTGTCTCATTCCTCACTTGGAAATAGGTGGCTGCGAGGATATTCCACATCGTCTTGGCAGTGGGTTGATGTAACACATCATTGATGATCTCTGACGTCAATGTACCAGATAACCAGACTTGCGCATAAGCATCATCTGCCTCCCATGAGATGTTGACCTCAGTTTTTTTGAGTCGACTCTTCCTCAGTAAGAATATATTTCTTACCCATAGACTTCATGAGGCTCATGAACTGCGTGGCTCATAACTCGTAATATGTCCTGTCCATCTTGTCAATTGGCGTTGGACCTTTGAAAGCACTTGTTTTGGGGATATCGACTTTGTTCTCTGACATATTGTCAGATGAAAAAAACTAGGTTTGTAGACTAAAAGAAGTATGTCTACACAAATATATTGGGATTTGGTTGCATGTGTAGACTTAGGATGCAACCAAATCCATCAACAAGAAACGGATCGCGATGCGGGCGATAGACGGAGGCCGCAGGGGACGCGAGGGCCGCAAAGTGGTTCATCGACGACGATGGGAGAGATCTGCGGGGGTGGCATGGACGAGAGGGAGGTACCCCCAGTGGAGGTAGCATGTGCGGGAGGGATTGAGACCCTCGGCGGTGGCTCACACTAATGAGAAAGATAGCCAGCAGCGACGGGCGGTGCGGGCGGCGACGCTCGAGAGAGAGAAAGCTGGTGGTGGCGGCACACGAGAGGAGATGGGCTAGCGGGTTGGGTTTAGGGTTAAGGTTTTCTCGAGTACGAGAGCTCTTGTCTAGGACCGCCGCTTTGATACCATGTTGGAAAAAGAATGAGAGTTGTTTATTCTATAGAACTTTGGGGTTCTCTTATATCGAGAAGAGATCTATGGGTAAATTACATAAGATAGACAAAAATAAAGTAAACTGAGAAAACAATACAGAAACATAAATATATCTTGCACAGCCACACATTAACTTCAGCCTCTCAATCTCTTCTCACATATATCCTCTGCAGGTTTATATTGATGGTCCAACAGTCATTGCAACCTATAATGTACGGGGGATGGAAATTAAGTTCTACGTAATTAGGAAGTATTTTTAGAAGCTTTGTTATATACGATGTTGTAAACCTGTCCCCACTATCAATGTAATTTTATGTAACAAAGCATGGTTAATAGACATGGATTTCATACCAAGTTCAAGTTACTAATTAAGTTCAATGTTATAAAGATAGCAGCATGTTATTAACATGTCTGGATGTTTACCCATTAGGTCAATGACATAAAGACATCATGAATATCGAATAACCAAGATGCCACATTTTTTGAAATTTTTTAATTATTTTAAATATATAAATCATTTTTATACATATATTCTTATATATTTACATAGATTTGTACATTTTCTGTACTATTATAATGAAACAAAAGAAGTAATTGACTTTAAATATAACAATAAGCATATTAGAATAAGTTTGATTTAAAAAAAAAGAAAAAAGTTAAAAATAAAAATATCTATGTAAAAGTCGGTCGAATAGTCGTCCCGATTAGTTGGGTTGACTGACTATTGACTGCCTAGGCCTAGTCGAGTCGGTTACCCCCTGACTCGATTAGTCGGATTGGACTAGTCGATCTAGTCAGCTGAATTTTACAACAATGTATATGACTACTAAAATTTTTAATTTTTTTTCAGTTATCTTCGATAGTCATCTTCAAAAGTATGGTGGTAATGTAGTGTGCCTACCGCCCATAAGATCAGGGTTCAAATTCCCCTTTTGGGGGTTACATTATATAGTCGACAACCGTCGTAAAAAATAGTCTGATCTTTCAACATGGGTTTGAGCAAAAACCCATGTTCCCTAAAAGTGGGAGAAAGCTCTTCCATTTTTATCTTTATTGTAACTCCCATGTTAATAGTGAATGGTATATAATAATTCAAAAGTGATCTTGAAAGTGCACACTCTCGTATAAATAAGTCTACTTGTGCATTTAGCAAGTTTTGAACTTATGAAACTATGAATTTTTTCTTTTTGATATGCCTTGAATCCTAACCATCTGACCCATGTTCAAGAACCCTGTATGCATTCCCTCTTATCGTAACCTATCCCAACAAGATGAGAGTCCCACTGCCCGATCAAAGAACCTGGTGGGGGGGGGGGGGAGGTGTACTCTCCCCTGCGAGGGTATAGGGGCTGCGTTCCCGGCATTTTAAGAGCGGTTCCATTTGTATTCGGATATATGGATCCGTTTGTTTCTGGGAGTTGTCTGTACGGGAGTAGTATATAAACTCTATGGGATTAGAGCTCTTAGTATCCTATGCACTCTCTTCTTTCTCTACATAGTGAAAATCGATCGCTGTTGCCCAAGGACGTTGCTTCGTTACAGGTGGACCTTGTAAATCCATGTATTTTGCGTCTTGCTTGTTTGATCGTGTTTGTGCGTATTTGCTTCCATGCATGGCCTCAAATTTCAACGAAATTTGATCGATTTTTTGTTGAATATCGATATCCTGTCGAAATCGAAATTTGACCGAAATGGCAGGGCCCTAGTACAAAAAATTATCGAATGATTGAAATTTCGATCGAGTTTCGACCGGAAATCCATCGAAATTCTGTTTCGGTCGGTCGCCAAAATGGTGACCGGAATCGACATTTAAGGCCTTGCTTCCATGATCCGCAACAAATCATGAAAGTGAATGGTATAAATAGAACTTACGAATCGGGTGAAACTTTTTTCTCTTTATTGTAAGCAACCCCCATGTTAATAGTGAATGGTATAGTAATTCAAAAGTGATATTGAAAGTTTACACTCTGGTATAAATAAGTCTACTTGTGCATTTAACAAGTTTTATCCTTTTAAGCCATTTTGGCATTTTCTGGATTTCCTCAACATGTCCTTGGCATGTATCTGCTGATGCCATATTCATAATTGCCAATGAAAGATCAACACTGACACCTAAAGCAACATGTAGTGAGTGGGCTTGTTAATGTCGACGATTTTAAGAGGCATTGAAAAATGAATCTCTCGTTTAAACACCCCCTTTACTTGTCAAACCTTGCCATGCACTCCCATTTCCTCTTATCTTCTTAGCCTCAATCTTTTATAGTGCCAAAACTTCTTACGAGTGTATTGAGAAGCCTTTAGGTAGCATATATGATGTTGATCTCTTTGTTTCCACCCTCGTTTGTGGTAATTGGGGTACCCATGGATTGGATTTTAGCTTAATTTGTGTCCAATCAAACCTTAACGTATTGTAACCTTTTCCAGTTCAATCCATCGGATTATGGATTGGATTGGATTTTTGTACTTAAATATTCTCCCTTGATGTATTTTGTAATATAGGTTGGTTTTTTCTAATAATATTTTCAGTAGCTGGCATTTTAATCATACATAGTCCATATAAATGTATTTAAAAGATTGTACAAAGAATACACATCATAATACAACTTCTTCGTAATTATCTACCTAACTTCAAGAGCCACATTTTAATTAAATGATTAGCATTTAGGGATTAGGGAAGAAATGCATTATTCCATTTTAAAAAGTTGTAAACCACATGATTAAATTAAATGAATATATAGAATTTGATACAAATGAGGATTCGTTACAACAACAAAAACAACAAAGCCTTTTCCCACAATTAAGTAGGGTCGGCTACATGGATTCTTCGCCTCCATTCAGATCTATCTTGAGTCAATCCTGAGCTTATATCAATAAAACTAAGATCCCTTCGTATAGTTTCTTTCCAACACTTCTTGGGCCGTCCTCGCCCTCTCTTTACCGGCTCAACATCCCAACACTCGCATCTCCTAACTGGTGCATCAGCTGATTTTCTTTGCAAATGACCAAACCATCTTAAGCGGTTTTCTCGCATCTTATCCTCGATCGGAGCTACACCAACTTTCTTTCTGATTGCATCATTCCGAATCCAATCTTTACGTGTGTGTCCGCACATCCACCTTAACATTTTCATTTCTGCTACAACCATTCTCTGCACGTGCCTATGGTTCGCAGGCCAACATTCAGATCCATAGAGTATAACAGGTCTCACAACTGCTTTGTAAAACTTTCCTTTAATTTTTAAAGGAATTTTCTTATCACGGAGAACAACAGAGGCTCCTCTCCACTTTAGCCACCCTGCATTTATTCTATTAGTAACATCTCCATCAATTTCCCCATCATGTCGTAAAATAGATCCCAGATATCTAAAAGAATCTCTCTTCCGAATGTTATCATCACCAATCTTCACCTCGATTCCTTCACCATTGCTTCCATCAAAGGAGCACTCTATATATTCTGTCTTAGCCCTACTTATACGAAATCCTTTACTCTCCAACTCATATCTCCAAACCTCAAGCTTCTCATTTACTCCATCTCTAGTCTCGTCAATCAATATAGTATCATCAACAAATAACATACACCAAGGTAACTCATCTTGAATGTGACTTGTCAATTTGTCCATAATCAAAGTAAAAAGAAATGGACTCAAAGCTGAACCTTGATGTAGACCAATGCTGATGTCAAAATAGCCAGTCTTCTCAGACGGGATCCTTACATAAGATAAAGCCCTATCATACATGTCCTTTATGAGGTTAATGTATAGGACAGGTACTTGTCTCTTCTCCAAAACTCTCCACAATATCTTTCGTGGGACAGAATCATAAGCCTTCTCCAAATCAATAAAGATCATATGGAGGTTCTTCCTTTTAGCTCTATAAATCTCCATTGTTCTTCTCAGCAAATGGATGGCTTCAATAGTTGAGCGACCTGGCATAAATCCGAATTGGTTTTCTTTTACATTAGAAACTTGCCTCAACCTTCTTTCGATCACACGTTCCCAAATTTTCATAGTGTAACTCATCAGCTTGATACCTCTGTAATTAGAACAATTTTGAATGTCTCCTTTATTCTTATAAAGAGGCACCACGATACTTCTCCTTCAATCTTCAGGCATTTTCTTGCTTCGCCGAATAACATTGAATAGATTCGTAAGCCAAGTCAAACCACTCTCACCTAAAACTCTCCATACTTTTACAGGGATGTCATCCGGTCCTACACCTTTCCCAGGTCTCATAACCTTCAAAGCCTCCTCTACTTCCTTTCTTTGAATCCGTTTATAGCTTGCACGATTCAAGTAACTTTCACTACTAGCCAGATCACCCAAAGTGATCTCTCTATTTCCTTCCCCAATGAAAAGTTTATGAAAGTACTGCTCCCATCTAGTCTCCATATCCTTCTGAGTAACAAGCACGCGACCTTCCTCATCCTTAATGCATCTCACTTGAGAAAGGTCTTTGGTCTTTCTTTCTCTTGCTTTGGCCAACCTGAATATATCCTTCTGGCCCTCCTTAGAGTCGAGATTTTTATACAAAACTTCATAAGCTTTTGACTTAGCTTCGCTTACAGCCTTCTTTGCTTCCTTTTTCGCTATTTTATAGTTTGCGATAGTTTCCTTTGTTCTATCCTTAGACATAGCCTTAAAGCATGCTCTTTTAATTTTTAGCCTCTCTTGCACCTCTTCACTCCACCACCAAGCCTCCTTTTGACCTGGAGCTCCTCCCTTTGACTCGCATAACATCTCTTTGGCTACCTTTCGGATACAAGATGCTACTGCCTCCCACATCTCGCTTGCACTTCCGCTACAATCCCAAGATGAGTCTTCTAAAACCTTCTCCCTGAAGCTCGATTGCTTCGGTGGAAGATTCCACCATCTAGTTCTAGTGATCTTAGGAACCCTCCTTTTCTTTACCAACCTTTTTATTTGTACATCCAAGACTAGCAAACGATGTTGGGTTGTCAAACTCTCTCTTGGGATTACTTTGCAGTCTTTACAACAACCGATTTCTTCTCCTCAACGTAAAGTAATCTATCTGTGTTCTAGTTGGCCCATTCTTACAAGTAATTAAATGCTCCTCCCTCTTCTTGTAGAGAGTGTTTGCTATGAAAAGATTATATGTTGTTACAAAATCCAGGATGATTTTTCCCTCTTCATTTCTATCCCCAAAACCATGACCCCCATGAACACTAGTACACCCTGAAGCATCTTTCCCCACATGTCCATTAAGATCTCCACCTATGCAAATCATCTCTCTTTGTGGGATTCCTTGTAAAATCTTATCTAGGTCCTCCCAAAAAGCTTGTTTAATCCTTTCATCTAAACCAATTTGTGGTGCATAAACTGAGATTATATTCAGAATTTCTTATTCAAGCACCAATTTTAGCAGAATAATCCGATCCCCGAATTGCATCTCAATCACACAATCCTTCAAATCCTTATGAACAACCACTCCAACACCGTTTCTACCCTTATCTTTTCCTGAATACCAAAATTTAAATCCTGTCTTTTCAATCTCCATTGCTTTCTCTCCAACCCATTTAGTCTGTTGAAGACATAGTATATGGATCTTTCTTCTTTCCATCGTATCCACTATCTCCATCAATTTTCCAGTTAAAGTGCCAATATTCCAACTACCAATCCGCAACTTCCGTTGCAATCTCTTTTGGACTAACTTCTTTACTCGCATGCGTCCATTATGCGAGAACCCTTGTAAATTTTGGACTGCATCCGGGCGATGATGCAGCGGAACTAGCTTAATTATCCGCATGCGTTCCTCATGCGAGAACCCTTGCAAATTTTGAACTACATCTAGGCTGCGATGTAGCGGCCCTTGCCAATTTTTCATTGCATTCGGGCGATGCAACGCGTTGCAAGTAGGGAACGCCCCAACGAAATCTGTATGTTTGCTTAAATCCATGTTGAAAAGATCCGACTGTCATGAGGCAACTTTCTAAATAATATTCTTTTAAAAAAATATTATTTAAGAAGTTGTCTCGGACTGTTTTACGCTGGCTGTTGACTACCTAACGCAACCCTCATTTACCCGGGCTTGAGACCGGCCATGGTTGAGTTTAAAATAATGAGGATTTGCTACGACAGAAAATAATTTAGGTGTTAGACATTTAGAGAGGAGAGGAAGAAATAGAAGAAAGCATCAGTTACGCGGGGTTTTAGAGATGAATCGTGAAGGTCACGTTGAGAGAGAGAAATAGAGAGATGAAGATAAACTCAATTTTTAATATATCCTGAACTGATTCCAATGTTGGGCTCTCATCCCTTTATATAGGAGGGGTGGATTACAAGAATAAAGAGAGATTGAAATTTAAATCCTAACCGACTTTAATTTTAAATTCTTAATTGAAATTGAAAACTGGCTCACTAATTTGAGATCACATGTGATTTCTTTATTTAAATAAAAATTGCAATGACTTATTTATCCGTAAATTAAAGTTGGACTCTGATTAATGGATGGGAAAATAAATAGGACCCTATTTATTTGCAACGCACTGCATTAACTCTTCTCCGCTTGAAAAATTAATCTCCAGACGAATTGCTTGATCGTCGATTCGTCGATGGATAAATTTATCTGAAATTACAGCTTCAAATTCCCCAATTAGACCCTTTTCAACGTTACATTTGTAATTTCTTTCCACTAAGGGGTACGACTGTAAATGTTCTACCCCTTCAATTAAGATACCCCATAACATAGCTTATTGTCCCGTGGACCCGTTAGATAAAATATCTTGGGAGGAGGGGTTGCTTGTAAATTTCTCCAAAATATCTTACCCCTTATTTTAGGGGCTAAAGATGGGTCCCCAACCAGTGTTAGGGTTCCACTTGTTCGACATAAGAGGCGGCGGAGGCTACATGGGCCACACGAGCTGCACTTTCGACGACAACGATGATGTGGACCGCATCGCACACGCATGAGGCGATAGCGGGGCTCCTCCGGGAACGGTCGTGGCTGGTAATGGCTCGAATATGGAGCTAGCTGGTCATGGTGGCGGCGCGTGAGAGGCAAACATGTGGGATGCGGCATTAGCGACTGCGCAATTGGGGCCGAGGATGGCTGTAGCACGGGATGGGGAGTTGCCGGTGGCACGGGGTGGCAGGAAGGGGTTTTGGCAGTGATGCATGCGGTGCGGGGGCGACGGGAAGTGGTGGTAGCGGGTGTGGGGTCGGGGGTAGGAGAGGTAGTAGTGGCATATTTGGGGCTGGGGAGGATGTTGTTGGTACATGGATGGTGTAGGGGTCCAGTGAGGGGGCTGCAAGAGGTGGTGCTGGGGTCGGCTTGACTGTCGAGGGTGCGGGAAGGGCGAGGAGAGGTTGTGGGAGGATTGGGCTGATTGCTGGAGGTGCGAGGATGGTGGAGGGTGCCTGCGAGAGGGCTGTGGGTGGCTCGGAATCTTACTGGACAACAAGTGGAACATCGTCGACGATGAGTTTTTCTTTGTTGAAAATGTGGATAGCGGCTTCGGTGGTGGGAGACTTCGATTCGACGGCTTTCTTGGTAGCGATTTCGGTGGCGCTTAGGGTCTCAAAATTAGCAACCAAAATCCGTAGTTTTGATTGGATTTCGAGCAATACGGCCATCATCTCCTTGTTGTAGGTTTCATCGTCTCGCCGTTTACGTTTCGACGAACAATAGTCTTTCCTTGCATGCCTGCACAAACTTTTGTACGGATTGTCAGATAATGATGACGATCTAGATGCCATGCTTTGATACCAATTGATGCAAATGAGGATTTGCAACGACAAAAAATAATTTGGATGGAAGAAATTTAGAGAGGAGAGGAAGAAATAGAAGAACGTGTCAGTTACATGGGGTTTTGGAGATGAATCGTGAAGATCACGTTGAGAGAGAGAGAAATAGAGAGACGGAGATAAACTCAATTTTTAATATATTCTGAACTGATTCCAATGGTGGACTCTCATCCCCTTTATATAGGAGGATTGGACTACAAAAATAAAAAGAGATTGAAATTTAAATCCTAACCGACTCTAATTTTAAATTCGAACTTCAAACTGAAAACCGACTTACTAATTTGAGATCGCATGCGATCTCTTTATTTAAGTAAAAGTTGCAACGACTTATTTAACCATAATTTAAAATTAGACTCTAATTAAGGGACGGAAAAATAAATAGGAGTCTATTTATTTGTAGCGCACTGCATGAGAATTTCAAATATATGTATTTTCAATAGTGTTGCATTAGTCGGTCGACTATCTCGAATAATCGGTCCGACTATGCGGTGCAGGGGGGGGGTTCCCCAACTGAACAGACCTCTAGTCGGGCAATAGTCGACCGATTGGAGTTTGACTTTTGGTATTTTTTTATTTTCAATTTTTAATTTTTATGGGTTACATTTTATCACGGTATCGCTAGAAATTCAAATTCTATATATCTATTATATTGATTGGTACTTTTATCTTGGATTCATGTTAAATAATGACCATATATGTATAAAAATATAAGAATATATGTATTATAAATCATTTTTATATTAAAAAAATACAAAACCGAATAATTCCAAATAGTCGTCCGAATATTGATTATTCTCTGTTCAGTGAACCCTTCAAACGAATACCGAATACCATCTTCCACAACATTGATTTTCAAAATGGACCATGAACCCATTAGTATGGTTTTTTTTGTAAATGAGTTCCAACAAATGATATATTTAGTTGATTTCAAAATAATAAAATGATGACAATTGTAAGGGGGACACAATAAATGATGCTGGCTGCATAACTAATGCAAGAGATAGATATAACCAAAATATGATAAATGAAATCCTAGAAAAAAGAATCACAGTTGTGCCTTTCTTGGAAAGACATAAATCAACAACATTACATTACTGTCAAAGGACCAAAGATCCATCTTCCTCACTCGAAAGGAAGAAAGATCGTTATCCTTTATCAAGAAAAAAAATATGTACTTAAAAAATTAAGGACATATCAAATAAGAATAAGACAAGTTATTAAATGTAGTAGGAAAACTTGTACACTAAGGTAAGTGATAGGGGAAATGGCACCCACTGAGTAGTGACATGCTTAGTGGAGCGATAGACAGTGCCATACTGGAGGGGGTGACATTACGAGGGACGGGCGATGGCGGCATGACTCGTATGAGGGAGGGATTGTAATGTCATGACTTGCGAGAGATACAGTGATGGCGTGATTTGCATGAGGGACTGGTGGTGCGGCTCGCGTTAAGTAGAGGTGACAGTGTTGAAACTTACAAGAGGGCGCGATGGCCGTGCAACTCACATGACTAAGGAGTGGTGGCGTCACGGCTTGTAAGACATGTGTAGCAGTGTTGTAGGGAGGGTTAGTGGTGGCATTGGAGTACTGAGAAGATAATTGCTCAGGAATGAAATAAGAGAGAGAGAGGGGACTGAAAAGTGGTCTAGGATGTGACATAATAGGGTGTAACACGGTAACATTTTAAGGAGGCCGTGCAACTCACATGACTATGGAGTGGTGGCGTCGTGACTCGCAAGACATGTGTAGCAACGTTGTGGGGATGGTTAGTGGTGGCATTGGAGTACTGAGAAGATAATTGCTCTGGAATGAAATGAGAGAGGGGACTGTAAAGTGGTCTAGGATGTGACATAACAGGGTTTAACACGGTAACATTTTAAGGACACGTCATTTGACTCGAGAGATGAGTGGGTGTAGACAAGAGGTGGTAGATACATTGTTGATATGAAAAGGGAGATGAAGGTTGGTTATTGCTTAACATGCATATGAGATTGGTTGCAAATGGATATGTTTATTTATTGATTTATTTATCAACATTATTAACGATTGGATCTGATAAAAAATGATCCGATCCAATCCATAGTTCAACGGATTTGAAAATTTTCCATCTGATCCAATTCGTTTGATTGGTAAAACCAAACAAACCAATCCAATAACATCTAATTGTATCGGATTGCATATATTATCCGATCCTTGGGCACACTTAGTTGTGCCCCCATCCCGTAGAATTTTTGCCAACCCTATACTAAAGATGAGCAAATACCGCCTTAACTAACCAATCCTTCTTTCTATTTGCAAACTCTTCACTTTCAAATCTTGGTATGCACACCCCTTTCCTCTTAGCTCTCATGTCTTACAAACCTAAGCCTTTACAACGAACATATTGAGAGGCCCTCGGGATGATCATATACGACGTTGCTCCCTCTTAGTTTACTACCTCAGTTGTGATCCCCCATTGTTTTTTGCCAACTTTGCTGTGAAGATAAGCAGCTAAGTTGATGATCAATGGTTTTGTTGAAGATGGACATGATCCTTGTCATCTTGTCATACTCTATTTCGTCATAATGTCTTGTCACATGGTTGGTCCCTGGATACAATGTTGTGAGGGAGGTTCCTAGAAGAGGTACGAGGGGGTTATCAACATGGAGCCTGATGTATATAGAGAGTTTGTATTTGTGTATTCTTCTATAGCATTGGAATCATCATGATGGAGGGTTCTTCATAGGCTTTGGCAGAAAGGTAGTGGTGAAGTGAGGAGGGCACCGATGGATGAATTATTGAAGCTAGTTTTGGGCTGTAGAAGTATTTTTAAAAGATAAATAATTTCCATTTAGAATTTTCTGAATAGAGGACCATGAAGTTCTTGCAGTTGTTGGAGGATCTTAGTCATGTTGATGGTTTCTCCATTGCAATGACCACTGTTGTAAAAGTCGGTCGACTAGGCCAATTAGTCGGCCCGACTAGTCGAGTCAAGGGGGTAGCCGACTCGACTAGGACTAGTCGGCCATTAATCGCTCAACTCGACTAATCGGACCGACTAGTCCGCCTAGTCGGCCGACTACTCGGCCGCCTTTTACATAGAGGTTTCTATTTTTTTATTTTTTGTCTTTTTTAAAAAGCAAACTTATTCTAATATGCTTAATGTTATATTTAACGATAATTACTTCTTTTATTTCATTATGGTAGTATAGAAATGTATAAATCAATGCAAATATGTAAGAATATGTGTATAAAAATTGATTTATATATTTAAAATAATTAAAAATTCAAAACCGATTAATGGCCGACTAAATCCGATTAGTCGCCCGACTGCCGATTAATCCTTAGTCAGTGACCCCACCGACCGAGTACCGACTGCCGCTTTCTGCAACTTGGCAATGGCCTTTGAGAGTTGCTGAAGGGAGGCTTTTCTATGAGGAAAGCTTATATGGCTTTGCATGGATCTATGATTTTTTTAATCTTGGTGACTTGAAGCTTGATTGTCAATTTATTTATGCCTCGAAGGTGCCTTTAGGAGTGAAGTTGTTCCTTTGGTTCTTGCATAGGAGTTGTCTTATGACTAGAGCCTGTAGGGCTTGTTTGTGCGTGATTTCGAGGTTTCTTGTCCTCTTTGTGGTCGAGATCTAGAGGAGCTGGAGCACTTATTCCTCTCATGTCATTATGCTAGGGAGTTGTAAGGTGAGACTTTCATCCACTAAATTGACCTTGTCTCCTTGGATTTGTTGTGGTCTTCGCTTATTGCAGCTAAGTTCCTTCCTGCTTTGGAGCAGTTGAAGCTGATTGCATGGTTGTGGTCAATCTGGTCTTCGTGATTATAAGTGGTGTATTAAGAATGTAGACCAACATGCCTAGAATCTTCTTTAATCTTGGATCTTGTAACTACATCTTTTCTTATTAATATAATTTTTGGAGTGCATTATTCTGGCTGCATACCCTCTTTTGCATAAAAAAGTATTATTAAAAGATAGAGTGTTAATGAATTGGTCTCACTTCATGCAGAAAACCATTATTGACAACCTAAATGTGAGGGAATGCCCATGTTGTTGCTTCCAAATAGAAGAAATATTTGGGGATAGCTATGATGTTATGTGTAACAGATTTTGGGTACTTCTATGCATATGTAAAAAGAATAAGAAACAATAGGGGATGAGTTCTGTGAGTTCGATAGGCAAGTCTAAATTAAGGGTTGTTAGTGTTAGAAAATAAGAATGCGGAAGCGTATCAGAGAAATAATGAATAAAGATCACTGGATTTTAATGTTGAACCCTACTCCCTAAGGAGTGGGATGAAACCACGGGAGAACGCCTCAAAGGGTTGATGTGTCTATTGAATTTCTCATCTGATACATCAGGTCCGTGGCTTCTTATATACTCCATCGACTCTCCAAGTCCCATCACTAGTAGATGTGGGACTAAACTCTAGGTGTGGTAAATGGATCTTGGAGTGATCCATTCACTCATCTATGTATGAATGACGTATATACTCCAACACTCCCCCTCAAGCAGGAGCATGCAATGCTCAGCTTGGACAAACAGAAAGAAATCTCAAACTCACACTACAAGACACTACAAACAATATCAACTCAACGCGCACAACTGTCGGCTGCTGTCGAGGACGTTGCTTCTCATGCCGTGCAGGTGAGGAGGAACAAACAAGCTGGAGTATGAGTTAAAATGAATCTCCTCGTCAGAGAGCATATGCTCTGTACTGTGCCTGTCAGAATCATTGCAATTGAAAACGAGTCTCCAATGGGAGTACTCTGGCCCACCACATCATGTGGACAACTGCTCCATCTCTGAAAGAGCCGAACTAAAAAAGTCGTGGTGACATCCTCGTTAGAGTCCACGGTTGCTAGAGAATGGAGTCTGAAAAAGTTTCATCGTCGAAGAACTGGGTCTCTCCCATACTGGCTCAGAGAATGGATCTCTACGCTGGAGTCTCTATGAAACCATATGAAAACCCTCGTCCACATGGCATAGGGAATGAGATCTCTACTCTGGAGTCCTTATGGGAATACATGAAAAGTCTGACAAAAACAAAAGATTAGGATCACACAAACAATAATCACATACATGTGTGAATCAAAATTGAAGACTAGGAATCTGAAAGTCGATTATGAAACTACGCATCAAACTGTAGACTCGGAATCTGAACGTCGAGTCTGAAAATCGTAGAGTCTGAAATCTGATTGGGCATTTGGACTGGAATCTGAACACTGACTTTGAATTGGATTCTGAATCATTAGAGTGATGATGTTGTATGATGCCGTAGAACTCCATACAATACTCCCCCTTTCTCCCAGACTGGTCGGAAAAAAACGACGACGACCAAGTTGGGAGAAGACAAGAGAATGGGGAAAATATGAAACCAATAAACCGATCACTTTTCAATTTTTTCGGCTTTTTAAAACATTTTTCTGCCAAATAAGCCATTCATTTTTTAACGGCTTTTCTTTTCTTTCCTTTTTTTGCAATTTTTTCGGCTAGTCTTTCTCTTCTTTTATATTCGACTCATCATTTTTTTACAAGTTTTCTGCGTATGGCTTTTCTTTTGTACGTGCCTTTTCTCAAAACACTTTTTTGTAGCAAATGAGGCCAATGATTTTTTCCCTCTCTCCCCCTTTTTTAAGACATACGACCCAACTTTGGGCAAAAAAAACTTCGCATTTTTTTGAAATTGGGTTCAATTGGGCCCAAATACAAATCAATTGAGGCCATTTTTTTCTTCGGCCTCCTTTTTTTTCTGTTCCTTCCATTTTTTTAATGTCAGCCCTGTTCATTCCATTTTTTAATGTCAGCCCACTTGGGCCATTACAACGACTATTTAGGGTTCCCACTTGGAACCCTCTTTCTTCGAACACTGCCCCTCGACTAGGGTTTTTCCGCCCCAAATCGCGGTTTCTGGAGGGCCATCATGTGCCGCCTGGGATCGTGCAATGCGAGGAGGGGCTCCTGCTGGGAGAGGGTGATTGCAAGAAGCGGCTAAGGGCACCATCGTCGGTTCGCTGGAGGAGGCTTATTGAGCGGCTACAACATCAATCAATAGAAAACGTCGTAATATATTTGATAGAATTACAGATTATATATGGGGGGGATAGAGCCCTTGTTGAGACAGATGATCGAGCAAGAGCTTCCCCAAGCCTTGTAACTCAAAGGAAACGACTGGATATCTCCCCTAGGGGTGGACGTGCGACGAGGGCACCACCTGGAGCACGCCGCCTTCGGCTGGAAGATGGAGGATGGGCGACATCGACACCGTTGCCACCACCCTGGTACTTGGAGAGGAGTTGGGGCTTGCCACATTGGAGATCGAGGAAGGCACCATCGAGAGGAGAAGTCTGCGTGAAGGAGGCCCTGGAGGCTTGTCGCCATGTTGGATGGGGATCTGTTGCCGTCGCAATGAAGGCATGACTACATCTGGAGTTCAATTTTGCACAGCCCCGATGGGGCTGAATGTCCTGATCGCCTCTGCCATGGAGATGGGACTGTCGCCTGGAGTGCGCAAGACTTTGATCTCGGAGCTCCGCCTAGAGCGGAGGTCTCGTTGATGCCTAAATGATTGGGGTAGCTCCGCCTCTTGATCGAGAAACACTATCAACATTAAGAGATGGAGGAACGTGCCTGTACCATATCTTGCTGAAAATAGGGTTTGAAAAACCCTAGAACTCCTCTAGAACTTGAACCAATCATCTATGCTTAATTAGGGTTTCAAGAAAACCCTAGAAACTGGAACTCGAACGATCTTGAGCAATGAATATTAATAATCTTCAAACATCACTCTTCAAGAACATAGAACTAAAAATCAAATCTCGAAAAAAAAACATAAAATACATATTCGAGAATCGAACCCGCTCTGATACCATGTTAGAAAATAAGATTGCAGAAGCATATCAAAGAAATAAAGAATAAAGAAATGAAGAACACATGATTTCAACGTGGAACCCTACTCCATAAGGAGCGGGATGAAACCACGAGAGAACGCCTCAAAGGGTTGACGTGTCTATTGACTTTCTCATCTAATACAGGGGGGTCTAGGGCATTTTATATAGCCTCCACAGACCCTTCAAGTCTCATCACTGGAAGATGTGGGACTTAACACTGGGATGTGGTAAATGGATCGTGGAGTGATCCATTTACCCATCTACATATGATTGATGCATATACTCCGATAGTTAGTGGCTAGGTCTTGTGGCGAGTAGACTAGCTCATGTGCATAATGAGGGTCCCATGCAACAATTTGAGTCTCAGAAAGTTCGGAATCATGGATGGAAGGCTGCATGTCTCTTACTGTCACACCCCCAAATTCCGTGATCGAGAATGATCGTGCAGACACGGTAGCTGGATGCTCGAGAATGATCGATGGAGCTGGACTTCGGGAGGAGTCCGAAAAATGTGGATATCAGGGAGGTTATCCACGAGAGTCTGGAGGCTCTACCGTACGTGATGGAGAAGCGTCACACAGGACACTGGCTCGGTGGCAGAGTGTCGTGGTGCTTGTAGCAATGCGAGCATAGCAAGTACAGACAGCAGTGCAAGACATGACAGTGGATGCACGTAGTCGTACATACGCGAGCGCAGAAGGGCGGTACGTAGTGAAGCAGTACACATTGAGGAGCAATGCGGTACGGTCACAGAGGCGTACGTACGAAGGCGCACGGTATCGGTATTGATGCGTGGCGGTCCAAGGAGGCATGGAGCGTTGCAGGTGCTGAGTACGAGCATTGTCGAGCATGCTCGGTCGTACACGTACGAGAGTGGTCTGGAGGCCACGATAGCGAAGTTCTGGAGGACTTCCCCTTAGCATGGAGAACGCTAAGGAAGGGTTTACCGTACGAGGGTCTGGAGGCCGCGGGTTCCCTTTGGCACAAGACCAAGTGTTCAGTGGCACTTGGTGAATTATGGCAAAGCTGCATCAGCAAGCGTTGGAGCGCGAGTGTGCTGATGATTGGGCGGTTGACTGGGCGTCAACCGTGCAAGAAGACGAAAGATCAACAAGGGAGTCGAAGAGACGAGCAGACGAAGAGTTGCTGAGGAACGCGAAGGGTTGCCGAAGAACTTGAAGGGTTTCTTGTGTCTTTATGTATCATTATTGTAGATGTAATAATGAGTGTCCCTTGGGTTGCCTTGAGTCTTGTATATAAGGAGAGGTGGTGGCTCATTTATAAAAACACAAGTCTACACGAGAGAAAGTGTAGAGTGTCCACCCACTCCAGAGAGAGAGAGTTCCCGTTCTAATAAAGAGAAGAGCTTTGTGCCCGTGCTCGTGTGATTGCTTGGTTGAGTTCTTGAGCGTTCTTGAGCGTGTTCTTGAGAGTGTTCTTGAGCGATCCGGAGTTCGTACTCGTGTTTGTGTTGAAAGCGTCGGTGCGCTAGCAAGCAGGAGTACGAGAAGAGTTGGAGCGCGCCCGTAACCGTTCTACTCGGGAAGGCTGGTTAGTTACGGGTTAGCTAGCGCCGCACAGGATCGGTCGAAATCGATACCGGGATTTTGACCCTGTGACAGTTGGTATCAGAGCTGAAGGCAATACCAATCGTTGGTACGAGTTGGTATCAGAGCTTGGTTGGTGCCAAGGAGCAGATCACAGAGCTTGGCCGGTGCCAAGAAAGCGGGCAAAGTTACGAGCGACTGTCGGTGCAGTCGATCGCGGGAACAGGAGATACTTGTCGGTGCAAGTACATCTTCAATCAGCGGAGCGAAGATGGTGGGTGTTACCGATCGCGTAGCAGCACTGGAGCAGGCGATGGCAGAAGTGGAGTCCACTATTGGGACTCATGTCCATCGCATCACCGCCTTGGAGGATCGTTCTTCAGATGGATCGGATGTTGGGGACGAGACCCAACAACGCTCAGCGGAGCAGATCAAGTCCTTAGAGGACAAACTGGAGGCGTTCAACACGATGATGGAGGATCTTCGGAGTGAGATCTCCCTCATCAAGAAGGCGTTGGCGAACTGCGGGAGCTCAATGGAGGTGCAGCGACGCAAGGTACCCGAGCCCAAATCCTTCACAGGTACGCGGAGTGCTAAGGATTTGGAGAACTTCCTATGGGATATGGAAGTTTACTTCGAGGCGACCAAGACGACGGAAGCCGAGAAGGTCGGCTTGGCATCGATGTACATGTCGAGCGACGCCAAGCTATGGTGGAGGAGCCGTGCAGCAGACAAGGCCAGACCGAAGATATGCAGATGGGATGATCTAGTCGTGGAACTGAAGGCGCAGTTCCTGCCCAAGAACACTGCGTGGATTGCACAGGAGGCTCTTCGACGCCTGAAGCAGACAGGCACTGTTCGTGAGTACGCGAAGCAGTTCACTTCCTTGTTGCTGGACATCAAGGGGATGTCCTAGGAGGACAAGCTCTTCAACTTCACGATCGGATTGCAAAGCTGGGCGCAAGCCGAACTGCGGAGGCAGGGAGTGAAGAACCTTAATTCAACAATCGTGGTGGCAGATGCGTTGGTCGATTATGGGGCGACCCAACCAAGTCACAATGCTGAAGAGAAGGAGTTCACCAGCAAGCTGAAGGCGCGGTCGAAGGAAAAGGGCAAAGGCGTTGCCCATGATCCACCAATGGAGGAACAAGAGTACTCCAAGAGAAGGGAGCAACCCAAGAGTAAGGGGTGCTTCATATGCGACGGACCGCATCGGGCGCGGGAGTGCCCAAAGAAGGAGAAGCTGAACTCTCTTCGTAGGGACGAGGAGGAGGAAGAAGAACGTGAGGTACGCTTGGGAGCCATCGGTGCTATGCGCAAGGTACGCCTCACGACACTTCGAGCTGGAGCTTCGAATTCAGTGGAGGGAGGGAACTCCACAACAAAGAGCTTTGGAGGTGCTAAGGCTCGATCGAGGACGCACAGGAGTGCGCAGGTGCATGCTGGGCACCAACTTGTGTGCAGGAGGCACACAACCAAAGCCGCGGATAGGAGAACATCCGTGCACGAGAAGACGAGGCAGAGCTCTGGAGGGCGATGCAGCATGGACAAGGAGTTACACGTCCATGGGGGTGGAGTGGTGACGAATCACACCACCAATGATCTTGCAGGAGGCAAGATAGCGAAGATGCTCGGAGCGCAAGAGGTGCTCATTTCCCAGAACACGGGTACGTCCACAGGGAACGATAGAGATCGTCAACGAGCGAGCGTGGAGGTGAATACTCCACACGTGGAGCTGGAGCTGCCACAAACCAGCGATGGAGCTGTTGTATCCAGGAGGGATATATCGAAAATGGGAGCTGACGAGGAAGCTCCACTTTTCACGATGAAGACCAAGTCATGGAGGGACGTGGTTCGTGAAAAGACCAGGTGCAGGAAGGGAGGCGGTGCAAGGCGGCACCACCCTTCCAATTGAGCCGCATCAGGAAGTGCGTAGCGGATGGAGGATCGTGACGGGACGCCAGCTGAAGAGGGAATGCTCGGTTGAGGACAACCGATTCTTCAGGTGGGGGAGGCTTGTCACACCCCCAAATTCCGTGATCGAGAATGATCGTGCAGACACGGTAGCTGGATGCTCGAGAATGATCGATGGAGCTGGACTTCGGGAGGAGTCCGAAAAATGTGGATATCAGGGAGGTTATCCACGAGAGTCTGGAGGCTCTACCGTACGTGATGGAGAAGCGTCACACAGAACACTGGCTCGGTGGCAGAGTGTCGTGGTGCTTGTAGCAATGCGAGTATAGCAAGTACAGACAGCAGTGCAAGACATGACAGTGGATGCACGTAGTCGTACATACGCGAGCGCAGAAGGGCGGTACGTAGTGAAGCAGTACGCATTGAGGAGCAATGCGATACGGTCACAGAGGCGTACGTACGAAGGTGCACGGTATCGGTATTGATGCGTGGCGGTCCAAGGAGGCATGGAGCGTTGCAGGTGCTGAGTACGAGCATTGTCGAGCATGCTCGGTCGTACACGTACGAGAGTGGTCTGGAGGCCACGATAGCGAAGTTCTGGAGGACTTCCCCTTAGCATGGAGAACGCTAAGGAAGGGTTTACCGCACGAGGGTCTGGAGGCCGTGGGTTCCCTTTGGCACAAGACCAAGTGTTCGGTGGCACTTGGTGAATTATGGCAAAGCTGCATCAGCAAGCGTTGGAGCGCGAGTGTACTGATGACTGGGCGGTTGACTGGGCGTCAACCGTGCAGGAAGACGAAAGGTCAACACGGGAGTCGAAGAGACGGGTAGACAAAGAGTTGCTGAGGAACGCGAAGGGTTGCCGAAGAACTTGAAGGATCTCTTGTGTCTTTATGTATCATTATTGTAGATGTAATAATGAGTGTCCCTTGGGTTGCCTTGAGTCTTGTATATAAGGAGAGGTGGTGGCTCATTTGTAAAAACACAAGTCTACACGAGAGAAAGTGTAGAGTGTCCACCCACTCCAGAGAGAGAGTTCCCCTTCTAATAAAGAGAAGAACTTTGTGCCCGTGCTCGTGTGATTGCTTGGTTGAGTTCTTGAGCGTGTTCTTGAGAGTGTGTTCTTGAGCGATCCGGAGTTCGTGCTCGTGTTTGTGTTGAAAGCGTCGGTGCGCTAGCAAGCAGGAGTACGAGAAGAGTTGGAGCGCGTCCGTGACCGTTCTACTCGGGAAGGCTGGTTAGCTACGGGTTAGCTAACGCCGCACAGGATCGGTCGAAATCGATACCGGGATTTTGACCCTGTGACACTTACCGTGTGGCCTTCTTGCACTTCTTAAGGCAGTCTTGCCTATTATTCCTTGTTCTTTCTCTCTTCGCGTTTATTGTTGCACGGGGTGCGACAACATTTAGAGTTCATTATTAGGCGTTTTTTTTGGTTTAGCTTGAGACAGGAGGATAGTGGTACTCGATTAGTTGATTGGGTGTCCATGACTCAACCTATGGAGATGGTGGTTTGGGGTGCTTAGGCTTAAGGTGATGCACAATGTTCTTTTGATGGAGTGCTGAGAATTCGGGGAAATAGTGATGACATGTTGTGCCGGTTTGTGCATAGTATTATTGTTGTTACTTCGAGTTCAACCGTTGAGGTGGGTTTATTCCATTTGTTATTGAACTCTTGGAGGAGGATCTACGCTATTTTGAAGGATGTGGCACTTTTTCTGAGACTAATGATGGGTGATGGTTTCTCTTTCAACATCTAGATGGATGGCTCGTGACTCTTTGCGTTGTTGGGCAACGGTTGATTCAAATGTTGCGAAGGCTAGGTCTGATGGTTCTCGGGTTCCTACGCCGACGTTTGATTTCTCTGAGCAGATGATGCCAGATTTCATGAGGATGTTGGAGTATTTCAACCTGGCAGAGGAGCATTTAAATGTCTGTGATCTTTGAACATGGATCAGTGGTGATTTCTCAAAAATGGAGTACATGACTTTATCTACTCCTGTGATTTCTGATTATGGGGACTTGGCGTGAGACTGCATATTAATTTGGATTTTTATAAGGGAACACACAATGATAATGGTGCATACCGTGGAGATTTTTTATGGGATTGATGTGGCTTGACCAATGTGTTCAGACAATTATGAATATATGGACCACCTGTTCTTTATGTGTGAGCGGTCTAGGAGGGTACAGAGCAATATCAAGATTGAGTGGTCTGGATGTCACGTATGCAGCTGGTTTCCAGATGTCGCTTGGGACTGCTTGTTCTGATGGTATAACAGTCATTTGAAGCCCTTGATGCGTCATGCTTTATAGTTGGCACCTAACTGTTTTGTCTTTCTCATAAGGGTATCCATGGGGAAAATGGGATCGAGCATGTTAAGAATCTGTTTGAGTCTTGGTCATGCAAATTATTCTTGGTGTTTATTAATTTATAGCTTGAGTGTGCACCGTATTGGATGCCCATCCTTTTTGACTTCAAAAAATTCTAAAAAGAACAGGGATTCTTTATTCATGTACTTGTAGTTGGAGTTTTTTTGTAAGTACTGGGCTTTGTCAGAATTATGTGATCATATATAGATCATGTCAATCTCCTATTAGTCTGATTTTCTAGTTGTGCTAGGATATTTTCATATAAATTATGTACTCTTTGCTTTGCAGGCTCAGGAATTGATGAAATCTCTTAGGGAGAAGGACATCCCCGCACATGTGTATGTTGGAATGCGTTATTGGCATCCATTTACTGAGGAAGCCATTGAGCAGGTAATTACATTTCTTTCCTTGAGAAGCAGTCCACGAATGGTTCTTAGCATTGCCAGCCCCATAGTATGTTGGCACTTAAAAAGAGGTTCAATGGGGCCTCCTGCATTGGGAACATTTTTTGTTTCCATTTGTTCCACATGTTTTTCCATTTATTCGGACATTTTTTGTTTCCATTTGTCCCAACTGTAACAACGGCCCCTCTTTTGATTTGGATTTGTTCTTATTGTAGGGGTTACAAGTTTTGGAAAAATAAAAGTTTCTTCACTCCTTTGATTGCTTAAATAGTTTATTTGGGATAAATATCTAGCTATCCATATTTGTGCTATTAATTAAAATCCCAACCGAATAATTCTATATCTCGTTATGTGTCATGGTAATCGGAATTCAATGACTTTTGCAGTTCTCTATTCAGGTACTTTTAATAATATCTTTTGTACTTCCAGCTCATCCTTCCCCCCGAGGGGAATCCTTTAAGATGTGTAAAGAATGTCTATAGTCATGTTCATGATGTCCCAATTATAGAGAATAATGGATCTGCAATGGAAGTATCAGGTAAAATGGTGGTGCAGCACCAATTGAAGATGAAATCAGAGAAACTCTTCAAGGTGGATTGGATGATGAATGCAATGTAGTACTCCAATGCGAAGGTGTGATAAGTTGAAAGAGGAGCCTTGTAACTTTGTAAGTGGGGACGAGGAGACCGAAGAAATGTTAGAAGGGCAATATTGGGAAGGATATGAATTTTCTTGATCCAAGACAAGTTATGATCCAAATTTGATCTATTTGGAAGCAAAGAATCACTGTAGTTTCCACTTGACGTGGTGGTGGTTGTACTGGTATATTTCAGCCATATATCTGGAATAATCCAGTGGATATTTGGAATTTTCTAAATAAAAATATTATTAGTTGGAGATCCTGACCTCGACATATAATTAAGCCAAGAAGATTTTGCCTTTAAATCTTGGACTTGTGTAATGTAGATATTATGTTTGTCCCTCGTTCATTGCTTATTTCTCCTTTTTAGTCTTTATTGCAAATTAGTATCTTATATTCTAGATCTTATTGAGAGTATGGAGAGAGGTGTGGGGGGATTAGGACATCTGGGGGTTGTGCCCGCTCACGGGGATGTCTATTTATGGTGAATGGGCTTTGGGTATTGTGCGTAGCACTGATGGTACCATGTTTGATGTTTGTTTTGTCATGGAGTTGTTCATGGAAGGTCCTCACGTCCACAGTGGAGGGTGGAGACATTTAGGGGAGCACCGGTTGCACATAGGTCAATATGGGTGAGCATTCGATCAAGGTGTCAAGTTAGAGGGTGTGCAAAGCCTTCCTTAATGTGCTTGTTTGCAGGAGGTGATCAGGAGGGGGGACATCACATTCATTGTTTGAGGCCCACTAAGAGTTGAGAAGACCTCCAGATTCTGACACGTGTTTTCGATGTGATGTTGGTTTCGCTCTGTGCAACTACTGTAGAGATTGAGTTCAACAGAGCGAAATGTTGTTTGCATAGAAGCTTTTGTCTTCCATGAGGGTTGTCGTCTGGATTTGTGGAATCCTCCCACCTACGGATCCAGGTTACCCATTTACACATGATTCACGATATTGTATTCGCAATGGATCGTCTTAGGTTACAGAAATTGAGGGAAATTTTTCGCCTCTCGAAATGGCGTTCACATTTAACGTAAATAACCGTAGAGCCAACAAGAAATGTCACCAATTCACATTTAGTTAATTTCCATATATATTACATGTAACAAAAGAAATTGCAATATATACATGTATTCCAAAATATAGAAAAGAAAGAAAAGCATTATACAATATCTAAAAAAACAACAAGTGTACCGTCGAGTATAACAACGGAAGCTCGGGATTATCTGCCAACTATTGTGATGCAGGTTCTTTGCCTGCCACACATGCAAGGGACCAAGGTTGCAGAAAGCGGTAGTTGGTACTCGGTCGGCTGGGTCACTGACTAAGGATTAATTGACAGTCAGACAACTAATTAGATTTAGTCGACCATTAGTCGATTTTGATTTTTTTTTATTATTTTAAATATATAAATCATTTTTATACATATATTTGTACATTTTATATACTTTCATAATGAAACAAAAGGAGTAATTGACTTTAAATATAACATTATTGCATATTTGAATAAGTTTGCTTATATATTAATATAGATTTGTACATTTTCTATACATTCATAATGCAACAAAAGAACTAATTGACTTTAAATATAACATGAAAAATATTAGAATAAGTTTGCTTTAAAAAAAAGCAAAAAACTAAAAAAATATAAAACCTTGATGTAAAAGTTAGATAAGTAGTCTACCGACTAGGCCGACTAGTCGGGCTGACCGACCATGGAAGGCCGTATCCTGATATATCGGCGATATATCGGTATCGACAGGTCACCGATATAGCCGATATGTCTGATATCGGGTATCGACACGCAAAAAAGGCGAGCTGAATCCCGATGTCGGCGATATGGCGTCGATATATCGGCGATATATCGGTATCGACATGGTACCGATATCGATACCTATACCGATATATCCTTCCATGTGACCGACTAATAGTCGACTAGGCCTAGTCGAGTGGTCCATCCCCTCGACTCGACTAGTCGGTCGATTTTTACAAGCTTGCAAGGGATAAAAGAATGTCAACAAATGTTGCATACAATTCGTCATATTAAAAATAACATGTAATTTAGTAATTTCAAAAGAAATCAAATAAATAGGCATTGATATTTAAAAATAACAATCTATTTGCGTGGAAAATAGTTTTTAAGGTGCTATGTATATAAATCACATGTTCACCCATCATCCCATAACCTTCCGTATATAACATTTCTATAAATTAATTAATTATCCATATGAAGGCTATTATCTTTTTTGTTTCTTATAGATTATGTTGATGGATCTTGGTATTAAGGATGATGAATCTCTGATCTGATCTTTTCTTGTGTCTAATTTCTCAAGTCTAGTGGATAGTCTGTGCTCTTAGTCTGGGTGTGACTTCACACTATGACTCAAAGGTGTGAAGGATACCTTAGGGTTGGGGTGCCTCTATAGGCATGCAATGGAGTATAATGCATCCTAACTAAGTTCCCAAAACATCTACTAGCTTTTCCTATTACTAGTAGTAGTAGTTCTAAGATCCAATTGATTGTCGTTGATTGATGGTTGACAATGATTATCGATTCTGTACCAAGTTCAATTGTGGCCAACTCAACTGTAACCGATCTCAACTTTAGCCAAACTCTATTGTAAGCAACTCAATTGTAATATATCACCAAGCCTATTGGCGGAATGGTAACCAAAACTCAAGCGGTAAAGAAGTCTCCTAAGAGACTCTTCTGTATCACCCTTGAATCTTCGATTTAGGTGTACAATGGCTCATTTCAATCATCTCTAAACGACGATCAATATGAGTATAATATGCCTATAATTTGGATCGGGTAAGATTTTCCGAAATTCTCGAGATATGGTCTTGATTTGTATTAAATTTTGTAATTATAAAATATCAAATGACCTCCGATTTACGAACGATCGATTTCGTTGTTATTATTTTGTCGAATCGAATTTTTGGATGGACTCGGTTTGTTTGCGATTTCTGATTTTTCGTCGCGGCTTTTCCGATGGCACGTATTATGATGCGATCGACTTTTGGTCAGTTGCGACCGAATGAATTTTGATCTACGATCAATGGATCCTAGTTTTATTTAATATTGATTGAATAGTAGTTGATCATGCAGACCCTTAATCGGGTCGGATTTGGATTATTCGGATCCGGATGTTACATGATTGGAGGCAACTATGTGAGTAGGATGAGGTTTTCACATTTGGACATTCTGAAATTATGGTCATGGACCACTTGCAGTACCTTTGAGGATGCAATTGTAGTAGGCATTTGAATCAATCCTCTGCTTTTTTAAGATGGCTCATGAAATGTTGTCATTGTGGTACTATAGCTTTTGATGCACTGACAATCCAACTTGTTGTGGTGGTTGAAGTCGTAATGGAGTTAGCAATGAGGTTGCAGGTGTTTGAAGGGGGATTTGGGGTTGTTGTCTGGTAGTGTATGGAGGAAGGGAGGTTGAGGGGCGTAGGGAGGCTCTGGGTGGGGTGGGCATGTCTTCTATGAAGGTGATGATCAGAGATGGAGTTATTGCATATGTCTCAAGTGGTGGCAAGAGAATAAGCGCAAAGGGTTAAGGCACCATCGGTGTCGCGGGTAGTGGCAACTTGAGGGGGAGCGTGGTAAGTGGACGCATTGTAAGTGTCTCACTTGGTCGCGGTTGGCATGGTGAGGGCAATGATGGACGAGGGTGAGGGCCTTCAAGAAGGTTTGTCCATGTCATGACACCCGAGACTTGAACCGATGCATTATATTAGCAATGGGGGCTTCAAGGAAATGGGTAAGGGGTGATGGAGGGGTTGGAGGGGAAGACCTTTTTTTGAGGGTTAGGAATGGGGAGGATGTGAGCGTTCTTTAAGGGGGTTGGTTACTTATGCTAGTTGGTAGAAAGGGCCAATTAACAAAGTCAGGAGGATTTTTATGGAGGCAAAAGTAAAACGAGCTAAACTAACTCTCCCTGAAGGGATGAGACAAAGCAAATAAGTTGATCCTTAAAGAGGACAACATCCTTTGTATGTATTGTCAATTTGTAGTTGGGTTAAGACACTTGTACCCTTTCTGAGTGACATAGTACCCAATGATTTCAAATAGTTTCACAGAGGTGGATCCCATCTTGGGAGGCCACCCTTCTTTTTCTAAAAAAAATCAAATAGCATTCTCGCTTTCCCTATTCAGGTGTCAACTTAATGAAATAGGTGCATATGATTACCCGCAGATGCAACAAGAATGGATCCACTAAGGACAAATGATTCAATAAAAAGTTAATCCTCATCCAAAATTGCATCACATGAGAGGAACACTTTACGGACTTTCTAAGGAATAGGAAGAAGGCAACTCTGGAGGATTGGTTGGAACATAAAGTGTCGTCTAGGGGGTTCGCAACGCATGGTGATCGAGATGATCGGGGGGAAGCTATTCCGCGTCTGCTTATGGCTGGGGCTTCGTCTTGGGGCTTCTCGGGAGGGGGTCGGGTCGTGAGGGTCGCAACGCGCCCCCAACTCCCAGGTCAACGCATGATTGCACTCGCGCGTGGAGATGCCTCCACGGAGGATGTATTTCAGGTGTGGTGTAGTGGGCCACATCGTGCGTTGGTGCAAAATGAAAGATAAGGTGTGCTATCATTGTCGGTCTGTGGGGCATGTGCGGAAGGAATGCCGTGGAATCTCCTCCAGGATGGACGTTGATGTAGGGTCTAGTCTTGGGCCCTTGGAGTGCAGTGGTGATACTGCGAACCCTGTGTTTGGAATCCTCATGACAGAGGGACCCTTTGATTACCTGAAGAAGGTGGCAGAGGTTTTGGCGCTGGGTCGTTCTGCCGGATGCATGGAGGACGAGATCTGGCTGTCGGATTCGGAGTTGTCCGTTCTAGGAGAGGAGGCTGCGGAGGATGAGGCCTTCCTCTCCAATGGATGTGCCTTGTTCCCGGCGTCGATTCGATGACAGCGTCCTCGGTTGCGGGATGGTGTAGCTCGACCCCGGACACAGCGTCTTGTGGAGATCGTGGGTCTGCTGATCAGATGTCGAAGGTTGTCCACAATCAAGGAGGCAATGCATGGCGTGGGAGTTGTGGACTGGTTGATACGCTCCTGACTTCGCCCTGGTGAAGATCGGGATGTCGTATTTTCTCTGTCGGGGGAGTGGAAACGGTTATTGTAGAGGTTTGGTTCTCGGTTGGTAGGGCCTCCTTTTGTTTGCATCTACGGTGTGTTGAGGCTTCGGAGCTCTATCTCTCAGCATGCGATTTGGATCTTGGTGGCCTTCCGCCACAGGAACCTCGGGGGGAGGTGCCCATCTGTCCTCGTGCTTCGTCTCCGGCGGCTGGGAGCTCACGCAATGGTGACCGACTTCCGTCTCCGGCCGATCCCTCATCTCTCGATGGTAGTCAAAACGACGGGTTTAATCCGCGAGGGAAGATGAATGGTCCCCTATCTTCAGGGTGGGGGGGGCTGTGGCCACTTCGGGAATTTGGGGGACACGTTCCCAACTGGCGCCGGTTGTCGAGCTTGGGATTTCGTGTTTTATGGGATTTAGGTCTGGCGGTAACGGCTCTGGTACCCCGTGCTTGGGGCCCGGCCCGACTGGGGTCTTCGGGTTCTTGCCTGTTGTTTGGGTGAAATCCGCTGTGGATTCGGCTGGATCTTTGCCGGTTCTGGACTGACCTTGGTCTCTTCGCCCACGCTATCTGGGGCGGATTTGGGTGCGGATGAACCTCGTGCCTCGTCGCATGGTGCAGGGACTTCTCGCTTTTCGCCTGACGCAATTGGCGGTGCCTCCATGTATGAGGGGCGCAGATCGGGTGGTCATTCAGTGGAAGATTCGATGGAAGATGGTCCCTCTGCATCTGGGTTGGGAGGACCGACCCTTTTGGGGGGGGGGGGCTACAAAGTTGCCCCTGTTGGGCGGTGGGGAATCTGCTGTGCGTGGTGGTGTTGCGCCATCCCTTGGGGAATCTGTAGACAGGTCTGGGTGGAGGGAGTCTGCTAGCGAGATGGTGTCTGAGGTGGCGTGCACTGAAGGTGCAAGGGCCGATGAGTTTCGGGCGACCTCTCCGCTCCTTGAGTTAGATGTGATCAGTCTGGTTTTGGGTGTTGCTTCACTGGCCCGGGGTCGAAAGATGGCTAGGAGGATTTTGGTGGCTGAAAGGGCAAGGAGGGAAAGATGATTGGCGTTGGGGGAGGGGGATCGGAGGTTGAAATTGGATCATCTGCTCTCCTTCTCGCGTAAACGCAGGAAGCCGGAGGCGAGGTTGTGGTTGCAGCGTGAACTGGAAGATAAGGAGAAGGATATGACTGTGAGAGGGAGTACCTCGGGGTTGGCAGGAGGTGCCCAACTTCACAAGGACGGTGACAACGTTTTCTCAGGCGTAGAAGTTGCGGACATTCACGTGCGGGTTGCAGACTTGGGGTGATCATCCCCAGCTCAAACCCTCCGAGTGGATCCAAATGAAGATCGTTTCATGGAACATGCAGGGGCTGGGGGAAGGGAGAAAAGAAGGGAGGTGGGGAGATTGCTTGGTTCTTGACAAGTGGATGTTGCACTTCTGCAGGAGTCGAAGATTGAAACTTGGAGCCCTATGCTCTGGAACTCGTTAAGTTGTTCACGGTTGTCTGACTTTAGGGCGGTCCATGCATGTGGTAGTTCCGGGGTCTGGTTTTGGCATGGGATGTTGTTCTCTTTAATTATGTTGCCCATAAAGTGGCAAGTCGATCTGTCTCGGTGGTGTTGGACTGCAAGCAAGGGAGAGGAAAACTGTTTAATTACGGCTGTTTACGGTGAGGCTGGTGGGGGTCGTGGCATGGCTCTGTGGGAGGAGCTGAGGACTGTCAGAGATTTTTACGTGGGAATCCCTTGGCTGATTGGGGGTGACTTCAATGTGACATTATGCATGGGTGACCACCCCAACAATAGTTGGATGTTGGTTCTGACAACTTTCGTGATTTTTGTGGGATATGGAGTTGGAGACCATGGATACTGATAATAGGAGGTACTCATGGCGTAATGCTTCATCGAGGTCTCATCTTGACCGGTTTCTCGTCTCGACGGATTGGTTGGAGCGATTCCCCCTTTCGGCGTCTCTTGCTCTCCCGAGGTCGAGATCGGACCACACACCCATTATTTGGGACTCGGAAGAGGGGCAACTTCTGAAGTCAAGATTTAGGTTTGAGAAATCATGGCTTCTTGGCAACAAGTTTAGAGAGATGGTATGTGACTTCTGGTGCTCGGTGAGAGTGGACGGTTTTGCGACGCAAAGGCTGGCTCAGAAGCTTAAGCTGTTACGGTGCATGTTGATGGAGCATAAAAAGCAGGTGATCCTAAGCAGAGCTGAAAACTGAGAAAAAGCGGTCGCGGAGATTTCAAGATGGGATGTTGTATAGGGTCTGTGGCCTTTGAATGGAGAAGAGATGCTCGCCAAGGGAGTGCAGCAACAGGTGATTGCAGAGGTCGATAGGCGAAGAGAGGTTGAGTGGCAGCAAAGGTCTAGGCATAAATGGGTAAAGGAAGGAGATGCGAACACCAAATTCTTCCATAAATGAGTGATTTCCGGTGGCTTTCTTTCGGGAATTTTGGGCCACGGTGGAGCGAGACATGATGGAGGCAGAGTTTAGAGTTGGCAACAGGGGTTTGGTAAAAAATCTATGTTGTTTTTACTCCCTAAGAAGGAAGGGGTGGTGCGTGTTGAGGAGTTCAGGCCGATTGCTTTGTCGAAGGCTATTTACGTTATTATCGCAAAGGTGCTCGCCAACCGGTTGCACGGAGTAATGGATGGTCTCATCTCACAATCACAGACGACTTTTATTCCGGGCAGTCAATTATTGGAGGGCGTGGTTGTGGCTGCTGAGATCGTTGTTGACTAGAAGAGGAGGGACTCCTTGAGTTTCTTATAGAGGGTCGACTTCTCCAAGGCCTATGATTGTCTTAGTTGGAGATTTCTTTGGGCATCCTTGAGAAAGAGGGGATTCCCGGAGCTATGGGTTGATTGGATGAAGAGGTGCATCACCATCTCTTTGTCGGTCTTGGTGAATGGCAGACAGGAAGGAGGCTTTTTCCAACCATGGTGTAGGGTAAGACATGGGTGCATATTGTCTCCCTTACTTTTTGTCTCGGCGGCTGACAACTTGGCCACGATGGCGTGTTTGGCGGAGGAAGGGGGCTTTTTCAAAGGGTACAATAGTGATGATTGCTCGGTACCAGTGTTGCAATATGCAGATGATACTTTGTTCTTCATTGAAGGTGGCGTTGAGGAGTCCAGGGCGGTGAAGGCGTTTCTTGACATTTTTGGGCATCTTTCTGGCCTGCAGGTGAATGGTGTGAAGTCAGCTTTTGTACCCTTTAACCTGCATTCGGAGGTAGCAGAGAGGTGTGTGGAGATCTTGGGAATGGAGCAAAAATCTTTACCTATCAACTATCTAGGCCTGCCTCTGTTGGTAGGGAGACCGAGACAGGTTGATTGGTTGCCGTTGATTGAGAAAATGGAAAGGAAGTTGGTGGGGGTGGAAATCATCTTTTCTATCGAGAGGGGGGAAACTGGTACTGATGAAGGCGGTGTTGTCTGCCATCTCGTTTTTTTTTTCATTTCAACGCGGGTTTTACCAGTGGGAGTACGGGAAAGATTGGTGGCATTGATGCGTCGCTTCTTTTGGTCATCCTCAACGCAGGATAAGGGTCTTGCCTTGGTTGACTGAGCTATGGTCTCCACTCCGCTTAAGGAGGGGGGTCTTGGAGTATTAAATCTTGCAGATATGAACAGGGCCTTGCTTGCGAAATGGGTATTGAAGATCTGGGGACCCGATAGCGACCTTCTCTCCTGGATGATTCGATCAATATATGGTGTATCTTCTGATCTACGAGCTCGTGCAGACTGTGTTGCGTCGTTAACGACCTTTTGGAGAGGTATCTGTTCGGTTTTGCCTGATCTGGTGGTTTTCTCCGCCTGCAGCTGGGATGTGACCAGGGCTTTTGCGTTTGGACCGACAACTGTTTGGATTCTGGAAGGTTGTGTGATATTTTTCCGAGGCCCTTCATTGTGGCCTCAAATAGGGAGATTTCTGTGGCGAAGGTGTGGTTGGATGGCTCGTGAACGTCGACTTCTGTCTCTGGTTTATCTGAGCAAAGGGCTGATGAGTTCTTGCACCTCTCTACTATTTTGGGCAGAATCGTAGTACCAATTGAGGGGAAGAATTTTTGGTGTTCGAGGGATGGTTCTTTCTCGGTACGGAAAGCATATAAGGTCCTTGCGGGTCAGCAACCGACCTCTGATATCGAGGTAAATAGGGATTGTGCGAAAATATGGAAGTGGAGTATCCCGACAAGGGTGAAGGTTTTCTTTTGGCTACTTAGAAGAGAGTGGATTCTGACGGCGGCTAGGAGAGCCAGACTCTTTCCTGGGACTGAGGCAGATTGCATACGTTGTGGATCACTTGTGGAAGACATAGACCATCTCTTTTTCACATGTCCTGGTTGCGGAGGTGTGGCAAAAGGGAGATTGCTCGGGTTTGAACTGGACTGACAAGACGTCTTTTTGGAGCTCCTTAGGCAGAGGTTGGTCAGGCTTTGAGGATGGGAGGTCAAAGGCTTGTGCGAACATGTGGGCTTTATGGTTGGTGAGGAACGATGTCATCTTTAAGGGAGGGAGATTTTATTTTGAAAATGTACTGGGGAATGCGAAGGCCCTTTATGAATCCTGGTGGATGTAAATATTTTTTTAGTATTTATATATAATTTTTTGGATGGATCTCTAAAGGAGGTCCATCCCACGGTTCTCTCAAAAAAACTGCATCATAGGAAGGCATGCGATTAATGAGGTATGCATAGGTAAGAATAACATCTGACTTATGTCTTATAGGAACATTGACATTATACGACATTGATATGGCTTTGTCCGATAAATATGGGCTCTTCACCGCAACAATCATTTTGTTGGGGCATGTAATATGAGGTCTCATGAATGGTGCATTTATTCCGTAGAAAATATCATAAAATTATGGCAAGATATTTCTTGGAACTGTCAGAATGCAAAGATTTTATAAATGTGTCTGTCTAGTTATGTACATCTTGATGAAGTTCTGAATAATGACATGAATTTCAGGCCTGCTCTCCAGTAAATAAAAAAGCACATCTCGACCAATCATCAATCCAAGCTATGAAAAACATATAAATATGAACAGATTCAGTCATGTCCGATCCATATAGATCAGAATCGTCCAATGAAAATTTGCTAGACCTCGTATTGAGCAGAGCCAACATCAATATCCAAAAATAAAGTGGAAAATGACAGTCAACTATACAAAAGCTATATCAAATTCTGAATATCTCCTATTAAATAAACAGACACTAATGTTGCAACAATCTTGGTGGGAAGCTTGCAGACTTTCATAGTCTGCCAAATCGCAGTCCGCCATCATCAAATTCTGCAAAAGGCAACAGTCTTTTTTAGAGAGTATGAGTTATAACCTCTCAAGGGTAGTTTCGTATTTTTCATTCATACGTACTTTCCCTAACCTTAGCTATTCTCATATATAAAAGGATAGGGTTCATTATCAATATATCTATCTCTATTTCATTCCATTTCTACTTAGTATCGGAACGATAATCCTAGACTGGATTTTTGTGCCCATTTGTTCTCCTACCCACATGTATCTATCTTCACTTGTGGCAATAACCACAGTTGTGCCATCACTAAAGACTCTGCTCCCGCTGACACTACACTAGTATTAGAGTTGTCATCACATATAATTGCATTAAACAAAGGGCAACCATACTCTCCTGCATATCTGAAGGCCAACCTTAATGTATGCCATCCCTAACAACACATGCCATCGCTAAGAGACATCTTAATTGACATTGCTTGGAGTATCTTCTCCCTTGGAGGTTACCGACTCCTGCATATCTGGAGCCATCACATGGAGGTTCTTGGGTCGATTGAAGGATCTTCTCCTGTGGAAGGTCAGATGATATCAACTGAAGGGTCTCCTCATGTGGAGGGTTTTTCCCCTGGAGGGTCCATATGCAGGGAATCCCTAATATTTGTTCAACACTTGCCGGTTTTTAAAATTGTTCCAGTCTTGAGGATTTTCCGGAGCCATAATTTTATCCATTCTAAGGCATATCATTGCACCTTTTATTTGAGTCATATTTTCTCTCTTGGAACCATCTTTAGCTACTGTTTTCGTACATAGAGTAGTGCATCGCTAGCCCTGTTCTGGGAATCGGTCATTGTTACCCTACAACCTATGCTTTCATCATCTCCCTAATTCCGGTGGCACGTTGTTATGATAATCTACTGTATGTAAAAGTTTGAAAGTTTAGATGGTGACATTGTCGGCGGGTAACATGAGGAATTCATGTTTTGATCAGATCGTCAAGCTAGACGAGATAAACTATGCTAGATGGTCATTGGTCAATTAGAGGATGTAGGAACTCACACCTTACTGGATCTGTTGAACAGTCCTATTACTCAAATCAGGATACTGTGATGAAGGGCATGGAAGATCCCTTGGATAGATTAGTCTAAGAACCACAATCGATGAAGCTTTAGTTGCATTTGGCAAACACAATGGCCCTAGAGTTCATGAGGCTTGAGATGATCAAGTGGCCAAAGGAGGATAACGAGCCACATGCAGAGGGGAATAAAGTGAGGCCGCCTCGTCCATAGCTACCAAAGAGCAACTGCTGGTTGATGCATCGTGAATTGGAGAATTAGAGAAAAATTAGGGTCGGTCATCTTTATTTTTGTCCAATTTGAGTCCCTTGCATTTATATTTTATTTGATAAATGAGATCACATTTGATCTCTAATTAGTTTTAAGTTGAGTAAATTAAGGGGCAAGTTAGAGTAGTTAGGGTTTACTTCCATTTTAATTATTTATTTTGTAATCTCATCTCTATATAAAGAGGTTAATGGGTGGAATGTAAGGAACATAATTAGTTATACTAAAAGCTAGAGTTTTATCTCCATTCTTTCTTATAAAAGAGTAAATTACACAAAGTCCCTGAACTATACACCTGATTTCATTGTACCCGAACTTTAAAAGGTAACAATGTTGTACCCTGTCTTTATATTTGTCTCAATGTGGTTCTAAGCTGTTGTGATTTAAGGTCCTAAAGTCCAAATAATCAACTAAATTTCAATAACCAAGGACCATATTGAGACAAATCTTAAAGATCAGGTACCACATTATTATCTTTTAAAGTTCTTGTACAACATTGAAATTGGGTGGATGCTTAAGAGACTTTTGTGTAATTCACTCTTAATAAAATTCATCTCATGTTATCTCATTGTTTTTTTGGGAGATTTACACCCATAACCCTGATTAGTTTCATAATCATCCCAGAATTCTTTGATAATCACGAATTACATGAGAAACCCGGAATAATGCTTAACTCTTACATGACATAACCCTGTGTTATGTTCCGTTTAAGATGTCTGTTATATTTGACAGTTTCTATTAAAAAAAGCCAAAATTGTCCCTAATGCTCCATCTTATTTGCAAATCATGCCCTCTCTTTCTCTCCTTCGTTCTCATGGTGAACGGGCCACCGGTCCCTAGAGCTTGAGGTTGTCGATCCCCTATGCAACAGTCCTCATCGTCATCGACGACACCTCTCAAATCTGCCGTCGGGTGGGAGAAGGTGATGGGTCGACGTTGGGAGGTGGAGAGGGCCATGTCAACGAGGGACAGGGTGACGAGGGAGATGAGGAGGAGGAGCAGGAGGGAGAAGGGGGAAGATGGGTCATTGGGCCTCCTGCCCATTTGTGGGTTCAGGATTAGGAGGAAGGAGGTGCTGCTGCACCACTATCACCGATGTTATCTTCAAGAACTCTGATTATGCGAGGTAGCTCCCCACCGTTCCCAGCTCTGATGTGTCGCTCCTCTCCAGTAGCGCCATCGTAGGATGACGTGGATCCTCCGAATGATGCAAATCCCTATAGCTCAACTTTAATATATCCAAACAGTTCCTCAACAGTCACCTGACAACCAATTCTTGTTTCCCAGTACACTTCACCATGCGTAATATGTCTTCTTCTTCCCACTAAGTAGACCACCTAAAATTGTGAGTGTCATGGCCCAGGGGTGAACCACGACATCCGTGAATGAGCTCCTCGACCAAATCCTTTGATTCACCTATGCATTCCCTTCTAATTTCTTCCTCATCTTCGAAAACCATATGTGTAAGTAGATCCCAACTCCTCTTTTCATCCAAACCTTCCATATGGTGAAGTGGGAAGTGCAAAGCAGGATGTTTTGCTACATTTTCATTCCGAGCAGTGATTATGATCATGCTTCCGTTATTCATGTCAGGGAGATGCTCTTTGACCATATCCCATACATCTGTTTCCCACATGTCATCCATAACAATAAGATACGTCTTGTCCTTCAGCTCTGTTTTGACAAGTTCGCTAACCTCATTTGTTCTCTTGTTCTGTAAATATGGAGAATATGGCATCACATGCTTTGCTATTTGAATCAAAAGCTTGTGAATGGGATTTGGATCGTGGTGATTTTGGATGTAGTTTTGAGAGAGATCCACCGGTCCCACTGAGGACGCGGTCAATGAGGGTGCTGGTGGAACATGGGGTGTGGCAGAGGACCCTCTAGTTGATGTGGTGGTATGAGGGTGGCCCGAGTGGTTGGCGGGGGGATCCGGTGCTGGAAGAGGGTGATGCTGGAGAAAGGGGGCGTCAGAGGATGGATTGGCTGGAGAGGGGGGGGGGATTGGGTGGTCGGCGGGCCTGGGGAGGGGGTAGGAGGCGGTTGGCGGGCTTGGGGGAGGGGGTGGGGAGGTGGTCAGCAAGCCTGGGGAGGGGTCGGGAGGTGGTCGACGGGTCTAGGGAGGGGGTAGGGGGTGGTTGGCGAGCTTGGGGGAGGGGTGGGGAGGTGCTCGATAGGTCTGGAAAGGGGGTAGGAGGTGGTCGGCGGGCTTGAGGGGGGGGTGGGGAGGTGGTCGGCAAGCCTGAGGAGGGGTGGGCAGGTGGTCGACGGGCCTGGAGGATGTTGGAGGGGATTGGGAGGAGGAAGAGCTTTTTTTTCTTTTTTGTGTTTAATTTTTGGTCGTTAGATCGAATATAGGTTAGATTAATTCAAGTATCTGGTTGAGTTAATGGAGTAAAATAACGGAGGGTTATGGGCGTAGGACGGAGAATATATTCAGGGTTTTTCATGTAATTCATGATTATCGAGGGGTTCTAGGGGTAATTATGAAACTACTCAGGGTTATGGGTGTAAATATCCCTTGTTTTTTCGCATGAATGATTGAAGGCTTTTATAAAAATAAGAAAGAAATAAAAAAAATATATTTTTATTTATACAACGAAAATGCATCACATCGTGGATAATGTGCACAAGTTATAAAAAAAGATTAGAACAAATAAGTTTACTAAGTCGATTTTTTTGCAGCAGTTAGGTGCTATATCCATTTCAGATGGTTGAAAAATATTTTTCCGTCGTGTGACAGTAAGAGGAAAAAGTGAGAGCACTTTCATCTACTGTTGGTTATGATGTGAAATTTCTGTGAACTGGAGTCTGGAGGTTGGAAATTCATACTCAATTTTGAGTCTAGGAAACTTAGTAATAAATTAATTTCTTGTGATAACTAAGCTTCTCTTTTTTTTCCTTCCCCCATAAACGTCAGAATTTATATCAACAATCTATCAATATATTCTGGAATCTAATCTAGAGGACCATTGTTTTTTTTTCAGATTAAGCGTGATAAAATCACAAAACTTGTTGTGCTCCCTCTATATCCTCAGTTCTCGATATCAACCAGTGGTTCAAGTCTCCGATTGCTAGAAAGCATTTTCAGGTGATTTGACCTCTAAGTCCTTGTAATGTAATTTAAAACTAGATTATTGTATTGACATTATTCCAATAATTCAGGGAGGATGAGTACCTTGTTAATATGCAGCACACAGTTATACCGTCATGGTACCAAAGAGAAGGCTACATCAAGGCTATGGCAAATTTAATTGAAAAGGAATTGCAAAATAATTTTAAGAAACCAGAGAAGGTAAACAATGTTGCTTTTCCTTTACAACAATTAGAACTTTCCACACATTAAGTTGGCGAGTTTAATTTTCAAGGGTTATATCCTGTTGAATTAGATATCGATATCACACCAAGTTAATTTTTGGCTAAATGAGAACTTCCTCTCAATTATTTCCAGTCTTTATCTTGCTGAACAAACATCTTTTTATTGTTTGATCGATTTGTGTTTATTAATGTGCAAACACCTGCAACTGTGCACTTCTGAAGCGCATCTGTTTAACGATTTCTGCTGCTTGAAACTTTTGGCATGATGTGTGGCACATAGTTTACCAAAAGGTGGCTGAATTTAGTACTCACAGTTAATAAATGGTTATTAGGTGACAATATTTTTCAGTGCCCATGGGGTGCCGCGTGCATATGTTGAAGAAGCAGGTGACCCTTACAAGGCGGAGATGGAGGAGTGTGTGGATCTAATCATAGAGGAACTTGAAAGGAGAAAAGTTACGAATCCCTACATCCTTGCATATCAGGTGATACTATATATTTTCTTCTATACCTGGGATATGTTACATATTTCTTTCTCTGCTTTATCTTTCCTTGATATCGCATGCATAATCCTCTTTACACCATACCCCTTTTCCTTAAGCTACATGGCGTAGCATGTGATACAATTCTAGTTTTTGGCAAAAAACTCAATTCTCTAGTAATTTTCTTGGACTTCATCTTGCATAGTCTTTTCAATGTTGGTTGAATAGATTTTAGTATGCATGGATGATTCGGTTGGAAATCAGGGATAAGTCAAATCCCCATGTATGCTGCTTGAAAAAATCCCTAGGGAACCCGCGATATGAATTTCTAGGGCTCAGGTGGAGTTATAGAGCACCATGAGAAAACTGTGACTAGTTATAAGAGTGTCGATTAGCTTTTCAAAAAAACTTGAGTATCAGTGTAACAACAGCCAGGATTTTGGAAGTACTCAACATACAGATGTACGGATGTATGATTTAAAGGCATGCCATTTGCTAATTTTGTTTACTGATTAAATAGGTATGAGTGTTGGCGGAGTGTTAAATCTGCTTTCTTACTTATTTGATTGTAGATAGATGGTAAGATAAATACATCGCGGCATCGCCTTCTATGGTATTTCTTATTTTAGAATGCATGACTGTTTGATTAGCTGCTGGCTATTTGGAACCTCATGTGGCTGAGCTACACTAACTGCTGCTGCACTTGTGCATGAAAGAATGTGCTTGCTCACATGCACCAACCCTGAAAAAAACTACTGTTCAACATGCAGAACATCTTTAAGTCTGAAGACCTTGAGATGTTCCTGCAAATGGAATGCCAAAAAAAAGTTTATTAATCTATCTGCCAATTGCACCTTCATTATTGAAAGTTCTATCTATTGATCTTATCTGTATTGCCAAACCTTATTATTTAAATGGTGGTAATTTTTAGGTTTGTCTACTATTATTTTTATTTATGCATGGTTGTTTTGTTCAAATTACATGTTTTGATGATCACACCTAAATGCCTTTTTAGAGCCGAGTTGGGCCTGTGGAGTGGTTGAAGCCATACACAGATGAGACCATAGTCGAACTAGGGCAGAAGGGAGTGAAGAGTCTTCTTGCTGTTCCTATAAGGTACCTGTCTCCTTTCTTAAACAAAGACTTTTTGCATGAGACTGACTAGAGTTTCTCACAAATCTCCATAACTTTTGCATGCAAAGGGTTTTGATTTTGTAACTTTCTCTTGCTGCTTTTATGAAATTTGCAACTTTTCTATTGCTGCTTTATTGAATTTTAAACCCGCCACTTATTTCCAATGGAATGCTCGAGGCCCTGGTGGCGATCACAGAGCTATTCTTTTAAAACTTCGCAAATTCATGATTTGATATGGCAGCTTTGTAAGTGAGCACATTGAAACTCTTGAAGAAATTGATGTTGAGTACAAGGAGCTAGCTTTAAGTTCGGGTATTGTGGAATGGGGAAGAGTGCCTGCATTAGGCTGTGAGCCAAATTTCATTTCTGATCTAGCTGATGCTGTAATTGAAAGTCTTCCATATGTTGGAGCAATGGCTGTGTCAAACATAGAGGCTCGTCAGGTAACGATTCTCTATCAAAAAAGATGTATCAATCTTCAACTAAAAGTAAATGTCATTTCTGTTTTAAATTATGGTTCTCCAAATCTTGGAAACTTTATTTTTGTGGAATTTCGAAACAAAATGAATTTTTTTTCACAGATTCATTTTTAGCTTAGCTTTCTTTAAAAGAGAAAATTCCATGCAGAGAATGCTATTTTCTTTCTGCTTAAAGAAGAAACAAAATCTTGTGAAAGTTTTAAAATTGGGCATTTTTCGTTAAAGATGGAAGGGAGAAAAGGGACAAACACAGTCCTATTGAAGTTCTAACCATTGCTGGCTAGTTCCTTGACCACGAAAGCTTAGTACCATACCTTGAGGGTTTTTGCTTAAGTTTTAGGTTTTGCTTTTCAATTTTCTCTATAATCCACTTAGTTTCAACCATTATTATCTGCATTATCATTTGCTGCTGAAAGATGTACTATGAGGTCCAAGTTTAAGTTCATCTGGGTTTTTCTTCAACTTCTTGTTCCCTTGTTGGGCCCTTGCCCTGCTTCAATAAACTCACAATTGATAATAGTCTAAAAAATGTACTAAGCCTTATCTCACTATAAGTAGGATTGGCTACATGGATTCTTGCTCAAATCCATGTTGAAAGATTCGACTATTTTTACGTTGGCCGTCGACTACCTAACGCAACCCCTGCAAGAGTGGGATTTGAACCCTGGTCTTTTGTGTGGTAGACACACTGTACTACCACTAGACCATTATGTGGGTACAATTGATAATAGTCTCACCGAATTAAATATGTTTGAAGAGATCCGGATTGTTTGTTTCTTTTTGTTCTTAGTTGAATTGAATTGCCTCTTAAAAACAGTTTAGATAAATCCTGTGCGAGTATAGGGCCTTGTCCCATCCTACATTTAACTAGAGATTTTGGCTTATTCTGTATCGATGTGCCTTGGAAGGTTTTGGTGATTCGTTGGTGGGCTGTAAAGGCAGAAATGGGGCTTGTGGGAACCTTATGTTCTACCTCGCATTGTTTACGGCTTCTGGAGGGTTTATCACATCTTTAGTCAATTTCTTTTCAGAATGTGTCAACCCTTATGTCGCGTACATATTATTGAGCTGCAGTAGCCGTTCCTAGCACTATTGGTTTCCTTTACAGTGGGTTATCTTATTGCTTTCTATAGTTACATACCTGAAAATACAAGTTTTCTTGGATTTGCATGCAGTCCCTGGTTCCTCTCGGGAGCGTGGAAGAGCTGCTGGCAGCATATGACAGCAAGCGGACGCAGTTACCACCGCCGGTGGTAGTATGGCAGTGGGGCTGGACGAAAAGTGCAGAGACCTGGAATGGCAGAGCGGCCATGCTGGCTGTTTTGGTTCTGTTACTTCTGGAAGTGACCACAGGGCAGGGATTCTTGCACCAGTGGGGGATCCTACCGTTTCGGTAGAGCAATGACCGCTACAATCTTACAATCTGCATGCACCTCACTTCCCACACTATAACCAGAGGTGAAGATCTTCCTTTCTTTGATACAAGTTTATCTTTCATTAATGGAACAGGCGGACGTAACCGAATTCTCCCCAGTTGATAATATTCCACAGTCTGCACATGCGGCGAACATTCAGGCATAGATGAGGTGGGTGCAGAAGCCTACCTTTATAGTATAGTTACTAATTAGACTGGGAATGGGCATTTCATGTGATGGAACAACATAGAAGGTACACTATTGCTTGTGGGAGAGAGAGAGAACCTGCTGAATGTTTTGCTAATGATAATTATTGTGTGATATTGCAGCCAAATACAAGGTAGGTATGGGCCTTAGTTTAATACTATAGCTTGCATATGCTACAAGGCATTGTTGGCTTCATGTTTTTAAATTAGGTACTGCTTGATCCTTGTGATTTTGAAAATGGGCAATTGCATGGTCTCCCAGATGTGATGAGATGACATGAGCTTTTGATGAAGATGATATGTTGTTTGAATGTCTTGAAAGTTGTAAAAGAATGGCAATGCATGCTAATTCCGGCCGCATGCGCGAAGCGTGGTAGGCCTGCGCCGGGGGAGCAGGGAAAGCCCAATCGGGGAATCCGACTCGGGTCATGAAGAATGGTTATTAACTTTCGGATATCAATTATAATTGTATGGATTTTTCTCGAACCTTCCTCCATTGGCTTATCGAAATTCATCCATTTCACTTGACCCCTACTCCCATACTCGATTTTGTTACTTTACCATCTCCGCTCGACGCCTTCAACCAACCCGTCTTCCAATGCTTCAAACTCTTGGATAGTTCCAACATCTCGAGCCCCTTCTTCAATGCATCCTCTCTATCTTAACTTCAAAACTCTCATCTGTAATCGTGTGGTATGATGATTCTCCATATTCCAGTATTGGTTTGCCCTTTCCACTCCATATTTTCTTATGCCCCCGTTAGTAGTTAATGGGGAAACTTCATGATTGTCCTTCCTACTCTAGTCGATGTGGTGGGATCGGAGAGTCGAGGAAGGGAAAGCTTCTTTCAGTGGGATGGGCTAAGGTAAGAGAGGTATGTTTATGATTTTATAAGTATCTGGATTCTACACAAATGGACTCCTTATCATAGATCATCATCTGATTGTAGTTCTCCGCATGGTTATGGGCGATCTCTCAACTCATTATAACTACACATGAAAAGGAAGTTGTTTCAATGGAACAACCAACCTTGATTGTTTCATGGTCATTTTTTTTACTGTTTTTTTATTTTTTTCAGAAAATACAATCACGTATTTTCATCATTATATCCGATTAATGTGACATTTCAATTTCGTCAGAAATAGAGATTCCTGTAACCTCCATCTAGAACAAGTAATTTTAATGATCTTAGAATTGTTGTAATCGACATGTTCTAGATGGAGAGCATATGAATCTATGTTTCTGACAAAATTGGAATGACATTAGATGGATATAGCGATCAAAATGCGTGGTGGTATTTTCTAAAAAAAAGATGAAAATTGACCATGGAGCAGACAAGGTTGGTTGTTTCATTTGAACAACTTCCCATCCTCATACACACACATATACATACATGCATATATGGTCCTTCTGATGAGGTGCATCTTTCCTGCATCAATGGAAAGCCTACCACGAGATCCACTAGATTTCAATCTAATGGTTCTTTATCCAAAAGAGTGTTTCAGTCCATGTGCTACTGTTATGAATTTCAATCTCATTTAATCTTTTTTTTTTCATTTTTTAGCCCATCTGATTTGGTATTTGTTGCTATTTATTTAGATTTGCCAATGTGGTAACATTTTCATGCTATGCAGGGTGCCAAAATTCTTTGTAAAATTCGCATTGACATTGTAAATTTGTGTTCTACTCTGATAAAAAATCAACGTTAGTATTACCTTTATTGTTGTAAATGTAGTTTCAATATGTAAAAATTTATGCTCATTGTGTAATATTCATATGAGGATCATAAAAAAATGAATAGTTAGCAATTTGTCAATTATTAAGAGGAATAAAATAAGTGTAAAAAGTGATGCATATAAAAAATGATTTGAGATCGTAAAAAATGAGTTGAGATTTTTAGAAATTTGATAAAAACATATATATAAAAAAATCCGTAACAAATAATATGATATTGTAACAATGACTTGAGATTTGTAAAAAGATGATATCATATTATAAACTAATAACTAAGATTGTAAAAATGCCTGAGATTGTTAGAAATTTGTAAAAGAAATGACAAATATAAAAAACAATATGAGATTGTAAACACAGTTTATGATTTGTAAAAAAAGATGGGCGATTGTAAAAAATGATTTGGAAAATCAATTAATGGATTTGCAAACTCATTGAAATGATTTGTAAATTATGGGCAACAATTGCATGCATTGATTTGTAAAAGTAATTAGGCGATACTTAAAATCAATGATACGAATGTAAATTCAAATCTAGGAAGTTGGGATTATCCATGAAAAGGATGACGTCGAGGTTGAAGTTGTCGATGTTGGCTTCGTCGTGGAGGACACAAGCGTATGCGTTCTCAGTCTTCACGTCATTTATGGAGGATCGGTAGATCGGTCTGATGTAGTGGACGGTGGAAGCGTAGACAAGGATGTTGGAGAAGTGGAGGCGAGTGAGGATGGGGCTGCAAATCGCGGCATGGTCGGCGACGAGGAGGGCCTTGCATGCTTGCATGGCATTTATTGATGGCGAGAATGGGGAGGCAGAGGATGATCTCCCCGAGTACGTTCTTGGGGGAGTGATGATATGTTCGCCATGAACAAATGCAATAGGAGGAGATGGACTTCCTTGTGGAGATTGATGGTTTCCTTCACCACATCCTCTGTCGTCATCGTGCTCACAAGGCCGTCGTCATTTGTTGTGGGAGGGATAACCCTAACTAGGGATTCCCAACGAATGGACCAAAATATAAAATACGGGTTGTCATATTCTATTTTTACAATATGACAAAATTATTAAAGTGGATTTTCAATATAAAAAATAAGATGAAAAGACAATAATTAGATATGTTGGATTAATTACATATAGATGAGATGGTGGATTTTCCATGCACTCAGGAAAGATGCAACTTATTGGAAATAAATCCTATATATATGGGGGAAAATGGAGATGCCCCATGGGGGAGCTAACTTAGTTTCCCCTGTCTCATTCCTTTTATTTTTTCTTTTTTTGAAAAATACTTCAGTATATTTTCATTATTATATCTGTATATTATGTCATTCAAATTTTATGTGAAACAGAAACTCCTAAGCCCTCCATCCAGACATGGTAGATTTCAATATATCTGTGACTATTAAAAAATGACTATTTAGATGGGGCGGGGAAGCTAAGTTACCGTCCCCCGAGAGGGCAGACCCATTTTACACACACACACACGCACGCCACACACACATACGCGCACACACATACGCACATGCGTGCGCACACGTGCGCCCACGTGCTCGCCCGCGCATGCACGCTCGCACCCGCACACACACCGGGGCACAATTCTCTCTATCTATAATCCTGGGAGATGCCTTTTCTTTTTCCCTAGACGATCGAATATACACTTCCTAACTTTTGACATATCTATGTATCAGGAGAGAGTAGTTGGACCCCTTGGTCGTTGGGTAAAATGTGTTACCTCTGGGAGGAGCTAACTTAGTTCCCTCCGCGCACGAGCGCGCGCGCACACACACTGGGGCACAATTCTCTCTATCTATAATCCTGGATGATGTTTTTTTTCAACTTTTCCACTAGATGATTGAATATGCCCTTCCTGACTTCAGACCTATCTATGTATCGGGAGAGAGTAGTTGCACCCCTAGGTCATCGGGTAAAATGGGGTTACCCACTGGGGGAGCTAACTTAGTTCCCTCTGTCCTATTTTTTCCATTTTCATATTTTATTTTGAAAAATTATTTGTGGATTTCATTAATATATCCCTATATTACGTCATTCAAGTTTCATGCGAAACAGAGACTCTTATGGCCTCCATCCAGACGGGATCGGTTTCAACAGTCCTATGAACGTTAAAAAATGACTGTATAGATGGAGACCGTAAGAATCTCTGTTTCGCACAAAAATCTGAATGACATAGTATAGGGATATGATGATGAAAATCCATGGAAGTATTTAAAAAAAATAGAAAATAGAAAAAACGGGTGGAGGAGCCAAGTTAGCTCCATGTAGGGGTAGCTCCATTTCTCTCTCTCTCTCTCTCTCTATATATATATATAGAGAGAGAGAGAGAGAGGGCTTATCCAGTGAGCCATGTGCCCATTAACGTTTCAATGAGCATCCATTCTCGGCCATACACGTGTATTAGCAATAACTATATTTCTAATTATAGGCTACCGCGTATTAAAAAAATCCTATATTTCCTATTAACAACGTCCTTAAAAATTGGAAGACGGTTTTGGAAAGAAACGATTCAAATAAATGATTCAACGCGGATGATTAAGGATCCAAACGCTATGATAATAATAAATATAATTCGGCCAAGTAAATGCTTATTATGAGATTAGTAAAGACAATGATCAGTAATTTACATCCAAATAGTTACATTGTACAGAATTTAGTAATATGTTATAAAATGGTCAAGTAAATGTGTGTTGTGAGATCAGTAATAACATAACAAATGGTTAGTAATACCATTTTCTATGTAATACCCATTGCATTAACAAATAGTTACTTTCTTACTTGAGCAATGCCCATGACTTACTGACCATTACTTTGTTATTACTGATCTCATAGTCGCTATTACTTGAGAATCATACACATATTACTGAACATATGGAAATTACAGACCATTTGTTATGGTTTATTGACTTCACAACAAGCACTTACTTGTCCATTGTGTATATATTACTGAAATCTGCATCATGTAATATTGAATGTAAATTACTGACTGTTGTTTGGATATTACTGACTTCATAACAAGCACTTACTTGTCCATTGTGTATATATTACTGAATTCTGCACCATGTAATAAAATTAATGTAAATTAACTGACCGTGTTTGGATATTACTGATCTCGCAACAACCATTTACGTGAGTTAACTGAGTATTGTCTCGAAATTACTGAATTCTATTCAAAGTAATAATACATATAGAAATTACTGACCATTTGTTATGGTTTTACTGACTTCACAACAAAGCACTTACTTGACCATTGTGTATATATATTACTGAATTCTACACCATATAATGAAATGAATGTAAATTACTGACCGTTGTTTTGGATATTACTGATCTCGCAACAACCGTTTACTTGATTATTGTATATATATTACTGACCTGAGCATTTTGGATCTCGATTTTCTGCAAGAAATCATCGGCTCGAATGTTTTCTCTCCAAAACGATCTTCCTATTTTTTAGGACGCGATATAATTGGAATATCACTTGTTGTTAAATCGTTTGCATATTAATCTCCTTCCAAAAACAACATCCTTCGAAATAGGTAACCACTCAATTGGTTAATACACGTGTGTGGCCTACAAATGGTGCTCATCGAAACGCTAATGAGCCCTGTGCACATTGGATAAAAAATCCTATATATATATATATATATTAATGATCGCGCCGCCCTTGTCCCATGTTTCGTAAATTTTTTTAAATTTTTTTGGAAAATATTGCCATGTGTTTTCATCACTATATCCTTCTAACCATCCCAAATTCATCAGAAACAAAGAACATTTTTCATCTTTCCATACCCTCCATCCAGAACAGATCGATTAGAACAATTTTAAGACATACATTATTACTTGTTTTAAATGGAGGGCATATAAGTCTTTGTTTCTGATGAAATTGAAATGACATGTTAGAGGAATATAGTGATAAAAAGATATTGTGGTATTTTCCAAAAAAAATGTCAAAATATGGAGTGGGGGCAGCCCGGTTGGCTGCCTCAAGGGGCAGTCCCATTAAACTCTCTCTCTCTCTCTATCTCTATACACACACACACACACACACACACACACACTCACACACACACATAGGATTTTTATCCAATGGACTCTATGTCCATTAGAGATGAGCCCTCTTTTTAATACTTTGATCTTAATCCAATGACATTATATTACACATGTATTTCCTTTTTAAGAAGATTTTTTCAATCCCCAAATAGTAGGAATTGTAACCATAATGAAAAGAAAACTAAAATTGAAAATTATAAGAAATTCTAAAAATAGTACGCATTTATGCAAACATATTATATTACAACGAAGAGGATTGATCTGGCGATTTGCAATGTAAGGGAGATCGATCTTTTAAACTGAAGGCGATCAATTTGTCTAATGCAAGGTATTGTATTGAAGATTAGACGTTATTTCATGTTAGTGGTAGCATCTGATCGCTTGTTTTTGAGTTTTCGATTTCATATTTAAAAGTGATGGATGATTTGCGATTCGATCTGGATCATGATATTCATAAGTAATGGATGAACGATGATTCTTGGTTGTTTTGGATCGTGAGAACATAATATGAGAAGGAGCTACAATGGATGACTTGTAATTGGATTTGGATCATGAGAACACTATTTTAGAAGGATCAAGAAGACGACTCTTGCTTTTGAATATTTTCTAAGTCGGTGTTAAGCTTTTTCATGATATTTGATTAAGGTATGTTCTTTTTTGAAGGACTTAGAGCGATTTTTCCGCGCCCCATGCATGCTCGTCACCGCAGTAGAGTTTCACCGCCAAGTTCAGGATGGATTGATGTGGTTCCTATATGCCTAGGACGCCAGAATCTCGAACCATGAACGGTTGATCAAAAAGAGGTCAGATCTCTTCCTAAATATTGATCTGAATCATCCCCTTAATCTCAATGACAAGAAATTGGCCTTGACCCCTTCTCACTAGTCTCAGTTAAGGAACCATAGAATACTTGGAATCCCGGAAAAATCCTTCTTTTGATGATGTTCATTTAAAACTCAGAAAAGATGTCATAACTGCTAACTATAGCAGGCGAAGTTCAAATTATATTGCTTTTGAATCCTTAAGAATTACTTGTATCGTATTATATTATTAAGACAAATTACTAAAAAAATTATACCAAGATACTTATGGCATTTGTCAAAGTTACTGATAATATGACATGTTTTACTCTATATTATTTTTACTGATTCGATTTTGTTCACTAGTTACTTATGTATTTAAGAAAATACCGTGTGTTACTTGTCAGTTTGTCATTCTTATTGAATCTTTTGTAATCTTTTCATTACTTATGTATCTTAACAAATTACTTAACATTTTGTAAAGTGTTACTGATTAAAAACAACAATCACTTGTTACTTCATTACTTACATATCTTAACAAAGTACTTATGTAGATTAATAAAATGCTTGTACTTCACAATGTGGTACCACTTACTGAATAATTATATTCATGCCATTACTGAATTGTTGAGGCATTTTTCATTTTTTACTAACAATACCTTATAGTTTGCTACTTATTATGGAATTGTTACTGACCATGTGTTAAATTTGAAATAGCTTTGTGTTACTTATGTTTTAACTTAATGTACTAGAAGTGTCTATTTTTGTTACTGCTTACTATTAAATTTTTGCGGCTCACATCTAATGGTTAACTAATTCAATTTTATTGCAGGTATGTCAATGTCTGAACAGTTCTTATGTTTCTTGAATGAAGATGTGAAAACATGAAGCATTAGCATTGCTTCAGATGAGGAGAGCTGCGGAGAAATCTTTGACAATATTATTAAGAACTAATCATCAGTAACTCGTAATCTCCAAATAAGAACTAATTTGTTACTAGTAACAAAAAATAATAAAAAACACAAAATAAATAATATCAGTAACACATAAACTCACATCATTAACTCATCATAATTTCAGTAAAATACTTTATCAAGTACTATGAACATAGTACTTGTTAATAATAATATTAGTAATAGTCAAACCATGGAATGAGACTTTGTGACATGGTGAGATGAGAGATTTTGGACTTTGTGACTTTGTGAGATAGTGAGATGAGAGATTTTGGACCACTAGTTTCTGCTTCTCTCTCCTGATTGTCTCTCTCCTGATTGAAATTAGTGGTCAAGAATCTCTCATCTCACCATCTCACTAAAATCTCATCTCATAGGATCGGTACCATATTATATATATATATATATATAGAGAGAGAGAGAGAGAGAGAGAGAGGAAAATGGGGCTGCCCCCTAGGGGGAGCTAACTTAGCTCCCCCCGTCCTATGTTCTCAATTTTTTTATTTTTTTTTTGAATTTTTTTCCGTGAATATTCATCACTATATCCTATATTATGTCATAAAAATTTCGTGAGAAACAGAGACTCCTACGGCCTCCATCCAGACAGTCATTTTTTTAACGGTAACAAGATTTTTTAAATCGACCCCGTTTGGATGGAGGTCGTACGAGTCTCTGTTTCGCATGAAATTTGAATGACATAATATATGGATTTAATAATGAATTTACACGGTTTTAGATTTCAAAAAAAATAAAAAAAAATTGTGAAAAAAGTGTGGGGGGAGCTAAGTTAGCTCCCCCTAGGGGCATACACATTTACCCCCCCCCCCCCCCCCACACACACACACACACACACACACACACACACACACACACACACAACACACACACACACACACACACACACACACACACAACACACACACACACACACACACACAACACACACACACACACACACACACACACACACACACACACACACACACACACACACACACACACACACACACACACACACACACACACACACACACACACACACACACACACACACACACACACACACACACACACACACACACACACACACACACACACACACACACACACACACACACACACACACACACACACACACACACACACACACACACACACACACACACACACACACACACACACACACACACCACACACACACACACACACACACACACACACACACACACACACACACACACACCACACACACACACACACACACAACACACACACACACACACACACACACACACACACACACACACACACACACACACACACACACACACACACACACACACACACACACACACACACACACACACACACCACACACACACACACACACACACACACACACACACACACACACACACACACACACACACACACACACACACACACACACACACACACACACACACACACACACACACACACACACACACACACACACACACACACACACACACACACACACACACACACACACACACACACACACACACACACACACACACACACACACACACACACACACACACACACACACACACACACACACACACACACACACACACACACACACACACACACACACACACACACACACACACACACACACACACACACACACACACACACACACACACACACACACACACACACACACACACACACACACACACACACACACACACACACACACACACACACACACACACACACACACACACACACACACACACACACCACACACACACACACACACACACACACACACACACACACACACACACACACACACACACACACACTGAAGTGGTCCAATTAATTGGTTCTTATTGGTTTCGGTTAGAAAGTTCACATTTTAGTCAAAAGACCAGTAAATTTATTATTTTATGTTTGGTATGAATTGCATTTATTAATGAACATTACAAGTAAAACAAGTTGTGATCACGGAATTATGTACATGGACGGGAGCTTGTGACCACCAAATTAAGCTCTGGCCACAACACTTCATGGTATATAACTGTAGGCACAAGTCTCGTCGCGGCCTTTTGGTTAAGGTTTCTGATTTGATTCAATCCAATCCAACACTTCATGGCATATAACTGTAGGCACAACACTTCATGGCATATAACCGTTTTGATTCAATCCAATTTGATCATTTTGATAAGGTTTCTGGTTTGGTATCTGATTCAGCTTTAGTGACAAGAAAACTTCGACTTGCTACAGTATAATCGTAGGGTGGAGCATTGGACTCGACCCGACCCAACCCAGGAAAGCCCGGCCCGAGCCCGTCAAATTTTCGTGGGCCTTGGACCGGGTTGAGGCCCGCTTTTTTTAGCAAACCGAGGACCCGGGCCCGTTCCAAGGCCTGTGTGATCGGGCTCGGGTTTGGACCGGGCTCAGCCCACACCCATTTTGATTCCTTGAAGTTGCACTTTGATTCCAATTTATTTTTATTGATATAATTCATCAAATAACACATGAATATTGGATGTATTGTTATGATATAATATTACTATTTATGGATGAACGTAAATATTGGATGTATTGTGACTATAAATCCATATCCCTTAATTTGATTGTAACATGATATTTTGAAATATGGGGGCCCGGGCCCGGCCCATTTGTATTTCGGGTTCGGACTCGACCCGACCCGAGCATAATATTTTTGAAATATGAGAGCACGGGCCCGTCCCATTTATACATCGGGTTCGAGCTGGGTCCGAACTTTTGCAGATCGGGTCAGGATCGAGTCCAGGTCGGTCGGACCCAATGCTCCACACTATTTAATCGTAAAATTAGAGTATTCAAAGAATTGTGTCAACTATGTGTTCATTACAACTACTCTAACAAATAAAATTTTATTGCATTTAATGTCTCACTATTCTATAGATAAAATATCTCTTACTTTGTTGGAACCAAAAGTCATTGAAAAGAAACAATTTGTTTTTAAAAAAATCCAGTTGCAACAAGTTGTCGCCGAGAGCGAAACAATTGTCGAATGCATACAAAGGATTTAGGTGTGACCATATCCTTATTTGATTTTAAATTCAAACGTGGCTATGTTACAATATTCTTATGAAAGGTAAATATGTAAAATGAAAACGGCTCAAACACGAATAATATTAGCAATGCTCTATATATTAGTTTGAATATAGATGCATTGGACGAGTTAAACATGGTAAACATAACTAAATATGCTTACATTATAATAGTTATGCAAAATATGGTGAAAAAAGGTATAAAATTATGTTGCATATCGCTAAAATAATAGTAAAAGTATATTTATCTATGAAAATGGATGTACGGATACGAATACAGATACTTTGCAGATATAAAAGTGTTATCCACATATGCATTTTTTGAAGAAGGTACATATATGGGTGTTGAAATCTGTATAGACCTATACGATGGAGGATTGGAAATGGATATATCCATATCTATTTGCATCCCTATTTCGTATTCATAAATAAAATGATAAAAGTTTGCTGGCTCTCAATTTGAAGAAGAAGACGAATTAGATCACCCATATTTTTTAAATTTTAAGGAATCTGCTTCAAAATCTTATTTCATATGATCATCATTTGTTTCTCTACTAAATTGGTATTAAGCAATAATTCTATAACAATAATTCTATAATCTAAATTCAGTTTCTCCTCGATATCTTTTCACCATCATTTAGTGTTTAAGAAACAAACCAAGAGAAGGCGCCAACCATTATAAATTTATAATATACTTAATTAATTTTTTTAAAAAAAAGGAGGGTCCATTGCTCCCTCCTGGACCTAGTCAAAATGAGGGTAGGACCGAATGGGTTGAGGTTCAAAAATTTATGTCCAAAGCCCATCCATGGGCCGGCCCATGACCCATTTGTTCTTTATCCATTGAAGTTTTTAACGATATTTAATATGTATAAATGATTTTATTACCATGTATACTTTATATAACTAATATAAGTAGTTTACATGTTAATTGACATGTAAACTATTAATTTTTATTTTAAACTAGTGTCACATATGGAATTTTGAAGTGTATCATATTAATATATGTATTATCCAGTTATATTTATATATTTTTTAGTTTTTACGAGCCGGATCGACCTATTCTCAAATTTCCTAGCCCAAGCTCGATCCATGAACAGGTTGGGCAGTCCAGCCTGTTGGCCAGGTCTATACCCCCCATTGCATAGGGTGGTTCCGCCCCTGGTTGTCGCTACTGTAGTAATATGTAGTATTTGCTTCTTTAAATTCTCAAGCTTGATTTTTTCCTTGGGACTTCAAATTTATAACATAAAAATTGATGAACAATCACCGCTACATGAAGTTTAGCAATAAATATGGCACTCGCAATGAATTTAAAATTTAAAAAATGCAATAAATTATATTTGTCACAAGAAATAATAACAAAAACTTAAATATCACTAAAAAAATTAGGTTTTAGTGAAGTTTTTTTTTCAAAATTCGTTACTAAATCAGTCGTTGCCAAAATATATAACGATGATATTATTCATTGCAAAAAAAATATTTATACTTGAAATCAGCAACAAATATCATATCTGTCACTATATCATTAGTGACGGTCCACCTAACGATGCTTATTCGTTGCTATTTTCAGAAATTTTAACTAGTGGTTATTGATTTTTTAACTAAAGAAATAGCGACAATATATTAAAATTTTGAAAAATAGAAATAAAGAAGTGTCATTATATGGATCGACACTAATGATATTACGGTATATATGATATTCGTCGTATTTCAAGTATAAAAAATTATTTCATAATGAATAATAGGATTTTTACCCGACAGACCTTGTAATCTTTGCCAATGACCTCTATGACATTTGAAACATCGATATTCTTCTCTCGACCCTGTAAACTTGCTCCGTCTTACCCCACGAATCTTACCATTAAATTGACACACCTAGAGTTAACTTCCTTAGATTAAAAACGAGTTAATCTAACCAACCATGATCGGATGGCTAGAATTAAACAAGAAAAAAATTGAGGGGGACTCGAGCAGGGGAGGAGGCAGGGTCGGGGGAGGCTTCAAGTGGCCGGTCGGGGGCGGGGGGGGGGGGGGGGGGGGGGGGGGGGGGAGGGAGATGAGCAGGCCTCGAGCAGAGGAGGCGGCACCCTGGGGGGGAGGCTTCGAGCGGTTGGCAGTGGGGCCTCGAGCAGGGGAGGCAGCGCCTGAGGGGGGAGATTCGGGCGGATGCGCGCGGGGGGCTCGAGCAGGGGAGATTCGACGTCGGGGGGGGGGGGGGGGGGGGCTTCGAGCGGTTGGCGGCAGAGCCTCGAGCAGGGGAGGCGGCGCCCGAGGGGGGAGATTCAGGCGGATGCGCGCGGGGGGCTCAAGCAGGGGAGATTCGACGCGCGTGCGGGTGGGGGGGGCTTCGAGCGGTTGGCGGCGGGGCCTCGAGCCGGGGAGGCGGCGCCCGAGGGGGGAGATTCGGGCGGATGCGTGTGGGGGGCTCAACCAGGGGAGATTCGACACGGGGAAGGGGGGTGGCTTCAAGCGGCAGCAGGCAGGGGGGCTCGACCTGGGGCCTCGGGCGGCGCAATAGGGGCTGAGGCTTCGAGGGAGGACGGGGGGTGGGAAACGGATATGAGGAGGAGGGGAGGTGGAATGCCATTGACTATAAATTTGACAAACAAAATGGATATAGTGTAGAATTCTATAACGGAATCTGGTTGGTTTTAACGGGTAAATGGATGGAGGTTAACTAGAGGGTCTGTAGAGTAAGGGTTAGCAAGTTTACAGAGTCGATGGAGAAATATCGATATTTCAAAAATCACAGAGGTCATTAGTAAATATTACAGGGTCATTTGATTCAATGACGGGTCATTAAAAAAGGCGTAATTATATTCTCTGTGCTCGAAATTTCCGTTGATCATGCGACATATCGTTGACTATAATATTACTTTACGTAGAATCTCCATAATATCACTTTACGTATAATCCAAGATAATATGTTGGAGATTTGCCCCTCTCTTTATTGTTTATATATTTTAAAAGTCAGAACGATTGCTTCTTAACAAAGATGGTCTGATCTGCCTATCAAATTGCACCAAAGCCATAACACAAATATTTCGTTAATTTCTTCGTTTGCTGATTTTGACTTAGGCACTCGTTCTTCCGGCTAATTTTAATTTTAACGAATTGAGCTAATTTCAACTTTAATTTGCCGACTACTTATTTCACGACTTTAATTTAAGCGAAAGCTCCTAGCAACAATACCTACAATAATAGCAGGTTTATTTCAGCATACGTTGGATATATCAGTAGATAATAATATTTGTCCATACGTGATATATTTAGAAATGTCAATAAATAAATCGCAAAACTATAAATTTTTATGTGCAGATATTAGCATATCTCAAATAGCAACTAAGCGATGATTTTACCTAAGAAAATACTATTTGAACTGTCGGTAAAAATGGAAAGCTCGAACCGACTCAAGTTCGATTCATCGGTCCAACCGATTGAGTCGAGCTTCAGTTCCAATAATATTACTTGTTTTTGTACAAAGAGCTTCAGTTCCAACCAATTGAGTCGAGCTAAGATGATCATATTATAGCTCTATATATCAATAATCATTTTTTCAAAAAAAAACATTTAATTATTTAATATTATTCAAACAGACTCAACAAGTAAAAGAATTAACCGTCTCTTATTTCGTGTTTCTTATTGTTTAATAAGAAGATTTTGTTCATCCCAATTGTTCGGATTTAAAGGATCAGATAAGTCAAAATTACACATTGTTTTTTCATTCAGTCGATAAAGAAAGAATAAGTGACAAATGCTAAAAGAAAAATGGCAAATAATATAACAAAGAATATTCCTCATTACAAATGTATTTTATACTTGTAATTCTCAACCCATTCATATTCGTTACTAAAGGATTTTTAGAAAATGATTGACAGAAAAAATTCAACTTTTTAAATATTTTTATATGATTTGTAGTTAGCAATGTAGCTCATTTTGAATGCTCATTTTGAGCTAAAATGAGCAAATATAACTTTTCATATATTCATTGTTGTGTGTGTATAACTGCTGGAGCAAACAGACTTAACCTAAAAGGGAGAATTATCACTATTGGGTGAAATTGGTTATTTATAATAATTTCAAAACATTTGCTAGAGGTCGTAACAATATGAACGGGCCACTACTGATTCCTGTCAGTAAGCTCTCGACTCCTTGCTTCAATAAAAAAGACATTCGATGATAAGCTTCTTTTCGTAGTGGAGCACTCAATGAAGTAATGAGTTCAGAATCAAGGTAAAAAATCCTGCATCCATTTCATATTTGATTTGAGTTCGAGGTAAAGAAGAAGGGAATTCAAATATAACTGCAAGAATGTGTCAACAAATATTAAACTATTTATTATCATATATTTGTTGGAGTAAATGGAGATTATGACCTATTTGTTCCATTGATAATTTTATAAATTTTAATGTCAAATATTTTAAATTGATTAACTATCTTCCGACATTAAAATATAATGATGAGAAACAATCATTGTAAGATCATCTTTCATTTTTTGTAAATAGCAATGAAAGTCATCATATTCATTGCTAAAATTTCATATATTCATAATTATTTGTAGACTCTTACTTTAAAATTGTGTACAATTGTTGTGAATTTTAACATCGAATAGAGTGAAAAAAAATCAAGAGACAATTGTTATTATATAATTCGTTGTTTGCAATATAAGAAGGAATAAGATATTCATTGCAAATTCAAAGAAATTAGCAAGTTAATTGCTTGATGTAATTAAAATTTCCCACCATCTATGCTTTTTTATTTGTTATGAATAACAACCTATCATGTGAAAACAAGGACAAAAATGCTTTAATCTAAATTTTATTTATCTCTCTTTTATTTTTATGACCAGGGATGAAACCTGAATTTTTAATCCAGGGGACTCGATTAGTTTGATATCAAAATTATGAATATTTTTTTAGAAAAGTAGAAGATTTTCCTTGTACGAAATTCAAAAAAATATCACGAAATGCAGTAGAAATTCCTAAATAATGAAAGGAAATTTATAAGGTTAAAATTAATATACAGTGAACAAAATATAGGCATGATCACATATTTATTTAAATGAATCGTGCCAACAAAAAAGTAATATCTATTACTAATATAAAATAGTTTAGATTTCGAAAAAATAAAAGAGAAGTTGTAAACTTATCTAAATATGAAGTTACTTACATCGTGCATGTCTTGACTTTAGATCATCATATTCGTCATTAATTGAGTCTATTGTAAATTTCTCTACAACTTCTTTCACGATGTACTTTAAAGGCATACAATTGTAAGCATCGATGTGATGCATTTGTTCGGAAATTTGAAAGGCCATATACTTGTACAACAGTTATTTTGTTAAGTGATCATAACACGATACTTCACGAGTACACCTGATCCAACATCAATATCGATTTGTCAAGCATGGTCGGATGCTCATATGTATTATGCAAAAGGACTAGTGTGTATCATGAGCTCATCACCATTCAGGTAGATTTGCTTTACCTGACGATAATTAGAGGCAATATGTATAGGTTAATGAGCAGTGATGATTTCATGATATTTTGTTATCCCTCAGAAGAGGCCTCGCTACTAAATCAAGCGTCACAATCTAATTCTCGATCGCATCATATTGTTCATAGTCTTTGCCTCCTCCACCTTCATATTCCTCAGAGAGAGAGGCGTCCCTGCCTATGGATGTTTGTGATGATGTTGATGACGATGATGAATTATATGCAGATCTTTCGGAGTTACATTCTGCTATTGCACACAAGTATACATATCTAAATTCACTTTGCACAAAGCTTCGAGGCCGTGGATCTATGTATTGCAATGGTAGCCTTAAGTTGTGGTTTTTTTATGTATTATATTGTTGCAAAAACAAACATTTATGTCTACTTTGATAATTTAAATGTAATGCAACTTCTAGTTTTAACTCATGTCATCTCAGTGGTTTTAATGATCTTTCCTTCGATTCTAATATTATTCTCCGATATCACTTACTTCTAATTTGGAGTGTATACACAACTTCAGATAAAGAGGAAAATTGTAGTAACATATATAATGTTAAAAATCATAAGGCATGCATACTTATGATTTATGATCTTTAATATACAAATTAAAATATACAAAAATATGCTGTATTCATGTATACTACTTTTAAATAGAAAAATGGAAATTGACAAACGTGACTCGGGAAATCTTGTCCAATTGTACCCTAAATTCATGTAATCTTCGTAATTGCACCATGACCCAAGTGGATTACACAACAATTTTTTAAATCTTACTAAATAAATTGTGATTATATGAATCATGGTGTAATTACAACAATTTTAAGGATTATAGTGCAATCGAAAAGAATATTAAGGGGTAGTAGAAAAGGCCCATAAAAAACTTAATGGAGATGGGCTTGATAGGAAACGCTCACTAAGCGGCAAATGGTTTGCTGAAGCCAATCATTCACGGTGCACTCCACAATGAATGATTGACACCTTCACGTAATACACTCAGTGAATAGTTGGTCGGGTGTGATGCCAAGTCAGCACTCGCGAACCATTTGCCAAAACATGCACAATTTAAGCATTATGTTCTGGCCCTAAACTGTTAGGGCATTCATTTAGCCCCCATGCCCTTGATGGGAAAAACCTCTCTTAAACCTCTCCTTCACATTGTCGCCTTCTTTTGTGGTGTTGTGTAGATTGACTCCATGCATTCTAGTTTTTCATATGTTCAAATACAATCATAGAGTGATCCTCATATCAATATCCCAATCAATCCAGATTAGTCAAGCTATGAGTCAATCAAGATCCTAATAATATCTAATCAAAACTCATAAAGTCCCCTTCGATGATACATAGAAACTAATTTCTACTTTATTATGATTCTAATCTTCTCAACCATAATCATAATAAGACTGACACATAATTCATTGGATATGAGTGCAATACTTGATCTGAAGTTGTCAAGCAGTAATACTCCACTTCTACAAAAGATTCCCACATTTCATAAAAATCCGCCATGAGCTATGGTCTGGAATGATGCAGAAAGTGATGTGCGCTAAAATAAAGGAAAATGCGGATCGGTTTACAAGTGAATAACTTTTCACAACTTAAAGTAAAACTGTCCTTTGTTGTCAAAGGCAAAAAAACAAGTGTGAGAATACCATATCAAAGTATCCATTCCAATTGTGTTTGATGTGTCCACGAACCTTTTCTTCCTCTTGGGGGTTGAGTTTGTTGAAACCCAAAGTGAAGTTAAAAGAAGATGGACGTTCTCTTCCTTTGTGTGAAAGCAAAGGACTTTGCATTCTGAGTCACCTCTTCAGTTGTGTTGATGCATTGAGGGTCCACATGAAAGTTGGGAGGGAAGATGTGTGTGATCTACAAACCTATCCTTTCCCTCTCATGGGGGCCACAAATCCCCACAAAAATAAAGGTAAATCTTTGGGACAAAAAAGGATTCCTCCTCCCACCATCTTTCCCTACCTATCTCTCCTTCTCCTCCCTTAAGATCAAGAACTTGTTGCGATCTCTTCAACTTGTGCTCGATTTGCCTGTCGAAAATGACACATCGTGTTGTGCGTGGCAGAAGAAGACGTAAACGAAACAAACAAATAAATGCCAAAAGAACTAGGGCACACGATTTGTGAGGTTCACTCTTATCTGAGATGCTCCTCGACGACTCTCTTATATGGTAGCGATATAGTTGTATGATCATGATAAAGAAATTATTTAATTCAAATTAACCTAAGAGAGTAGGTTTTACTATCTCCAAGTTATATAACACTCATGTGAGAAAAGATTTGTGTTGATTTTGTCCTGTTTTTTTTTCTTTTGACCATTGGCAAATTTAGCAAAGATTAGTGTATCTTTTGAAAGGATAATAACAATAAATGTCATCTATGTGATTGCTAGTAAAATAGAAAAGAATTTTGTGTTTTTTTTTGCAAATTTTAAGTTTTTAAGATAATTTTACGATGAAAAGTATTCGTTGTTATACGTATAATATCAGAGGATATAGCAACAATTTTCGAAGTATCCCTTACTATAGGCTATTTTTGATATCCCTTACCACAAGTAATTCATTTCTCTTCTTTGCATATTGGTTTTTGAATCCATGAGTTTGATAAAATTCAAAATTCGCTAGCTCAATTAGTTCATTGTTGACAATGTTAAATTTAGCGATCGCAATGACTATAATACGTTCTTCAAGAGACAAAGCCATCCTCGTATCTTTTTTCTAATATTTACACTTGCATCCTTATAATCTTACAGATTGCACAAGTATAATAAAAGACAGACATTACAAATGGATTTGGTAACGATATACGAGCATAAAAGTACTTGCAAAAAAAACTAAGAGTATAAGTGTTATTGAAAAATCTTGAAATGCAAAATATCATTTCTTAAACATTAGGGAGTCTACTCTATAATCTATAGGTTCAAGTTCGATGTTATATAATGGTGGAACTTTTTGGTATGCCATTAGAAGGTGCTAAGCATCTCTTGCACAAACAAGTTGTTGGTAGTTAGATAAATTATTTCATCTTCTTGGGAAAAAGTTCAAAAAGATGATGATATGACAAATATTCTCCTTTAACATCTATGTGGTAAAGCTTTTTTGAGATCTTTCATCTAGTGCTTTAGAAGTAGCCTCCTTTTTTTTCTTTATAAGAAGTGGGCATATACAATTTTATGATAAACATTTATTAGAATGTTCCATTCGTATTCCCGACTGTTTAGAAGAATGAAAGGTCTCGTCAAATCAAAAGGAATATTAGCCTTCTACTATTATTAAAGAAAAACCATCTTATCCTCTATGATTAAGCATCAATCATCTTGTATCTTCTATTATTTAGAGTTTCTAAGAAGGACAAGGGATGTAAATTCTATGCAACACACTACTTCACCACAAGTTTTTATCAAGAGGAGGTTATATTTGATATAATATACCTATATCCATAAGGAAATGGGTTTTTTTACACGCGTGCTCTTCGAAGTTTTCAAGTTACTATTATTCTCCAACTTTTTTCGCTATAACAGTTGTGTCTCTACCTTCTTGCACCGTTTGTAGGTATGCCATGCTGTTAATTCGACCATCAATTAAAATAAGTCGTACCATTATTTGTTTAAATCAAAATCGGTTAAGAAAGATTATGTTACACCTTTGCCCTCCCCTACCTCTCCTCTTTCAGGAGATCCATAGTAGCGACAACTTATCCTCATCCACTTTGTGATGTCGAAGATGACTCATTGACACTATCTATGTCCTTCAAGGATCTCATGTCAGGGTAGAGGATAGACTCGAGGCAGAAGGGGGGTTTGAAGGGATTCAGAGGCAGGGGTGTTGTGGCTAGAGAGGATTCGATGCTGTGAGGGGAATGAAGGAAGTGGATGGTATCTGACAATGACCTAGTTGGGTGTGAAGGAGGAAGATGAAGATACATCTAATTACATTTGTGCCCCTCTCGTTTTTATCAGTTACGCTTATGTCTAGAATTTAACGATCATTTGGGAGAGGACGAGACACCAACATATCGAAGCTAGTAGTTAAATGACAATGTGGAAGGTAGCTCCTCAGAATTCTTCTCAAGAGATGAGAAGATAAGTTTTGAAATACAGATCCAAGAGTCTCTTTCACAGTAAAAGAGAAAGATCAAAAACAGCTCCTAACTAATAAAACTTTCAAATAAATGGTTAGAAAGAGTTGGCTTAACATAACTCCAACGACAAGATGTATCAGTAAGAAAATCAATGTAAAAATCAATAAAGTTTAACAAAAATAGTAGAAAGTATACCAACATTAAATGTTTACCGATATGCCTAAATATATTATATAGGTGGAAATACCAAGACTTTGCACTAATATAACCATTTCAAAAAAGGATATTTTTTCTTCAAAATCGGTCACTAAATCAGTTCTTTGTTAAATATATAGCGACGATATCATTCACTGCGAAATGATTTTTCGTACTTGAAATTAGCGACAGCTGCTGATATATCATTAGCAACGATCCATATAACAACGCTTTTACATTGCTATTTTTTTAAAAATTTAACTAAACGTTGGCGACGTTTAGTTAAAATTCTGAAAAATAGTAACAGAAAAGCGTTGTTATATGGACCGTCACTAACGATACACTAATGATAGTATATATGATATTTGTAACTAATGTTAAATATCAACAGTTAATTTAGTGTAACAAACTTTTATATAATGAGCAGAAGACTTGAGGGCTTTAATTAGACAAGAAATATATCGGTATAAAAGGTGGTGAATTGATATATGAAAGGTGATTGGAATGTATACTCATATGTTTATAAATTATACCCGTATAAAGCTAGTAATGTTAATAGTATAGGTTTGGCATCAAGTATACCCATGTATGCATATTATATATATTTGTAGTGGTATGGAGATGGGAAATCTGTCAAAATCGGATTAAAAAGGCTCAATATGGTCGATTATATAGAATGTATGGAATTCATGTACGGATTTTACAGGCTTTCACACCTTTTTCGGGGTAAATTATTCGAAGCTCCATCTATGGGTCAGATCTCAGAATGTGTCATCATCTTTAAATTGTAACGATTCGGATCCCTGGACTATTAACGTAATGATCTCTTGGGGTTGATGAGGAAAATGTCTTTGTCGGATAGGAGAGAAGAAGGGAATGGAGGTTGGGTTTCAACTTCTAAACAAGGGTATATTCATCATCAGCTCCAAAAAGTTCATTACGTTAACGATCTGAGGTTACAATTTAAAGATAGGGACCCATTCTGGGATCTGGCCCATAGATGGACTCAAATTGTAAACTTTTTTTCTATTCTTGTCTACAATAAACATAAAACCTGGAAGATAAATCTTTGTTGATGATCGATTAATTGTTCTTGTTACGTTGAATTTTGGATGTGTCGTACAAACATTGTACCCATAATTTTTTGTTCATGTAACGGAGAGTAATTCTCCCATATGAAATTAAAAATTCACAATTCACAAGATATAGAAGTAAAGATATGCAAACTACAAATGCGACAATGATCGTAATATGGAAACTCGAGGGGGTGAAAATTATAACCCAGAACCTCATTTTATGATTCTCCCTTTGCTCTCTCAATGAAACTTTTGCCACAGTAATACTTGAACTTTAGGGTAGCTGATAAACACAAATTTCACAAGAGCCTAAATTGGTGTCTCACACAAGGCGGAGACAACCGTCGCTGTGGCGACTCTCAAATGAAACCTGTATTTAGTCAACAATTAACCCACACTAAAGATCAATAAATTAGAAATAATGTGGAGTTAAAATTTATTTTTAACTCTGCACAAATGGTGTATAGTGACAAGTATGCAGAGAGTTCGAACACAGGGAGCAAGCAGGGTAGTTCAAGCAAATGTGCACAAGTGAGTGTGTATGTGATGTGTCTACACTAAGCAAGCAAGGAAATTTTTGTGGGTTTTTAATTTTTAAAATTTTTGTTTTTTTTTATTTATTTAATTTTTAATTTTGTATTTTGATTTTTAATTTTCCGATTTTTATATTTTATATTTTATATTTTTTTTCTTTTCAATATTGGAATTATAAAACAATGTACAAGACAAGATAAATATTTATAAAACTGTGTAAAAATATCCAAAAATTCAGAAATAAAATGTTTTTGATATTTTTAGGATTTTCTACTGTTTTTGTGATTTTTGGGGATTTTTCAAGGTGTTTTTGGTATTTTTAATTACTGAAATAACTCAAAACAGTGAAACAAGGGCTGGCTGTGAATAAAATGAGATTTAAAAATAGCAGCCAGTACTCAAAATTTTTCACACTATTTTTCAAATACAAGGAACAAAATAAGGAACACACAGAACCTGAGTTTGTATTTTTTAGAGTTTTCCTTGATTTTATAGATTTTTTGAAGTTTTTGAGACTGTTCAAATTTTTAAGGTTTTTCTTTTGAGATTTTTAGTGGTTTTTGGACTGACACTAAAATAGGATAAAATAGACACTAGGTAATTTTTTTGGAATTGTTAGAGTTATTTTACTATTTTTTTGGTATTTTCTAACTAGACAGTACACAAAAAGCATGTTTTTTATTTTTAATAAATATAAAAATAAAATAAAATCAAAAACTAAAATGATAGCGCAAAGTACACGTCCAGGAACTTAACCCTATTTTTGTGAAATTTTTGGATTTAAAATGATACCCTAATTAATTCATGCAAGTATACAAAAATTAAAGGTCTGGCAGGGACCTACATGCAATATGCGAAGTATCCAGGGGCCTAACTGCAATTGTCTCACAAAAATTATAACTGGTTGCAATATGTTCTGGACCAAAATCAAATTACAAAAATCGCAAGGGTGCTTTCGCAAAAGCGCCAGGCACACGTGCGAAGCACGCGCACCTGGCAAGGGCACCTATGCAAGTCTCCAGAAGGGCAGGGACTGTATCACAAAATATCCAGAAGTTAAGTAGCTACAGCTGAAAGTCTTGGCATCAATGCTAAATACGAGCAAAGGCTTAGGACACGCCCGCAAAAGTGCCAAGGCTCACGCGCTAGGCACGTGAACCTGGCAAGGACTGAGTCGTGAATATAAAGAATCTGGGGGCCTACTTAAAATTATTACAACAAATGAAAGCTTGCAAAGGAAAGTTTGCGAATTAGACAGTAAATACAAAACTTGGCTGGGTATAAATGCAAAATTACCCAAGGCCTGGGATCCGACGGTGGATGCGCGTCACTTGCCACGCGTCAAGCGCCTGTCCCGCGATACCCGTTCGATTATAACGGCCCAGATTAGATGGCTAAACCTGATCGAACGGCTGGGATCAGATGTGAATCCAAGGGCTGCTGCTCGTCAGGAAGAACGAAGGCTGATCGGACGGCGAGGAGGAATCGACGAAGAACTGGGACAGCTCCGCCGCAGGGCGAGTTTCCCAGGTCCAAATCTACCTCCTCCGCCGCGAGTTGACGTCCCAAAATGCCTTGGAAGCTTCCTGGCGCGTCCTTCTAGCTCGTGACGGTGTCAAAATGGCGGAGGAGACGCCGGTACGCCGCCACGACGTGGGTGGATAAGGACAGCTCCGGGTAGCTTGACGACGATGCTCCTGAGGCTCAGATGCCTCCTTCAGGACCTGCAAGGAGGAAAGAATACAGCAGTACCAAGTAGCAGGCGTCCTGGCTGTTATTGGCGAGATGTCGGTGGGTAGCGGAATAGATGGTGGTCGCCGGAGCTTTCGAGCTTCGGCAAGAGTGGCGATGGGTGGCTCAATGGATAGTAGGCGAAACGAGATGTGGGGCATGCACCTACAGCTACTGCAAAGTTAAAAATACAAGAAAAAAAACAAGGGAAAACAACCTCAAGGGCTGTGGAGCCCAAGGTAGAGACCTCACGGCCGCGAGGCCGGAGATGGGATTGGAACACGCCGATCGGCCCTCCGCTACACCTCGACAAGGGTGGGGATCAACCCCCTGTCACTGGGGATCCACCAGATAGCTCTCAGAGGTATGAAGAATGGCCAAGAACGGTTTCAAAGGGAAAATGGAGGAAAGGGGCCTATTTTGAAAGATGGTCGACGGGGCACTTTCAACGAGGCATATCTTGCGAATCGCAGATCCATTCCTCGAGGTAAAGGCTAGGCGTGAAAGATCATATGTCGAGGAGAAAAAGTGATGAAGACCGCATCATGAAATGGTGTAAGGATCGTCCCCCAAAAAGGGGAGAAAATCAAGAAAACTCATTTCTGACAAGTAACAGGCTGGGGTCAGAGAGTTGACCGCGGGTCAACTCTCCAGCCCTCCTGGTTGGTCCACGTGGACCAACCAGGAAAAGCCTGAAAAAAAGATTTAAAAATTCATTTTAAAATAGTAAACGATTTTATTTAATTATGGTTACAAAATGAAAAATGCTTATAATTTTATAAATTATTTTATTATGATTTTTAATTATTTTTATGAGACATATTTTTACAAGTTTGTATTTACACCCCTATAGGTATCTATATCTATATATTGTATTCCTTTATTTTTATTTTGTGATTTTAATTTTATTATTTTTATTTCTTATTTTATAAAATTATAAAATACTTTTATATACGTAAATATATTTTTATTTTATTTTTATGAATTGTTTTGTATATTTAATAAAATATGAGTATAGAAAGTATAGGTATATATAAGTATTGTATCTATGTATATTATATGCAAGTATTTTATTTTGTGTTTCTTTTGTATTTTTATTCTGATTTTAATACTCATAATTATTATAAGTAATATTTACAACATTATAGAAATATAAAAATGAATAAATAATGAATAGAGAATAAATTGAATATTTTATTCGGTACACTGTACAACGAGGGGGCCAAAAGTCAACTTTCAAACCGTAGCTCCGCCAAATGCGAAGCCATCACCATTAAATAGATTATTTTCTTCTATATACAATTAAAGGTGAGTACGCTGCATTTGGAGTTTTCAATTGTGAGATACGAGTCTGGAAAGTTGGCATTCTGGATTCTTATTCAGACCATAACTTTTTATCTGTACATTATTTTTCGGTGAAATCAATTTTATATTTTTCTTTATGATATTATCTACAACTTTCATGTACAAAGTTTCTTTATTTGATGTATAAAAAGTGGAACCAAAAATAGGTCCCAAAATGAATAAAGAATGAATAAAATGTATAGGTGTATTATCTGTATTTCTGACCTTATCTCCCCCTACTTTATTCCTTGTCGACCTATTCATCAAGATGCCTAGGTCTCGGGGTTTCGGGTCATAAAATATTTACAATATTTTATTCTTTTTCTTTTCTTTATTTATTCTATAATTTTGGCCTTAATTACAGTAATTTATACACTGTTTAGATGCACATGCATGAATGCTAAGATGATGATTTTAATGCTATTTACAGGCATTTGCTAGGGTTTTTGGTGCCAAAATGATAGAATAAAGATGATGAAATGTGGATTCATCATCCCCCTCTACTTTACCTTTGCTAGTCCCTAGCAAACACTTATGCAATAAGTGCAAAAAGAGAAAAGAAAGAAAAGAAAAAGAAGAATGTGGATTTTATTTGATTGTCAAACTTGTCTTCACAAAATCAAAGTTTGGAGCTTAAGTCGGACCTTTGGAATTTCAGTGCGGTCGGAACCTTAATGAGAACCAAGTTTGAAATCCAACAGTCCTTGAGAATCCCAAAACTCTGTCCAAGTCTCCTCAATAGCCAGGTCAGAAATACTTCAACTCATACGCAAACTCTTACGACTATGAATCTGACTCGTACAGTGTAAGTGATATGTAGCTCCCCACCTCTGAAGTGACAAAGAAACAACCTCCCCCAACCTGGTAACTCTAATGCCTCGGTCTAGCAACTCTTTCCTCGAGAAGCGGGGTATTCCCTTCTAAGTTCAAGTGCAACCGACTCAAGAAGAGGGGAAGAAGTATAGACTTTTGGGAGCTCAACCAGTGTAGCTAAGTCTCCCGCTGCAAGCTTCATGAGATGTAACATGGATACCATAAGCTTTTGCTTTATTGAACTATATACACTCCGGTGGGGTTATTAAATTTTTCAATCCGACCCACCACTTTTTTGGAGTTCTTTTTTTTCCCTTTTTTTTCTTTTTTTTCTCTTTTTTTTTCAATTGCATCTGTACAACATATCTACATGGTGCAGCATATATACAAGAAATTTTCCTCTTGAGCCAGTAGACTATCCCTCTTTTGAAGCATTATTACAACCCACGGCTTCTGTCTTTAGCCTTCATCACCACTAGACCAAGTTGAGGTGCACTTCCTTCACTAGAAGAAGAAGAGAGGTTCCGCCTAGAAGTACTACCCTCATATGCTACCCCAAGCCAAAGGAAACTGCCTCCTCACCACCTCATCCGTGGAGAGCTATGTGAAAGGTGCAGGCGTCCAAGTTAGGTCATTATCAACAAGAGTCGTGCGTGTGCTCCGAAATACTCTACTTAGGCAGTCAAGAATCCATTGAACCAAGTCCCGTGATCCTCAAAGAATTAAGCCAACTAGACCTGAAGTACCTCAAACCCAATTCCTATAAGGTTCCTGTTATTAGGTAGATTTTAAGGTCCAATCAAGCTCCAATCTCCGGATTTTACTTAGACTTGTTCAACTATCAAACTCAATCCGAAAAATGCTCATGCTATGCAAATGCAATGCAGAAAATATTTTTGTGATGCAATTTTCAAGATTTTGAACTTTTTATGGATTTTTGAAAAGATGATGCATGCGTATGCAGATGCATTTTTTTGTATTTTTCACAAAGATTTTTCAAATGTTTTTGGATTTTCATTTTGCAAATGTTTTTTTTTTTGGGATTTTTGAAAACAAAAGATTTTGGCTGCAAACTAGGTTAAAATATGTACACGGGAGTGCTTCTTATATATACAAGAAGTGGATTTTAAGAATTTACAAGGGTAAGTGATCAATTTTATACATATATATAGGTAGTGGATTTTTGGTGTGATGTTAGTATTCCTCAAACTTATTTGACACAAGGTTTTTCAAACAATTTTTTGAAAACTATAGTCCAATATAATTTTTACAAACATTTTTACAAACATGTACACTCATTTGAAAATCATTTTACAAAGGTTTCAAAACAGTATAGATAGATTTTTCAACATATTTCTGCAACCATTTTTCAAACCATTTGCAAATCATTTTTCAAATCTTTTATTTCACATAAAGAAAATGAATTTTACAAATCACACATTTTTACAAAGGTTGAAAACATGTAACAAAATATTTTCAAAATAGTTTTCAATAGATGTTCACAAAGATTTTCAAACTATTTTTCAAACATTTTGCAAAAAACATTTTCACCTGATTTATTAATCAGTAATTTACAAAAAGAATTTGAGGAATAAAACACCTTTTTATTAAGGAATTTTAATGAATTTTAAAGAATTATTAGCCATATTATTAAGAAAATATGAAAGTACGAGTTATGGCTAAAGTATATACGTAGTATATACGACCCCCCTATACTTAGCTTGAGCTATGTCCTCATAGATCGGAGAGAAAAGAGAAGACATAACTCGTACTAAGTATAGGCAAGTCTAAAGAATGAATGAATCAATGAATGAGAAGTTGACCGTCCCCCCTATACTTAGGATCAAATAATCCTAAGTATAGCAGACTGTACACAACGCAGGGAGGGTCAAGGGTGGGAATGAACAGATCGTACTCAGATTGTCTCCCCCTATACTTAGGGTAAGATGTCCCTAAGTATAGACAAGAAGAGGAGACAATGGAGAGGATCAAAGAATGGAAATACTCGGGGTGCACACCCCCCTATACTTAGGACAAAGTACGTCCTAAGTATGGAAAACTGTCTACAAGGGCGGCACCTTTTTGATAGATGAAGGAGATAGAGTAGGAAAAGAAGAAAAGAAGAAAAGAAAAAGAGATGAGATCATGAGAATGTACACACCGCTCCCCCTATACTTAGGGTAAAAGAAGCCCTAAGTATAGACAACAAACAGGAGCGATGACACAGAACGAAGAAGGAACACTCAACTCATCTACCCCTCCTATACGTAGGACAAAGTGCGTCCTAGGCAAGGCAAACACGAGAAATGGGTAGACGAGCAAAAACGGGAGAAAGATCCGAGGTACACAAGGGAATATACAACAAAGATGGATATACACATGATCAAGAAGGTGGAAAGCTGACCTTCTTGCGAGACCGCTGAGGGATAGATCTGATATGGTGTATGTCGACATCGGGGTCCACAGTGGACAGAAGCCGATCAGGGTCGACACGGGGAAGGCCCTCAGTGGAGTCAAATCGGAAAGGGACGAACTGATCGATGGAAGCAGTATGGCCGGGTTCTCCCTTGGTGGTCTTATGGTGTGAAGGCACAGACGGGTGAATGGAAGAAGTACAACTAGGTCCGGCCTTGGAAGTCTCGCCGATATCAAAGTGAAATGGGACAAACTCATCATCCTCAGAAGAAGTGTAATCGGAGTCGTCCTGCGAGTCCTCGTCCAGGTCAAAATCAAAAGGAACGAAATCATCAGTGGAAGTATACGAACTCAGATCGTCCTCAAGACTCTCACCTGAATCCTTGTCTTCAACAAGAGGTCTGAATTTATCAAATAAATAGCAGCATCAAAACCGACCTCAATCATCTTGACCTGTGAAGGGCCAGGAACGGATTTATCAGTGGAAGTAGTCAAACTAGATCCGTCATGTGTAGTCTTACCTGGGTCATTTGTTGCCTTTATGAGGTCTCTCAAAGTAATGGGCAACATTATAAGCATCCTCAATTATCTTGGTATCTGCCCCCTGATCAAATGGTTCAATCACATAAATACTCTGGATCTCATCAACACATCGCCACACACCAGGAGGAGGATTAGTGAGGTCCATGCTTTCCGACTTCCTCCCCTTTCGGGGGATCCGTCGGGCTCATCAGGGATCGCTAAGGAAGTATCTCTAGTAGCATCAGGTAGGTCACAGGCCTCAGAGTCAGCTATAGTCGATGAAGGTGTATCAGATGCAGGTCTCTGGTCAACTGTGGGTGTGGTGATCAACACTTCGCTCTCGTCAACAGGACGGAAGCGAATCTCTCCTGATCCATAGTCAATAACGACCCTCGCAGAGGCGAGAAATGGTCGTCCCAGGATGATTGGAGATGGCTCCCCTGTGGAGTTCTCCATGGGCAACACGACAAAATCAACATGGTGGCTCGTGCCTTGAATAGAAATGACGGCGTTTTCAAGGATACCCTTCGGCCTCTTGATGGATCCATCAGCAAACTGAACGATCATCCTGTTTTCTTGAGAGGCCCTAAGTGAAGAGACTGTACCAGCGAGAAGGGTAGTATGCTAATCGAAGCACCGCCGTCCAGGAGAGTGCGATCACAAGTATGGTCAGAGATGGTGCAAGTGATGAAAGGTGTAGCTGTGTTCTTCTTCTTGGGAATGGGACGGTGTGTGATGGCGAGGGCAGTGGCCATGGTCAGAATGTGACGCTCAGATCTGCTCCTCCGCTTTCTCTTCTTGGGAAGAGGAGCAGATAATTGGGTCATGGCCTGCTGAAGTGGGGCACGGATAATCTCATGAATAGTAGCCACCACTTCGGGTTCAGATAACATTTTTTTAAATTTTTGGACTTCCTCCATACAAGGGAGGAAGTCGGAATCAGCATATACACGAGGCATGCCAAGAGCAGTCTGTACAGCGGCATCCTCGGGGTCAAAGGTGGGACTAGGTGTGAATGTATGTGTTGGCAAGTGGACTCTCTCCTCAAAATCTTGATCAACCAAGTGTCTCCCGAAATCTTTTTGGATTTTTAAATTTTTTCTCATTTTTTTGTATTTTGGCGATTGCAAGCTCCATGATTCTTCACAAGCAAAGATGTATCCTCGATGAAAAGAGCACTAGTCCGATATTCTCTCAAAGTGTCAAA